>VXAY01003735.1:907347-927306 GCA_013399855.1 Oxyruncus cristatus | reverse complement strand
AAAATACATACTGAAACAAAAAGCTTTACTCTTTGCCTCATACCTTTGAATCCTCATGCTCTTTCCAGCGTTTTATTTTTCCCATTTTCCCTTTCTGATGCAATCTCAGACAGTCTGAGTTTCTCTCAGTAGTACACACTTTCAGTGAGATTCATCAGACTAACATGCTTCATTAATTTCAACTTTCTTTGAGCTTGAAAGGATAGGAGAACCTGAAAAAGAATTCTGTTGGTTTAAATTTATTTTAGCACTGGTGCATTGATGTTTCTATTTGAATTTTATTGTATAGAACTCTTCATGTATTTGGGAGTTTTAGCATACATTTCTGCAATATAAAGGCATTGATAGGAAGCCTTAGTTGTCGGTTCTAGACTACAGCTATATTTCTAAATAATTATATGCTGAAAAGGGATGCATAATACATTTCTCCTACTGTTTGTTGATTCATAGCTAACTTTTCCCTTATACTTCCGAGAATGAGATAATTTAGAATTAGGCATCTTTTCAATAGGAGAAACCAGCCATCTACGGTAAGGGAGAAATCCAAAATATACGTAAGTGGGATATGTACAAGTTCTGATTTAGCAGTTCAGGTGAATTGTTTTTCTATATCACAGAATCATAGCTGATCAAATCTTTCAGCACTTTTTACAAAGTTAATTTGATGGTTTGGTTGATTTCTCTCTTCCTAACTTCTTTAGATTGAGCTAAATTTTCTTTGGGATTTTGTTTGTTTGTCCTCTGTAGATAATAGTACAAATAAAGATGAAAATAAAATTCTAACATTATTGTTTAAAACCAACCTGCTACTAGGTTGTTATATCTCCAGGAAAGTGCTTTTCCTCTAACTCCCGATCTGTATTTTAGGATGAAACTCACTGTATGTTGTAATTTTGGTGTGATTAGTATCATCTTTGTTCGGCATAAGTATAGTATTGATACATTTGGTAATGCATGAAAGAAATATGCAGACTAAATGGAACATATTAATGTTGTACAGAATAAAGGATTTTAACAGGGCTTAAAATTATACTGATAATATTGCTGTAGTAGCCAGGATAGTAAAGGAATGTGAAAGCTCCTTTATAGTTGAATTAATACCTTTAATTAAAGGGGTAGTTTATGAGTCTGTACTTGTTCAACTTTGCCAGTTGACCACATGATAAGCCATTACCTCTCCTAATAGTTTGCTTTTCTTTAATGGTTTGCAAAAAATGTATTTATTATATAGTAATGCTTTCATTCTAACTCCTGCATTCTGTAGGATTTTGTATTGTGTATGACCTTTAATAGGTTAGTTTGAAAAAAAACCCCAAAACCAACCTTCCATGAAAAATAATTAAAGTTAATATATTAATATTTATTTCCTTTGAATAAAAAAATATGTGAGTCTGTGTGTCAGTGTTTGTGTTTAATTTTGTTGGGTTTGCCTTTTTCTGGACTGTTTGATTTCAGGCCAACTTTATTTCTCTGTTTAATTGAATTTGGTTTTTTAATTTACTGCCATTAAATTACTGGAACTTATGATAATCAGTTGGGTGAGCTTATGGTGTGTGGGGTTTTTTGTGTTTGGATTTGGATATAGAGTATCTTCACATTACAGATGATGGCAAATGTTTATCAATTTAAAAGCATAAATGTCTACTTCTCAGGAAAAAACAGAGTAAGAATGCTACAAATCTTACTGTGATTAAAAATTCAGAACCATATTCTTATGTGGCATACATGAGTACTGGGTGGATGACATTAGTCTTCTCTAACCTAAACATTCAGTATCATCTAGTCTGCTTCTGTTGTCTTGAGTCAATGGATAAAAAGTAAAAAGCAATTTCTGGAGGGTGTCAGTGTTTTAGCTTGTAGACTTCTTTGTGTTTGAGAGGAAGTACCACTCTGGAAGGCCTGTTTTTCTGTACTGACTTCAGTAGTTTTTCAGTTAATGGGACACCTCTGAAATTTAACTTTAGGCAGCTTTTAAATAATAGAGACATTAAATGCTTACTTTGATATTCATCTTCAAAAGTAAGTCCATTAGAATGTACAATCTATCCTTCAATATCTCCCTTGAGCATACTTAATCAGTTGGACTCTACCCATAATGGGGAAAGAGTCATTTTTTAAAAGCATGTCAGAAGACCTTTTTTGTAATGGTTCTGTATTTAGAACCTAAGATATAAGAGTCTCAGGTAGAGAGAGTTTTAAGAACAATAAAAGAAAAAACAAGGCACTGCCCCCTTCTAGCCCACTGCTTTTATATTTCATTTTAGGACAAGTTGATATAAAAAATTCCAAATTCAGAAATCTTGGCTTCACACCCAGAGGTTCATTTTATCACAACTTTTCCCATGCATTAAAGTCACATCATAACCTTTAAATAATAGCTGATGGATTAATCTTCCCTGAGATAACCCATCTAGTGGAAAAGTCAAAGTGAGTTGGCTATCTAAACTAGTCAACATCCACTAAGTTTTGATATCTGCTCTTATCACAAAACTCAGCTTGACAAAACCCAGTAAAAAACATGATACTTATGAAAACCAGATTCCATTTTACTTTTCATTGGTATCTTATTTTCAAATGCTTGGACATTATATTCTAAGACACATAGTAAGATCATGCGAAACTTGAATTAACTGTAGAACAAGAACTTTGATTTTCACAGGAAGAAAAAAGATTACATTGGCATTAGACTCAGACCACATCAGTCTAAGAGATGAATCCTTTGCCTTTAGGCAAAAAAAACCCCAAAAAACCAAAACAGAGTGAAACTAACCAGAGAATGCAAAAAATTATTAAAAATTAATTACAGAGAAAGTGTATTTTACCTGAAGGTCCCAAACCAAAATATTGTGCATTGATTTGGTTCAATGCAGAAGTTGGCATTGTATGTTTTTACATAAATATATGAAGACATATGTGTGGGGATACATAACTTCTTCATACACTCACTCAAGAACACATGTACACACATGCATGCAAATTATAGCTGGAATCAAAGATTATATATCTGTTCACTTCACTCATTCAAAATTAGATGAAGAAAAAGATCTTTTTCTCAGGGGAAAATGAAAGTTCCCAGAAGAGATAGCTATAATACCACTTTTCTGCTTTTCATCTTTTCAGGCTGGTCTGCAAATGTTTATTGAGAAATGGGAGGTGATATTATCAAAACAAACAAACAGTTCTGACAGGGGATAAAGCCTTATTACTTCCTGTTTCTTTATTTTTTGCATATTTTCTGGACAGAGATCATAATTATCTGAAACTGTCCCTAAATGCTGTGATACAGTTTTTATTGAAAATCATGAGCTTCCACTCTGCTTTTTTTATTAAAGGCATGTAGTACCTGAAGTGAAACTTGTCAGTACCAGTGCTACAAACCTATTTGACAATCACACTTATCAGGAGCATAATACATATTTAAAGAGAGCTGCTGTTCAGCTGCCTGTCAAACTCTCCTTGTATTCTGGCTTCCTGGAAACCTACACATCACTAGCAAGTATATTCTTTACAGCTTTTCATGAGAGCATCAGAGCTACACATTGGGTTTTGGTAGGTGTTACAAAATAAAATTTATAGCTGTAGAAATAAGAAAAATATCCACAGAAGTCACACCACAAGGCTTCAAAGATCTTTGGCAAAGATTTATAGGACTACAAAAAGAAAACTGTGAAATAGATCTAATAATGCCTTCATCATCTCTGCTGGCATGCTCAGTAAGGGCAAGTCCACCAACTGAGAGATTCACAGATGTCAAAGGTATCCAACCAGGTGCTTATTACTAGAGCAGATGCTCTAAGCTAACAAGAGCCATAGAAGGTTTATGGCCCATTTTTACTTTGTTCACAAAATAAATACAATCACGGACAGTGAGGCAGTAAAATGCTCATGAAAATCAGTTTATAAAAGACTTAAAACAGAGCTTATGAAAAAAAAACCCAAACCCTCAAACCTTTACTGAGTAGGAAGCTCATTAGGCAAGCCACAAATCTTCGTGTAACTGCTTTGTGTGACTCTGCACAGAAAATATGTGGCTGAATTGAGTCAACAGTATGTTGCACATAAATTACCTCATTATTGATGCGATTTGCTATACTATTTGAAACTATATCCAGAAGAGGCAATCTCAAAAATAAAAACTGAAAGAAAAAATGTATCAATATAAAAACAGCCACTGTGTTCTTGTAAACATTTTCCAAAATGAAGCTGTCCCCTAATAGAGAGATGAGTGGATCAAAACTAAAATCTGAAATACAAATGCAAGTTACAATGAATTGCCACAATTAAGAGAAGCTTCTTGCTAGGTGAAAGAAATGAGAAACTTCCTAATTCTCTAATTGTTTTTGGCACACCACCTAATGTCACAATTTATTAAAAAAATAATCCTATGTTATTTTACCTTTCTAAAAACAGACTATAAAACCAACTATAATTACCTCTTAAATCTGGTAAAATTTCTGGCTACTTTTCAGAGAACTGACATTCCAACTGAAAAATAGAACACCTTTATTATAACAATCCTGTACAATTATTTTAGTTTATTTTATTATTTTAAAGGAATAATTTTAAGGACATGTTTCATGATTCCTGTGGACTGCTGCAAATGACTAGTTAGATTGTTCAGAGATTTAGAATCTGGCCCAGTGATGCAGATAAGTTCAGTGAAGAATTTCATAGTGTCTCTGATTATTACATATCAGATTTTTTTGCAACAGTAACCCTAACAAAAAGGGAAAAAAATTCTCATCTTTGCTCATTAGTGCTGTTATATAAAGAAACTACTCAATACAGCCACATACCTAATAAACTTACAGGCTTCTCAAAATGTGGAAAAGAAAAACTTCCATGTTTAGCCATTATACATTTTGCTAGTACTTTTTTTTAGAAAACTGATTGCAACTACAGAACAGAAAATATTTGGACAGGTTTATAATACTGCATTTAGACTATAATTTGAATAGTCATTGAGAGGAAAGATGACAATTGCAGCTAGGACACGGACTGAACCGCTGAAATTTACCAGAAAGAAGAAAACATGTCAAGAAATATTGAGGTTACTATCTTGTTAATCAGAATGTAAAACTCAAAAATAGCTTTAAAAAGTAAGAAAATTCAGAAAAGTCATTCAATTGTTCTGCTTACTTACTGTTAATTTTAGCAATTCAAAATTTCTAGTACAGTAAAACTATGCATGAGTAGTAATTTTTAAGTTGTTAGTGATACAAAGAAATTAAGTAAGATTTATTTTTCTTTTATTTTTCATTAGTGTAACCTTAACATATTTTAGATTGTATTGGGCTGTCAAATTTGTTTGACACTTATATACCTTGCAATAAATATGGGAATGCATTCAACTCAGGTGTTGAAAAAAAAAATGTTGCATACAGGAAGCTAATATGTGTCATTTGCCTGCTCAAGCACCTGATTCAATAGAAAAAATATGCTTTGCACATGTGAATACCAGTTAAGGATGCTATAATGGAAGTATGAAACAATATAAGTGGAAAAGAGTGTTTTTCCATTGATTAGTGTAAGGACATTCAACTGCTTTGAATTCTTTTATGAAAGCATGTATTCTATTTCCCTGTTTATTTTTGTTCTCATCTGGCATATTTGAACTCAATATGTCTAAAGTACTCCTTGCAAAACAAGCTCTTTACAGATGCACAAAATATTATCTTTTTCTATCATCAAATGGTGTAATACAGAATATGGTGGTTTCTCTGTCTTTGCAAAGCCAACAGCTTTTAGTCACCTAAGAAAAAGTCTTCTGCAGGAGGTGGTATCAATATATGAATGCAATGTGATATAATGAAGGAAGTCAAGCAGAATGAAAACCATACAGATACTGCAGGAAAATTCAAAAAGTGAAAATAACATTATTGTCATTCACCAGCTATTCAATTCCCTGATATAAGAGAAACAACAAAGGGCAGATAGTTTCTGTTTTCTTTAACAGTCATCTTGAACTGATCCACAGCAGCGCTACAGAAACACTCGAAGGAAATTCCTTCATGAAATGTAAAATCCAAGGGGCAAAAACTGCCAAACATAACAGGAACCTCTCTCTCTCCAGAATTAACACCAGTACGTTCATTAGTCACAGCTGCAGTTTTAAATTATCTTGATTCTTTCCCTCATTTCCATCTCACTACAAGAGACAGAGAACAACCATTAAGTTTTCAATTACTTTACACAGCTATTGCTGACTTGATCTCCTCTTTTGTACCTTCATATTATTACACGAGCAAACCTGAATTATTTCTCCTGGGAATTACATTATCTGACTTATTCTGTGATCTCACACTCCTTTACTCAGAGGTATTTTAAAATACCATCTCTATTTTTTTCCCTGAAAGTAGAAAAGTGCAACAACTTATACCTCATCATATGATTTGAGACTACTTAAAAAAAAAAAATAATGTCTAATATAAAAAATTCCACCCAGTCTTTTTCTTTTCCTTTTTTTTTGTTTTAATGGTTAATTACTGTTTTACTGAGCCCTGTGCAAGGTAAATGGCTAAAACACACGCTTTTAAAAGATTTGAATTTGCCAACACTTATCCCAGTACTGTTTTTCATACTAGTCCTCTATTATGTAACTACAGTAAATTGGGAAATAATTTCTGTATTCTTTGCAAAATGTTATAAATTCTAGTGGGCAAACAGGACTGTTACTATACAGTGCACGTAATATCCACATAGACAGGGATTTTTTTATCCAAAACAACTTTTCAATTTAAATTGACTTACACTCATAAAAAAAGCATCAGAAACTAATCATCATTATTAATGCTTCCCAGTAGGGGAATTGAAGCACAGACGAAGTAGCTCCCAGATCCACAAAAAGATGTCTCCTAACAGATAAGATCTAGAAATTCCTGGTTTCCTTGAAGATGTAGGGTGCCTACCAGAACATTGCAAAATGAGTGTGTTTGCAAATACAGACACAGCAATGAATATACCACAATGATTGTACTTAAGGACAATGTCCAAAGTAGCACATGGCATAAATAAAAAGTCAAGAGGCAAGTGATGTTGACCACATCCATGTGTGTCAACTCATGAGATGCAAGTAATGCACTGTACCCACTTTACATTTTGGCAGGCAGCGTATTCATTTGCTGGGTGCTCAGTGTGAATAGGACCAACTCATACTCTCCATGGGAAAATGATTGCTCTCTTGAATGTCCTCTGTATAGTTTATGGACAAGAGATTGTCAAAAAATAAGGGGGAAGTACTATAGTATTAACTAACAGGTACTGAAACTGTCACTGGGGTCTTTCTTGCGTTAAACAGCATGGATGAAATGATAGAAATCTGATGGTACTATCCACTAGCAACACAGACAAAGACTGCATTAAAATAGGATGGAAATTTGTGCTGAGCAAGTCACACTATTACCTACTCAAAACAGGAGGTTTCAGATTTGACCTGAATGAAGTGAAACATCCAAACAATTTAAAGCTTTTTCACAAAAAACATTAGAATTCAAGACAGATGTAATGTAGTCAAGGAGATTGATACCGAGATTAGCCAAATTATGGGATAAGAGCTGAAGAAGCAGGAGAAAGAAAATGTGTAATCTGGATAAAATGCTCTCCTTCAACAGAAACTGCCACTTCAAAATCAATGACAAATCAAAAGACAAGAATTGTTGCAGGAAGAAGGTCAGCTGACCTCAGAATCAATTATAGTAGTGAAATAAACTGAGAAAAATAAAGTAGTATTTACCTCTGTTACAGAAATCTCATAAACACAGTAAACACCATGCTCGGGCACCAAGTACAAGCTGAAGGCAATCACAGCTCCTCAGAGAACAATCCTGACAACCTGCTGCCTACTGTACTGACAAGCCTGCAGTGCAAGACCACAAAATTACGAAGGTCTTCTGTGAAAGTAATACAGAATCCCAGGAGTGAAATTCCTATCACAGTTTCCCTTGCACCATTTCAGAGAAGGGCAAAACATTAAAAAGAATTATTCAGATGAACAGATGCCTATGATAGTAAAACTAATGCTAAGCATTAACCAGTAGAAAAAATTTCTCTGAACAGGACTAATAAAGTAAAAAAGCCTGTGAAAAAGGTTAGTCCCAGGATCAGCAGAATTTTTTGGGTTAAAACAGTTGTATGTGAAGAATAGATCAGTTACAAAAGAAGGTGTATTACTGATCCTGAAAATTACATTTGCTGTCATTCAATATAACATGGATGAGTACAATTCCTGGGCTCTTACGGAAGTATAGAATGAGGAAATGGATAAATTGTTGCAAAGCTCAGGAAAAAAAACTGAATGCACCTTGCTCATGACATATCACGCAAGGCTGGCTCTGGATCCCCACACAATTAAGCCAACACCGGTACAATTATGAGATAATACTGTGTCTGCAGCTCCAAAAAGTAAAATTACATGTGTGTGACTTAAAACAAGGAAGCACACAACCATTCTAATTCAGGTACATAGGTAATAAGTACTCCAAACAACCTGTATGTACAAGTAGGGTGATGTGGCATCTCTTAGCAGAAACACTGTTCCCTTAAAAAGAGAAATGAGAAATGCCTGTGATATACCTTTGGTCTCAGTCTCTGTGTAGCATAGGTCTTTGAAACACCTATTACTCAACCCACTTTAGCTTACACGATGTTGAGAGGAATTCAATTGTGTTAAGTTTTACAAACAAAGGGAACACAGTGAGTACTAAGAGTAAAGAAAGCACAATTTGGCTTATGTACCCTGATTCTTGGGAAATATAAATGACAGTAGGATTTTTTGAATACAAAATTTATTTTTCTTTGTATCTATGGGAAAAAGCTTCAACACAAAACCCACTCCCTTCCCAAGTTAAAAATACAAAGAAATATTCAGAAAAATTACTAAATGAGACATAAATAATTCCAAGTGCAGGTGAGAGAAGCAGATGCCATTTTGATTAAGTCATAAACACTTACATAAAAAGCAGAAGACTTTTAAAAATTATAAACAATCTGCTGAGGACTCAATGATCAGTAAAATCAGAGCAAATTAAATATTTAATCAGTAGAGTTTAAAAAGATCCTATTCGATATGAATTCCCTCAGACTGTTCAACAAATGTTAAGGAGTTCTTCAGATTTATGAGCAGTAAAATGGTAAATAAAAGACCATCTTTCCACTAATGGGATACTAATGGGATACTTGGTAACTGATGCTTGAAGATGTTAATTGATGTGAAATGGTAAGATATTTATACAAATAAAGAGTAATCCTTGCATGAAGTGTTTTGCAAAATACTCTTTTAAAACAAAGAGCTTTAAATAACAGTAGATTATTCAATGCGGACTGTAGTAGTGATCATATTACTACAAGTGAAATACTTGCCATTCTCTACTGTAGTTTCTTTAATATGTGATATATCTGTCAAACACAGTGATCAGAACTAAGAAATATCCCTCAAACCAAGCTATACAGTTGTTTGGCAATTAAGCGCTAGTTTCTTTTGGACGCAGCCTATTCATGCTTTTCTGTGCCTCAGTGTCTCTGGAAGACTGGAAATTAAGTACAAGCAGGCTACCTCTGTTCTTACATGAAGTTCTATCTCTTTCACTTCGTTTTTGTTTTCTAATATAAACCCATTATATACCTGTGATTCACATGTATGAGATACTGACATATCTCTGCCTATCCCTTTGTTCAAACTCTGCCTAGACAGATGAATATATCATCACGAGAGAGAATACACCTCAAAACTTATAGCTCATAGGTGATAGCTTTGGCACCAAAACCAACCTGATTTCATTATTAATGTGAAGTGCACTGAGAATGCTTACAGCCACAGGGTGTGAGTTCTTCCCGAACACATCGAATCCTTTCACATTCTTTGCTCAAGGTTAGTAACTGTATTGTTCATAGTGATACAGACATAGTTTCACATTGAAGGCATTTTCAGATGAGATGTTCATATTAGCATGTGTGTTTTTTAATTCCCACATTTTGGAGTTACTGTACTAATCGGTTTATATCTTGTATATTTGTAGCTAGTCCAACAATTAATGTAGTTATGTTTTAACAAAAAAGCAGGAGTAAAAAATACCACAAATAAATTTTTCATCAGGAAAAGGGGAAAAAAAATAAAAAGAGAAGGTGTCATATTTCATTTACATCACTCAGACAATTATTTCTGAAGTTACTATCTTACAGTGTCAAATGCTCAACAAAAACAAGAATAGAATTGTAATCTCATTGAAGAATACCCTAATGTCAAGAGCTTTTCAGATACAATTGACCATCCTTCTTTATTACCAATGTTAAGTATAGCTAAGCTGTCAAGAATGTTTTCTTGGAACCATGTCCTGTACCCTGTTCTCAGTGTCCCTTCCAAACAGGTGTCCCTCTCCTGTGCTGAAAAACAAATATTCATCCAGCAAGTTGTACTGTGTTCCAGTAAGTCCTTCTGATCATGAGAGCTGCTGACTACATGGGGCCAGGAAAATGGGTTTCTCTAGATTCTGTAAACACTTGTAAACCTCTAGAGAATGTTAAATCTGGCTTTCCTATTTTGTCAGTACTCCTGACCCATGTTTGGTATCTTCCCAGGTTTTAGTCTGTACCTTGTTTTCCATTGTGATGCTAAATGTGATAAATGTGATACTTGCAGTGTGAAACAGACATAAATACATCCTGAAATATATTGCAAAGACAGGAAAATTGAAAAAATTCAATCACTGCAACAAAGTGTAATATTGTAAACATGATGGGCTAGAGGGCTGTTAATACCTCTAAGTATTCAAACAAAGGGAGACAAGGTACAAGAAATGCTGATGTTCTCTTTTATGTTTTATTAAAGAGAATTTCCCTCGAGTTTCTACTAACTCTATCCATTTTTCGTATTCCCTAAACCAAAATTTTTACCATATAAACAGCAATATAGTTCAGAAGAAAATTATGTTACAGAGGGCAAGGGTTATACAAGTGTGCATGCTTTCACTGCTTTTCAGCTAGGTAATACTCCCTACGCAAGTTTCCCTATTCTGACCCCGAGGATTACTGGTTTAATATAGTTAATTGAATTACAAAACATGATTATACTTTTATTTACAAGTTAGTCTGTTCAGCCTATATTTACACATGAAGATAAGTTCAGACTACTTTGGAGAAACTACATTTAGAAAAAATACGATTAAAAATTAATCAGATTTTGACAAAGAATATCAAGCTTTGATCTAATCATTAATGTGGACTCCATATCACATGTTTGTGGTCTAAATTGTGTCCAAAGATTCTTGTTTATTCTTCCATATGTATTAGATAAGAAGACTGACTGATGGCCACATGGACTAAATTACTATGAGGTAAGATAACCCCTAGGTACAACCTTATTATAAATGAAATAATAAGGATTTTCAGTTAGTGAGAGCTGAGTAAACTCAGCATGAAGACATACACTATCGTCAGAGCTCAGGCTCTTTAAATTTCTACCTTAACTTGCCTTGCATTAGATTCCAGCTACATCCTGGTGGACATCCTAATTCAAATGGGCATTTTGTCAAACAAGAAATGCATGGGCTTGCATTTGATACAATGCAGAACTAGTATCTACTGAAAAACAAGCTTTTTAGAAATCTTCTTTGGGAAAATTATTTTTAAAGCAGTGTTACTCAGTGTTACTGAGCAGGGCAATAAAAAGTTCAGGAAGCCTAGAAAATGAGGTTGAGGAAACATGAAAATTATTGTTCCAGATTTTTGGGGTGCAGAGGAAAAACTTGATGTTATTGTTCTGACAAAAATCCACAGAGGAAAACACAGGTCAAAGATAACATTGAAACTTAATTTTCATTTAAAAATCTATTTTGGACTGAAGCATATCTGTACCATAGTACAGTGCAAACAGTGTATCTCAACTTGGAACAGTTCAAATTGTTTAAAAGACGACTTTCAATCTGTAGTGCTGTTCAGAAGCAAGTCTCAACATTAATTTTTTAGAAATAACCAAACCATAAGTCGAAGGTTTAATAAAGTATGTACCCCTGATAAGTCATCTATTACATGTACCTTAAAACTTTGCATTGGATGTTGGTTTCCTCATGAGGACATGTTACATTACCCTGATAATTCCAGCAATCTTTATGTTCTTTTTATCTATACTTTCAACTTAATTAATTTGCTATGATTTTCTCATTCCTGGTAAGGTTTTTTTTATTGAGGTTTTATAAACCTGAGCATCTGAATTCAAATTTAGCTCAGATTTATGGAAAAATTAATGATTAATTGCTGTTTCCTTTTATAATAATTTATAGATTTCAAATTAGAAAAAGTAAACTGCATAGTATATTATAATAAACACTAAAACATCCTTCTTTGAAGGGTTAGAATCTGTGAATAATAAAAAGAAATCTTAACTTACTTTTTTGCTATTATTTTTTTTAAAATTCAACAATGCTCCTAAAGAAAATGAATGTGCCATGTCATGTGGAAGGTACACCACAAAGATGTTATAAAGTTAGCAAAAGACTAAAGAAGTTCAGTAAGAATTTAATGCATCACCCCTTTTTCTATATAATTGGGTAAAATTTTATGAACCTGGAACTTAATATTTCTTTCTATACCACAATGCAGAGATTCATTTCCTTCAAGCTACTGATAAAAGTTCAAATGTGTACTAGATTTGCTTTGTCTAAGAACTTTTTGCTATGTCTGTTTTAAGTAGATGTCTTCCTTCCTAATGTCTTCCTTTTCTCTGCCTCTCACTAATCTTGACGCTAATCTGCTCTACAATGCAACAACATTGCAAACCATTGCCCTATTCCACTCCCTTCTTGGATGTAATTCATATACTCACTTTAAGCCCAACTAATCAGACTGAAGTGAAGACAATCGGTAGAGGACAGAGTAAAAATTAGGTTTATACATCCCGATACTCCTGTTCAAACTGTTTCATCCTGTTGTGACCTCCAGCAACAGGTCTCTTCAGCTTCAATTTGTGAAAATTTGGGACATAGTATGTGGCCCAATCCATTCCATCTCTGTTTTATCCTATGGTTTTGTAGCACTGTATTTGAATTGAAATTTGAAATTGAATTGAATCCTTGTTAGCAAATCCTTGTTAAAAATTATGGCAGGAAAAATATCAGGCAGAAGATGAATTCCATGGCTGGAAAAGAGAATTGAAGTATTCAGCCTTCTGCATGTGTTGTTTCCTGGGCCACCTGGCTGTACTGACCTTATTATGCCATATTTTTGCATCTAAAACAATGTTTTTATCCTATTCTGTCATGAAGGCTTCTGGGCACTCTCAAAAAACCCAGGAATAGCCCTATGAAAATATAAGACATTGGGACACAATTCTTGCAGAATTATAACCCCATTACCTCTCAGTACGTAAAAAAAGCCTTCTGATTTACTAAAACCTAGGTTTGTCTAACTCAAGCCACCTATAAGCCCCTTCAATACTGAACTCTCTCTGGTTGAAACAGATTTCATATGTTATCCGAGGGTTATATATGTCACGAACTTTAGTGCACTCTTGCAGAAAACAATAGGATGAGCCCTACCACATTTCAGACCAAAGGCCTTTAGTAAAGCAAGTTGCTTGTAGCAAAAGAAAGATTTTAGTGAACTGCTAAAATGGAGTGCCAATCTGTCCTCTCTCAGTGATGGTCCTTATCTACTTTGTCAAATTTTGACATACATTAATATGCCCAGACACTCATCCCAGCAAACTCGGCACAGGGTAGCACATAACATGTACCCACAGGTGACCGGTTAAAATAATTTTCTTCATTTTCAATCAAGACATACTCAGTTTAATTTAGATACCTGTTCCTTCTTTGCCACTGGGGCTTGTGTCGAGCTTATACAGGGAATGAAGCAAGCTTTATTAGCATAGATATTAAAGTCACTCATTACAAGTGACACAGAGCAGGCAATCCACCACTTACTCCGTGTCATCAGGTAAAGCTGTATTGAACTTGATCTGAAACTGCTTTTCTCCATCTGAGGATATAGTAGCTACAAACCACCAGCATCACCAGAGAATAGCAGTTTGAATGCATTATATGTATTTGTGCTGGTACTTTTTCCTGTAGAAATATTAGATTATAAACAATAGCTGTCTATGTTTACCTGATATTCGGTGTATTCTTCCTTAGCAAAAAAAAAAAAGATATCTTTCTTTTATTCAGTGAAAACCTTTGTTCCTCCTCATGGAAACCTTGTTGTCATTTTATACGATGGCACCGGCAAGATAACTTGGTCAAGATAGGAACCTATTAACTTTGTACTTTACCAGCACTAGATGCAAATAGTGAGAGGCAGTCATAGCCTTAAAAAGCTTGCAATTATGGTGAACAAAAAGTAGGAGAGGAACAGAGAATCAAGGGGGCAAACTGATGTGCTTGAAGGTACAAAACAAAGGAAACCCAAAGTGATAAGAGTCATCACTAGACAAAAATGCCCTCCCTCAGCTTGAAAAAAAAAATTAGTTTCTGCCTCCTACATTTAATGACAGTCTAATCAAACCACCATTGTGCAGCTGTTTCTGTTGCTTCTTCATGTGACAAGAACAAATAAGAACATTCTCTAATGTCTGACAGAAGGAGAGTTTGAGGACTCCCTTGATTAGTATGTATGAAATGAACTGATAGGGTATGATTTACACTTGTATATTTTATATAACTTTTAAGAGCTGGAGTCAATATTTGTGGAGGCTCCTGAAGAGTGAGTGCTTGGAACAAAAGATCTGAGTCACAGAGACATCACTCAGAAGCTTAGCAATGACTAGCTGTATTAGGTTGCTCATATTTCATGTCAGCAGGAAAGCACTTGTAAATTTTTTGTAGATAAGGCTACCTTCTTTACAAAGCCCTCTGTATAGTCTAAGAGTTTATGTTCCTGCAAGACTCTCCAAATTCAATCCTTATCTTATGGTGTTACCTTCAACGTCTTGATGATGAGCAAAGAAGAAGCACATCTTATATATTTACATACATATATACACAAAAGTGAAGTCAAGAATGTATTGTTCCTATAATTGCATTATTAAAACTCTAATCATTATTGGTTTAAATCTAATTGTTACTGGAAAAGAAAGAAAGAATTGTAAAATTAAAAAGTTTTCCTACAGGAAAAGTTTTGATGATGATGATGATGATGATGATGATGATGATGATAATAATAGTAATAATAATAATAATAATACAGTTAAACTTGTTATGTACGCACTTTTTGGTTTCTACCTCTTTCCTGGGACTGTGTTCACCCTTCCCCTGCTCTGGTTCCTGAGGCAAGTGGTTTCTTTCTGGCTGGGGGAAAGGTGTGTGTGTGGTGCGGTGCTGCAATGACTTGTCATTATCTAAGGTCATTCACCATCTCTGAGTTTACATGATTACCCCTAAACCCAGCTTTTCCCAGCTCTAGGTCTGCCCTTCTTTAAGGCTATTGATGAGTTGTTTATAGCCATGGGGGCTCCCTCGCCAGCCCCTTACCCTATCTCTTATCATTCTATACCTTCACTCCTGTATGCCACATCCTTTCCCCACTTTTCAAGGTCCTTATCATACCACACCTATGTTGCTTTATACTATGTCATTATGTTAAGGGCATGAGCATCTCCTTATACGAGGAACAACTATTTATATGTTTGTTATTGCTATCTATATAGAACTGTAGTGGTACCATGCAGCAGTAAACAAGAAGCAAAACAAATCAGCCATAATCATTTGTATAATTAGAGAATTTGCTGTCAGGGCTAAATCAAATAAACTAAAGTTGTAGGCTGGTGAAGAAAAGTTCAGACAAAGCCTGATCAACCTCAGTCATCATTATTCATCGCAAAGCTGTATTGAGTGCAACTGTCAAGGTTTTGGTAACAAAGATGGTGCCCTATGCTAAACATGGCTAGTTGCAGCCATCCCTACAACAGATCCACATTTGTATCAGTAAATATTTACAATATTTAGCAGTTGTTAAACAAAAGAATTGTATCTTGAATTCTATTTACTTCATTTCATTCTACAAATGGTAGAATAGTGGGTTTAGTGTATTAAGAAAATAGAGTAGTTTGCTATACACTTAAAATCTGGTGCCTCCTTGTAGGCTTTCAGTATTTATTTTATTCATTTGCAAAGATATCATTGCAAATGGAACCCAGAAGAAATACGGGGCCTCCACAGTAGGACAAGAAGAATCAATCCTGCAATTTGAAACAAATTATATTGTGTAAATTTCTATAAGGAACATTGCTTCAATAGTTCCATGGGAATCAGAAACTGATCTTTGGCAATCTTGTTTTATATCTGTAGATAAAGGTATATTTCATTTTTGACAATCTATCGATGTAGCTGTGTTGTGCAGTTTTGCCACCGCTAGCAACTAGCCTTCAGGTAAGCACACAAAGTCCTCTTTTTCTTGACCATCTTCCTTTTTGATCTGAGCATCTTGAATTCAGAAAGAAAGCAGAAACTTTATAGAAACTTACAGAGCTTTTCATTACCCAGCAGTAGACTGCCAACAGTGATGATCATGACTTTGCAACTCTGAAAGTAGTATTTGTCACAGAAATTAGCTACAGGGTAATCTAATAGAGAAAACAATAATATTTTTTCATTCTTGAAGCACAAATTTTGGGGAGGTTTATAAAAATGACTTCATTTTTATTTATGGGATTGTGTATTTTCTTTGGAAATGTGAAAATTTTGTAGTACCATATGAAAGTTCTTGCAATACATAGATGACCCAATTTGAGACTGATAGAAGAACCATCAAAATTTTAAAGGCAGGTAATTTAGCTCAGTTAAGTTTAGCTTAGTTATAAGTTAAATTTATGTATACATTTTTAAATTAGGCAGTATTTTTGAAAGTCCCTCTGATGATACTTACGCTTGATGATACCCTATTCAAGGTATAAAGCATTTTTTTTTAAGATATGTTTGATGCTAGTATAAGCAGCTTTATAAACAATTGGGGATTCTTCATCAAGTCATGAGATGGAAACAGGAAAACATAATCTGACAAAGAAAGCCAAGTTTCCTGATGGCAGAGATACGAAGATGCAGAGTCTGTAACTGGGTTGAGAAGATCAGAGAAGGATATCTTCTGCTTTGCTCCCTAGTGTTCCTGTGGAGCTTTACAGTGTTTCTGATACAAGCATCCATGTTGGAATTTCATGAGGATTCACATTAACCATCATGGACAAACATAATCCTGCCCTCCATTCCTTAAATTTACTGTGTTTTCCAGCAAGGGATATATCCGTCACCTGCCCAGATTTTCTTTCTGCCTGAAACTAACTTTGCAGTGCCTGACAGTTACCTTAGGTAACACCAGAGGAATTTAAACCATTTTAAGTATCAGAGCATTTGGACCACAATATGGAGATAGTTGAGTGCACACATTAGTATGGTTCATTTTTTTAGGGAGTTAATCTGCATATGAGGTTGCAAGAGTAAAGGAGACATGTTTTCCTACCTATTTAAGTATATAACCAAAACATCCTTAAAAATGGTATAAGTATCTGTAAGATTCTTTTATCCCAGTAAATGGTACTAACAATCTTACTTTACATTTCTCATGATTTAAAAGAGATACTTTGCTATCTTCAGGAAAAAAAACACCAGCCTTAGAAGAAAAGAAAATGCAACTATGTCTAGAGTAAGGTATTGAAGTAAGGACAAACTCATTATCTGTCTAATTCAGGTGAATTGTTTCCAAATCCTTTCCCACGTGTGAATCTAGAAATGCAAGGTGACAGGTCTGGTCACAGTTAGAAACTTTCTTTCTCCCTTCTGCTCTTCAGTTCTTTCAGAAATCAATGTTTTGGCAGATGATTCCTTAGGTCAGGCAGCAGTTTCTGCCCTTGTTCCTGCTGGATATTTAATCCTCTTGTCAGTTAGAACAACTGAATGTGCGCTTGTACCTTTTTCCTTCATGTTGGAAAGGGGGCAGCTGGCCAAAATAATTTCCTTCTTTCACGTTTCATTTGACTTTCTAATTTTTGTTGTCAGATGCACAAGGGAAACACAGAGCTTAGTTCTGTAAGTCTAAACAAATCCTCTTTTTCTCTGGACCTTTAGAAATGCCACATCCTGCAGAAGTGTACATGTGTGCATGTGTGTTTGTTTTCCCTAAGCAATTGGAAGGTATGGCTAGATCACTGTGTACTTAAAAATACGTGTTGCCCGATACAGACTTGGTTCTTCCACTTTGCACAGCAAAGTGTAAGGACAGTGATTCCACTGGTAGCAATTTTCTCTCCATTCTGCTGCATTGATTCCCATAAGATGTGTTTCCGGACTCTTGGCAGCTAAGACTTCTGTTTTAATAGTAATCCCTTTGATTCTGGTTTAGAAGCTTACTATACATTAAATCTATATTATTAGGGACTTCTAGAAGGTCTGCTAAACATCCATTCTTGATATTTTGGGGCTTTATTTTCAAATGCAGTAATCAAAGATTAGAAGGTGTTCTAAACAGCCTGATGGGACACTCTAGTCCCTGAACATGCAGGTAAATTACCTTTAAAAGTAGCTTACAGATAATTTTAATCATTAATCACTGAAAGAGTTATTGATTGACTATTATTCTAGAAATGATAGAGCTGACTGAAGAGTGCCAAAAAATGTAGTGAACCTGCAGTCTGATGAAAACCAGAATGATATAGATACTACACAATGAGTAATTTAGAAAAAAAAATCAATCAGTTCTAGTCAGCAATGCCCTTGAAATATCAGAAAGAACTAGTGACTACCACTCACTGGATTCCTATTTAGAGACTATGGGTTACTGATTCATAATTCTGCTATGTGGCATTTGGGCGAAGAAACTGGCTAAAGCTGAACAGCTGAAGATCAGGAATTTTCAATTTTTGCTGATGCCAGTACTACATTCTAAATACCAATTCACTAATAAAAATTATACTTCAAGTTATGGGTGATAGGAGAGACATAAAAAAGAAAAAAGGTTCTTCCTGTGTGAGAAAAGCCAGGTCATCAAGGTATATTTCAAATTCTGCACATAAGAGTATTTGTTTCTCCAGTCAACATTATACTCAAAACACTGGAGTATATAGAACTATTTTTTCAGATGATTTTTGTGAGAAATCCATGTTTTCTGTAACGTGTTAAACAATATATCTGTAGATTTCCTTGATAAATTAAAAATAAAAATACAGCAAATATACCCTGAATATTTGCAGTGTACCACTGAAGAAGATATCCGAAAGTTACAAAAGTCATGCACTGTCACACACACATTAGGGTTTTAAAGTCTTAGTGACTCTGGCTGCAGTTTTGGTGTTGCAGGCTCCCTGTCTGTGCCTTATTGCAATATCTTTTGGTGTGTGTGTACTTACTGGTGTGACTAGTGCATCCATCCCTGTTCACTAGACACACCAAGTCATAATCTCAGCTCAATGCAGAGATGAAGGAATCTAGAATAAACAAAAAATCAGATTGTAGAATCACAGAATCATAGAATCAGCCGGGTTGGAAAGGACCTCTGAGATCATCAAGTCCAACCCTTGATTCACTACCACTGTGGTTACTAGACTATGGCACTGAGATGGTTCAAAGATATTTTGTACTACTCTGTCAATAATCACTCATAGCCTGATCCAGGTTGGTATATATTAAATTACTACTGCTACTTTTTAAGAAGCAGAAAATCACACTTAGAAGGTTTTGGGTTGTTGGGTTTTGTTTGGTTTTGGGTTTTGATTCTTTTCTTAGATATCCTACTTTACTATGGTATTTATGTATCTTGTCTTTTTTTGTAAATTTTCAAATACTCTGACATGCCTGACACTCTTAAATTTCTCAAGAGAGACACAGGGTTTGGGACTTGGGACTTGCTTTAGAAAGCTTCCACAGGGGCTATAACTCCTCACTTCCATGCAGAAAGCATTTGAAATGCCAGATTAGGTGCTGGGATGCCTCTTGTGGCATAGATAAAATAGGGTTTTCTCCAGCTTTTTACAGTATACTAAAAAAA
>VXAY01003735.1:770010-907312 GCA_013399855.1 Oxyruncus cristatus | reverse complement strand
AAGTTTTTTTCCCGTGTTTTAAAAAAAAAAAAAAAAAAAAAAAAAAAAAAAAAAAAAAAAAAAAATTTCTTCTACTCTAAATGCAGGCAAAAAGAAAACAAGAAATAGTTGTGAAACCAAAAATAAAATTGATAAAATGGATATACTTTTGCAGCCTAGAGATGGTTTACTAAACCTCAGAGAGGAGAGAAGGGTAAAACATAAAAAATTAAAATTCTTGTCTACTTTAAGTCATTATCTGTTGCTTGCTGTGGCAACCTTGAGTAATGCATCCAGTTTGGGACATACAGATTTCTGTAAAATGTAAGTATCTTATAAAAAATGTGAAGGAGAATAATACTTGGAGGCTTAAAATCAGAGATTAACGGGGAATAGTTGAAGGACTTGGCCTGGTTTAACCTAGCTAAATAAATATCACAGGAGCAAAATGGTGAAAACCATTTATGGTGGAAAAGGTCAAGGAGAGGGAAGGACTTGCACTGGGGTAGGACACAACTTTAAAAATTCAGTTTGATGAAAATATGGTGGAACAGTAGGAGAATTTAGAATATTCATATCCTAGAATGCTTAGTGAGTCAATATTCTGAATAGAAAGGCAGAAAAGCAAAGCCAAGCTAAGAAAAGTGAAGCTTTGAGCTAGTCTGTCTAGGGGGACTACAGAATCTGTTTCTCTGAAGGTCAGTGAACCAGATTAAAACAACCTTAAATATAGTTATCCTTCCCTTAAAACAAGAACAGTTAAACTGGGTGACTTTTGAAAGTCCCCTTGAAACTACATGTCTTTAATGCAATGAATAAATGAAAATTTATTAATGTGAATGTGAATAAATGGAGGAAAAAAACCTTTGTCTTATGTTTCCTGAGCTTTTCTAACTTGACTACACTTTTTGGGACGTGTTAATATCTTAATAAGAGCTGTTAAATACTAAGAAACCTGATGCTGCATAAAGAAATAAAGAAGTCTAATTAATTTCATTAGAGATGCTCATTCTTTCATGACTTTGTTATTGCTTATAGGTTAAATGAGGCACTTACCCTCAGGCCACAGCCCTTTTACACTGTGGTTGCCAAGCAGTGCTGGATGTGACCAAGGCCTGAACTTGAGCCTTCCTGAGCCAGGGAAAAGCACCTGTGGAGGCTCCTTGCAGCCCACTTCCACCCAGCTCCATCCCAGCTATCAGGGCCAGGCCCCATGGCTGCCTCTTGGAGGGCTTGGTACCTGCTGCCAACACCTATTCGGGAGGAACAGCTTAGGAACAGTAATTAATGTTTTTGCTTGCATGTTTGTTGTCCCCTTGTGTTGAGTGTTTTCTAATCCCTAGTGTTTTATGATTTAAACCTTGCAGATGGTCTACATAGTTCTCCAAATGAACCTTTGCCTACAATCTCCATAGTGGCCTCTGCTGACAAATTGCTGAAGAGGGCAGCATGATGAACACTGTAGAAGTGCTACAGCATAATGTACAAGCAAGATAATAGAGGCCATGTTATCTCACTGAGTTGAAAAATTTACAGTGGAAGTTTGAACAGTTGCAGTACTTTGTTTAGTCACTAGTGCTGAAGTTTTACATAAATATTATTGCCTCCAAGAAATATTGGGAAATATTTGCCTTTTTAGTTACTGAACAAAAGTGGGGAGCATTGGAAGGGAAATGATCCCTTGGCACATGCTGTAAGGTTTCTGGGTTGCACCACTTAGGAGTATATCGACAAGGCACTGACATACAGAAATATAGATGTGATCAGTGAAGAATAATGAATAGTATTATAAGTACATAGGGAAATAAGCCTTGTTATTCCTATTTAAAAATTACTTTAGGTTGTGTAGCAATAACATCCTTTCTTGGAACACAGAAGGAAAGACAAAGAAAGATAAAGGAATAAAAATGCCAAGACAAAATGCCCAGTCCTAGTATACTTACTTTTGTAACAGACTTTACAGACTCATTAGCACTCATTTTGGGGTAAAAAAAGACCTATTTTGGAATGCAATGCAAAATTTGAGAAGCTCCTGAATAGGGGACATAATAGAATATTCTCCTTTAAGAGCCGTTTTAGAAAAAAAAAAAAGGTTTCAGTTTGTCTGTATTTTCTTCTGTAACATGGAGCTCAGAAGGCCAGAAAGCCTTTACTATTTTCCAGATTTTTGATGGAGAGCTTGAAAAGCCTGAAAGCATCCGTGTCCTACCTGATCCCAGACCCTAAGCTCTGACTGTAATTATGTGCATAAAAACATTTTTAAGCATAAATTGTCAGGAAATATTTTGTAGGTTTGAGTCTATAGGGTCATATGTTGATTGCATTCAGGCTACCCAACTCTTGTCTCTGGTCGCAAGTGGTGACCCAAGGTAAGAGAGGGTGTTTAATTTTTAAATTTGTTAATGTATGAAATAATGCAAGCAGCAATGCAGCTCCCCAGAGAGGATTAGGTCTAGTTTTTTACAGCATTAATCTGAATGGCCACACTGCATGCCTTGGGGCATTCAAAGAGTATGCTTGAATATGCAAAATGTATTACAGAATAGTGATGGAGCACCACAAGTATTGGAGAGCAATCTAAATGTTAAAACTTGTCCATACCGTTATATTGGTCCTGTTATGATCAGCTTAAATGTTGCAGAGGGAACTTCAGATTCAAATATTCTCCTGAGAAAAATTAATTAATCAGTGTCTTTAGGAAAAATGTGTTTCATAACTACAGTTACTTTTATATGTTATTTATTAAAACAGTGTGCTTACATGGGTATTTTTTATTACTATTATGTTAACTGGCCAGAAAAAAACCTGGAGAAATGGTAGCTGAATAACAGCAAAACTTTACTGAACTGTGTGTAATTTTTTATCAGATCTTTTTAAATTTGTTATCGTCATAAAACATCTTACACTCATCCTTAATTTTGTATCGTGTTTTTGTAATGCAGTGGTAGGAGGAGAAAGTTAAGCAATGTTTTCTAGTTAATCAAAAAATGATTCCATGTAGCAATAGAGTTTTTTATACATACAGATACAAATATTTTTCTGTTTCACATTATTTTGTTAAATTGAAACAGATGAAAAAGTGATCTTTTAATATTTGCAGAAGATACTTCATATTCTACATTATTTTCAAACTGCAGCTGCAAAAGTTTTTACTCCAAAGTTTTAATTCAATTATGAATCAGAAGTCCTGGTTAAAGAATAATAATTTAATACTAAATGGCATAGCTATTGTCTTTTAGGTGATCTATATCCGTAGTTGTAAACTGAGCTTGGTCCTTTGACTTCAGTGAAAGCGTGCCAAATTGTACCAAGGTAGAATAAAAGAGAACCAGTATTTTTATTTTGTAATTAGTTTGCAAAAAAAAAAAAAAAAAAAAATTCATAAATAATTCTTTTCCTTCGTTTCTTTGGGATGATACAGTAGCCATATAACCTGTGGTCTATCTCTGCTGCAGAAGCACAAAACCTAGTGTCACACAGACAATCTCTTGGCCTTCTCTCTGTGTCAGCTGTTATCGTAGTCCATGCAGACGTGCTGGTAGGAACAATGGAAATATTTTTTTTTCCAGTGTCCCACACGAGACAATAGTGTTATTTGATTTTTAGTAGTTGAATTAGTCCCATTTACATGTCTTCATAAATTGCACTGCAACCCTGGAAAATATCACTTGATTCCTAAAATATCTGCAGTTTTGATCTGATAAATGTATCTATGAGTATAATTATTCCAGGTCCTTCAAATATACTAGTCAGGTGATTCAACATAGTGAAAGATAAAATTATCACTCAGAATACTTATTTTACTTCTTTCACAGTCCCAAACCTTAGAACCTTTTACAGCCAAAATGCCTGATGCAACATTACACAAAAATAGAGCAGTGAAACAATTGCATATGTTTCATAGAATTTTAGTGCAATTTTAATAATCTTACCACAGAAATCCACTTGCAAGATAAAAACAATTCCTCCAAGCAAAATGATTGAAATGCTTTGTTCATGGTGTTGCACAAGGGATTTCTACAGTTTCTAAACACTCACACCCTGCCTGTGGATCTGTGGCGTGCTCATAGTATACTGTATTTCATGGATGATGGGAAACAGGAGGAGAGTGGCACAGTATGTCTTCTAACTACTTTAGAAGGAGCTTTCCCCTTAGAGCTAACATATTTCATACTTACCATTCTTTTTAATGCAGATTTACAAGCACAGAACTTTGCTAATTGCACACCAATTCTTTATATTAAGCATTACTATCACCATCACTTATCTGAAAATTGTCTTCATAGTGAGATAATCTAAAAAAACCAAAAATGAAAGCCTGAGATGAGTTGGGGTTTTGGGGGGGTTAGTAGCATTTTGGTTTTTTGCGGTGGTTGCTTTGGGTTTTCTTTCCTTTTTTTTTAGGGTAAGGAAAGATCCATCCATGTGTCTTGTGTTAAACAGCTTCTTATTTTTTCCAAGGTTAAAAAAGGATGAAACTAGCACACTGGTCCATGTGCATGTGGTATAACTTATCAAGTTAATAAAAACCCTCATGCAGTTTCCTGACATTCTGCAATCATTATCAAGTCCATTTGCACTTCTCATCAGAGATGCACCCAAATGTGTGCAATTGGCAATCGTTTTTCAGAAATCTTTAAAAGTGAGATAGCCATGTTCCATTTATAAAATGAACTTTGAAAGGCAGGCTCTGGATTATGCTTTGCATAATCAGCCTAATGGATTAAGAAGCTCATTTACAATATAAAGAACCTAAAACGGGTCTGATAAAACCTTGATTATAGATACAGTCGGTGAAAGAGATGACATCTGTTTCTGCCTGAGACTAAACCTATGATTTGGGCCCAGCAAGTAAAGGAAGATGTTGTTAGTTCTAAAAAAGTTATAATAAAATGTGAGTTTGCTTTCAGGTTCTGTAATGTGTTAGCTCATAGATTGGAGCTTCTAGAAAAAAAAAAAAAAAGTCAAAAAGAAGCATCAGTCTCTTTGCTTCATTTACCACTTATCCCTCTGAAGCATTGATTTTCTACTGCTTCATATTTACTTGTGTTGGAAAGTGAAAGTTCAATGTAGACACAGAATTCACTTATATGAAATAATGAACTACCCTGTAACATTCAAATAATACACAGAAGAATCTGAGAACCTCTAATTACTTCTTATTATTTAAAGCCTAGTGAAAAAAAAAAGATAGGATAGACAAGGAAATATGAAGTGTTTCATTTTCTCTATATTCTTCTCATAAAACAAAAAATGTATTAAAAATAAAACATTGTTTTCTATTGGCATAATTCTGCTAACTTCAAATATTCTCTTGATTTTTTGCCTTTTATTAATACAGAGTCTCAAAGGGTAATTGTTTTAAAACATCTGGCATTCACTTTATTTGTCATGTTTAAAAAACAATTTGCTGCAATTGCCACAGTGCTGGGTCTGGGTTTTCTCTGAAGGTTTTCAATATCAAGCTCCAATGGACACCAATCTCGGGTTTACAGGTAAACTTTGAAATTAAATTATCCTTGGGAAAATTCTGCTATTCATATATCAATGTTAATATGTTTTTTAAAATGATGTTACTGATTTTGAACACCTCTTCTTCACTTAGCTCAAAATACAGTCCTGAGAAACTCTGGAAGAACAGAAAAAAGGGATATAATATTTTCATTTAATTTGATGAGAAATAAGCAAGTGTGACTTTTGGTCAGAATATTTTGTTTGGTTTTGGTTAGTTCTTTGCTTTGTACTTTTTTTCGCAATAAAACTGAAAGCTTTATTTCTTACTAATTAGCAAGGACAATCATAACAATTTATTCTTTGAAAAGTTGTGTTGGCCTCACGTCTCCACAAGATGTTGTATAGCGACAAGTTTGAAACCAGATATTTAAATTCAATATAAGGCTCTAGGGGATTTTTCTGTTAGCCATCGGTTCCTTCCCAGAGGTTTCCATTTACAGAAAATGCAAGGGATTTTTCAGTTGGTTATTTTTGACAAAAATAAAACACATGTACGCCTGATGAAAAAAATCATATTGCTCATCTTCTTCAGCAATAGAGGTTGTATTTCTTGTTTAACCCTTAGAGCAAATCACTATCCACGACCATATTGCAGCCTGTAAAATCACAAGACTTTAGGCTAGACCATCAAAAGAGATTGCGTATACACTTCATTTATCTGAATCCACTCTTTCCTGCACACATTATTGCCCAAAGAACTCTTGTACTCATGATATGCTCATTATATAAAACCTTTACAGCTTGAAAGCCAAATGTTTCCTTAAAAAATTGAAAAACCATATATGGAAGAGAAAAGACTCAGAGACAGCGGGGTACACCATCTCAGAGAATTCCCCACAAGGCATAGAGCAGTGGCCCACAGTTGCTACCGTGAAACCCTGTAAGGGCCCTAAAAGGTGCTGGAGATGCAAAAATGAAATTGTCTGTAGTCATTTTGTGAACACGTGTATTTCATCAGCTGGACATATCCTCTGAATCTTTCAAATTAAGGCCTGACCCTCACTGTTTTTAGACTTTCCTTTTCTGTCCTCTAGAAACAGAAGCCATAGTGGCATTGGCTGTCAATGTCTGGTAGACAAGAAAAAAGGATGGTGTCCAGTTCTGCCAGTCAGTTCTACTGTGCAACATGTCAGCTGGCAAAAAGTAAGACTCTGATGCATCCATCGATACAGTAGATGAGCAGCTGCATAAGAGAAGGGAAGTCTAATCAATGTTTACATTTTTAATGATTTCTAGTGGAAAAATGGGAGATAGTTGGAAAGATTATTTTCCCTACTTCTGATCATAATTGTCTTCATGTAAATGTAACATTTCAGTTGAAAAATTTGAAGTCTTAACTGAGAGAACACACTTAAAAATAATAATAAAATCTACATCTCTTGAGCACAACCGCTCTTGGGACCACCATTTATCAACTGGATGTCAGCTCAAGGCCTCCATCCAAAAGTTGAATACTCTACTGCATAATAATCCTAGCTAGTCTTCACACCACAACACACTTTCATGTCTGTCATATGAACTTGCCACACCTTTTACCTGTAAAAATTGTTCAGAGGAAAAACACTCACTCGGGAGCTCATGAGAACAGTCTGACTCAGGAGCCAAGGGACAGATTGAATACTCTTGACCGCAGTTTAAATAGCAGATGATCCAAAAAAAGACAGAGCAATATGAGTGATTGACGTATCTTAGAACACAGATAAGAGAAGATTTGCAAGACTCCATAAAATTTTGGGGTTTTTTTTCCCAATGATGAAAATGAGAGGTGACAATATTCATTTTGGAGAAGTTATCTCTGAGTCTACTGAAACACTATTGGAAGTAATGTCTTGGAACTGTATGTTTTTTCAAATGATGGAAGTGACTTGGATATAATTTTTTCCTTTCCTACTGAAGTATCAAAAGATTTTCATTCAGACAATGGTTCACAGTTATTTTGTGTGCAACAGTGGTGCAGGAACAGCATCTACAGTTTTTCACATTGCTGGAGCAAATATATTGTTCTCATGACCTGAAATGCTTACCCAGCTTCTTTTTCTTGGATCATCACTAAAACCTAATGCAGAGTAAAATTTAGCCTTGAAAACTCTGAGCTTGGAGGGCAGAAACTACCTATAAAATGTATATGAAGTGTGATCGGGGAATGCAAACATTCGGTATGTGAGATGTACAATCTTTTGTATTACCAGGAGATGCACGAAACACAATACTCTCAAAAGCCAGATAATTAAAACCATCTCTGTTCTGACATGACCCTAAATGCTCAAGGGAATTCTGTAATTGTTAGTTACTACATAAATGTCAAACTTGAAGAACAGTTTTAGTAACATATCAGGCAATTGTCAGGTATCCATTATTGTGACATGCTATTTGTATTACCTTTAATGATTTGTCCATTTTATCGTATACTTTTTTTCATTGCAGGCACAGCACAAAATAATGCAACCCCTGGCTTTAACAAGGGACTATCATCATGTTTTATACCTCATTTTTCACAATCCATAGGGAAAAAAAATATAGCATTTTCACATTTGAAATAGAAAAAACAACTGAAAATTGCACCTAATGAAGATGTAAACAAAACAAATAGCTGGAGCAAATGGGTGCTTCTGTATTGCACTGGCATGCCCTAATTCCCTAGCTTGTCTCAGTAAAGCTAAAGAAAACCTGATTATGTTGCTAAGGTTTTCTTGAGAGACAAATAAGGAACAACCCCTGGGATATCTCTTAAGTATAGAGGAAATGATAAATTGAATAGTTTTATATGTCAGCTCTATGACTCAGGAGTGACATACTATGGATTAGGAAAAGATTTTTGCTTTACTTTTTTAATTGAGAAAATACAGCGTACTTGACTGTATACCTGCAAGTTTATGTCCTGCTTAATCTTAGGGAAACAGACACCTAATTGTTTCAACCTTTGAAGAAGGAGTACTTAGCAAGGTTTCTGTAAGTAATTTTTGATAATGTCTGCACTACCAGCAATATTCTGTTGTTTCTTAGATCATTAAGCCTCTAATGTGAACTAATGCTTGTTATAGCCCTACAACAGGTCAGTGTGTTGTTTCTTTAACTGTCCCTTATATTACAAAGACACAAAACCAAACCAAACCAGACCAAAATCAACACCCATCACTCTGCAGAGTAAAATTTCAAATTTATTCTGACACAACTATTTGATTTCTGTTTAAAAAATATTTCCCATTAAGACGTTTACTCTTGGCTCATGCATTACATTTTCTGAGCATTTGATGGTGAATCCATTAAATCACTTATGAATTCAAATTAATTAAAGCAGGCTTCTTTAGGATATTCAACACTTGTGTCAGCCAGATCTTCACCTCAAAGGATTTTAAGAGAAAATTATGCCAGCAATTACATCTTTCCATTAAATTAATTAAAATATTTTAAATAGACTATATTTTAAACGGTTATTAAGAACACACTTTAATCTCAATTGTTGTATCTAATGGTTATAATTATGTAGGATTTATAGTTTTTTGTCAACAAATTAGAGAACTCTTCAGAGAGATATTAAGACATTGCAGTTACTATAATCATTCAACCCTTCTTATGTGCTTTTAATTGCTTATGGTGGTTTCTTGGATTCTGACCATCCTGTTAGAATATGTAAGTTAGCTCAACACTTTATAAAGTCCAGATCTCAATAATATAGTTTCATAAAAAAATGTTAGAAAACACATCTGTAAACCATCACCAAATGCACAATGTTTTCTGTTAGAATTCCTTTTAGTGTAAAAGTGTGTTTTCTGCAAAATTTATAGTAAACAAGTGCAGAAATATACTGTGAGCATGTCACCTGCTTCAAAAAGTGTAAGCAAGAAATTCAATAGCTCCTTACTGGCTTCCTGGAAAGAATAGGAGAAACAGCAATTTATTTCATTTATTGTAACCTTGTGCTATTTATATGGAGGTGAACTATACATTCTTAGTATAATAGCATATAGCATAACACAGTATAATGTGCATTTTCTACTACATAAAACCCCCACAAAAACCCAAACAACAATGACTGGAAAACAAACATGAGGAAAAAGAAAACAAGTTGGTGTTTAGGCAGTGCTGAGTCAAATTTAAAAAAAAATAAATTTGCTTGTACCTGACCATTATCTTTGCATCTTAATGTGAGGAAGGTCTTGTTTCTTTCTTGTTTTCATTTTTTGTTAAATAAAAATAAACTTCACATCAAATTAGTTGTGTACGGGATTGTTTAAGCAAGGATTGTCATTATATGTCATCATAGGACAAGCTGAACAGACCAAGTGTCCTCAGCCACTCCTCATACGGCTTCCCTTCAAGGCCCTTCACCATCTTCACTACCCTCCTTTGGACATTCTCCAATAGCTTTATATCTTTCTTATATCACGGTGCCCAAAACTGCACACAATATTCCAGGTGAGGCTGCACCAGCACAGAGCAGAGCAGGACAATCACTTTCCTTGACTGGCTGGTGATGCTTTGCCTGATGCCCCCCAGGACACGGTTGGCCCTCCTGGCTGCCAGGGCCTCATATTCAACTTGCCATCAACCAGGACCTACAGGTCCCTTTCCACGGCACTGCTTTCCAACATCTCCTTCCCCAGTCTTTTGGCACATCCAGGGTTGCCCCATCCCTGATGCAGAATCGAGCACTTTTCCTTGTGAACTTTATATGGTTGGTGATTGCCCCGTCCTCTAACTTGTCAAGGTCTCTCTGCAGGGCCTCCTTCCCTTCGAGAGAGTCAACAGCTCCTTCCAGTTTTGTGTCACCTGCAAACCTGCTTAGATTCCCTTCCAGTCCTGCATCCAAGTCATTTATGAAGATGTTCAAGAGCACAGGGCCCAAGATGGACACCCGTGGAACCCCACTAGTGACAGGTCACCAGTTTGATGTCACCCCATTCACCATTACCCTCTGTGTTAGACCCATTCGCCAATTGCTCACCCACCACATGATGTGTTTATCCAACTGTGTGCTGGACATTTTATCCAGAAGGATCCTGTGAGAGACAGTATCAAAAGCTTTACTGAAATCCAAAAAGGTTACATCACTTGGCTTCCCTTGATCAACTGGGTGGGTTACCTTGTCATAGAAGGATGTCAGGTTTGATAAGCAGGACTTTCTCCCCATGACTCTGTGCTGGCTGGGACCAATGACTGTGTTGTCTTTCAGGTGTTCTTCAATACCTCCCAGAATGATCTTCTCCATAACTTTACCAGGCACTGAAGTGAGACTGAGAGGCATGTAGTTTCCAGCAGGGAACCTCCTTGAATCCAGATTAAAAGTGCAAATACATATTAAATCTTACATTTGACTCCTTTTATCCCTCTTTGTCAATGCCGAGCATGAAGTAGTGGATTCAGCAAAGAGCTAGTGGGTTCAGTATTTTCTAATCTATTGAGCAGTCCTTTTCTTTCAGTCACCGGACACTCTCAGACAGTATGTGGTTTTCTGTTTTACAACCAACCTGGTACAGATTGGACAGTCACAAGAACTTGATAATTGCCAACAACAATCAGTATGGCAGCTAATCACACGATGAAATAGTCATCAATTCCCTTCTAGGTTGGATAATGAAAGAGAGTTTTACTCCGGTGAACTTTACCCTTACATATTCTGTTTCAGCTGACAGAGACTGAAGACAATAAAAGTTATGCTCATAATGATGAGTTCTTTGAGCAATTTTGCCCTTTCTTTTGATACACATGTTAAACCTGATGGAACTTTGGTAGAGATGTTCTACCAAATGTCTGCCATTGCTCAGTCAAGGGGTTTTGCTATGTGTTTCCCTGAAGGCTTCCAGTAGTCACTTCCTGAGAGCTAGAACGTGCACTTTCCTTGACGCAAAGTGCAGTGACTTAATTTCTTGTGCAAGAGAGTTTTTGAGTAGAGTGGCTCACATCTTCAGTCAGATTCACAGCACAGGCAAAAACAACTTTCCATCCCCATTCTTATGGGATCTACTTGGCTCTAATTTTTTCACAACAGTCACAGAATGAATTGTTACTGATAAGTCTTTCTGCAGCTAAAAAGACCCTTTCATCCTGTTTAGTTTGACAGTTGTCTAACTTCTTTGTAATCCCATTAAAAATCATTTTCTGATGGCCAGAAGCCAGTACAAAGTCTTCATGACTGCATTCCTGCAGTTATTACCTCTCATGGTTTCAACAATCAATGATTTTTTCACTGTCTGCATGATCTAACAGTTTTCCTGAACTCCTTCCTGTGTTATCAGCTTCCATACAAGAACTCAAACACACACACATACACATACAGAGAGAAGTGCAGATACACTCAAGTTTCATTCCCTCACTTTTTGATTGAAATCTTTTTTCTAACAGATTGTGTGAAGAAATCAATTCCACACTCCTCTCAAACCGGAGCAGCCATGCAGCAATTTCTGACAAGTTTCCATCTTCTCTCTGTCATGTTAATTGCACTGTCATTCATTTCATGGATTCTGTTGCATGTTGTGACTTATATTTTCTTCTTTCAGTTTGTGACCCTTGGTTTTCTATTATGTATAGCCCTGAAGTAATTTTCCACATCTGCCTATAGTGAGAATCTGCTAGGGAATGTTATGCTCAGGGAGTTGTATCAATTAGACTTATTTTTATTTCTGTCTCATTTTCCAGGTGTGAGTTAATTGACTGTTTAGGTGTTTTATTAATATTTTGAATGTTGTGCAAGTCTGAAGCCAGAACTGTCAGTTCTTTGCAGCATTAAAGAACGTGTCAGTTGACCTCTGAAGATTTTTTATATTTGTAACATCGTTCAGAAAACTCTATCTCCAGTGAATCATTATTTTAGCAGTATCTCTAAATATATAAAGGCTAATGCTTTTTTGTTTGTTTCATTTCTTTATTTCTCTCTTTTTTTTTATTTTATTTACAGAAGAATTTAAATTTGTCTATAGATACCTTAGCAGAAATTTTACCTTGTTAAAAATACCTCAGTAATCCCAGTTTTTCATCGACAACCAGGAAAGAAATTTTCTCAGCAGCCCATTGATTTTTAAACCTGGGGAGGAGTATTTTATAAATTTGAACATGTGATACAAGGAATCTGTAATACAGCTCCATACTTACTTTAGTATCTACGGTCAAAGCCTGTCAATGGTGTAAGTACATACTATTTGAAGTGGGTATTCTTTCACTTCTTTACTTGTCGTTACTTTCAGAGTGGAGGTCTACAACTAATATCAGTTCAAAGAAAAAAATCTGATTGTAGAATCTGACTTCCGAATGAACATCTTGGTGTTGCAGTTTGCACTCCTGCATTCATGTCCATGTATGACTTGAACCCTTTACACTGATCTGACTGTATACCAAAGGTGAAGACAAATTGACAGAACTTACATTTTGACTTTCTTGGATGAATTAACAATTCTTCAGCATTGTGATCTTTAGCCTTTTATCAAGAGAATGTCTCATATGAGTCATAATAATCACATTAGGCATTTTCAGAATAAAGCACGCTTTGAAAAATGTCCATCTAGGTTTTTTCCTTCAGAGGCAGAAGGAAATGTTTCATGTGCTTGCCTGAGGTTGCACGGCCAAATACAATTAACTGTTCAGTGTCAACTTTCTTGCATGACTTAAGGTAAGGCACATACATGACCCTATTAGTAAAAAAAAGGTATAGTTTTCTGGATTTTGAGAAGAGTTATAGACTAAATCTAATTAAGAAGTCAAGGCATTGAGTTACTGTGAAAATTAGGACCATATAAATACAGGAGTACATGATTTCCTTTTTCTTTCTAATAGTTTAGATGATATCCAAAATTCCCTATAAGAATAGTAGACCCTTTAAAAAAACTAAAAAAAAAAAAAACAACTTTACTTTTCTGAATTAGAATCTTTATTAAATAAATATTAGAAAAATTATAAAACTTCAGTATTGAGAAAAAAGAAAATTTGAACTTTGACATTTAAGATTTGAGAAAAGTATGATCTAAATAGCATTCTCTTTAACATTAACTGACCTCCTTCACTCATAAAACTTTTTTGCTGTTTACATGTAGGCATATAATCACATTTGTGCTCTATGCCAGGATGCCAGGCACATTATAATGAATTTCCTTCACAAGTTATTGACCGAGTCAGCTGATATCTGAGATTTCAGCTCATGAGAACTGGTATGACTGCAGCATGTCCGCAGGCAGCTTGAGCTTCACATTGTGACTGCTCAGAAATCAACCCGAATCAATCTTTGTTATGGTCTTTGATCACAGAAGGCAACAAAAACTGAAAGACTGGTGAGCAATGCAAACTGAGTAATTGACATAACTGCCATGTAGCCCCTGTCAGGTTTCTGCTACAAGGTTGCAAAACTATAATGCTTTACCTCTTCTCTGTTTGTGGCAAATGAAGTAGAGTCTTAAATGGACTACAAGGAGCTTCTGAAGTTTATTCTGTCTTGTCTATTTTTCCTTTCAGTTTATTGGCAGATGTGCCAGTTCATTTAAAAACCACCATCTAGTGCAGCCTGAAAATGCTGACAGTCAATAATGGATATGCAGGGGAGAACATAAAGTCAAGGGAACCATCCTATGCGAAAATTTCAGAGCCTTTCTGTTCTTTGCAATCACTCCTTTCTATCTATAAAACACTGTTGCAATAATCCTTTAATCCATAAGCAGTTTTTAGTATTTGGTTTTTGTACGTATAACTGACCACAAGAGGAAACGACCACGTTGGCAAAACGGGGGGGACTACCTGATCCTTCATGTGGTAACAAGTTTTTCTGCTATTTACAGTTCCACAATGATTGTAATCACAATCTTAAAAACTTAAAACAAGACGAACTCTGCTTTTTCCATCTTAGAAAAGAGCATGTAAATATACCTGTAGAAGTTCAGGACAGGAGCTGGTTCCCCTGAAGGATAGACAGGACAACTAAAAGTGAATATTCAGACTTTAACTACTTTAAAATATTTAGCTGTCTTATGAATGTCGCATTCTGAAATATTAAAGTCTCTGTCTTATTACTAAGAATTTGACAACTTTTCAGTCATGTGTTATGAATAAAAAGTTGCTTTTTACTTTAAAACACTCCTCTGAAAATTTTCAACTAACTGTGCTGGAGAAGTGGAGATGGAATTAATCTTGCTAGAGAATTCAAATCTTCTGCTTTGCATAGTATGCAGAACTTTGTCTGTACAATGCTGGAATTATCCTTCTCTGCCAAAAATCCTTGACTTAATTTTTTTTTTTTTCAAGGAGATTATACTAAAGAAACTGAGATAAGCAGGAAATAGTCTTCTAATGGTCCTAAAAATGCATGGGGCAGGTCTCCCTCTCCTGAAATTTCTCAGACTGGTCTCTAATGAGAATGTCCTCAAATCTAATTCAAGAATCTGAGTAGATTAAGCTTTAGACATAAGAAATTTCTTTTATCTTGGGTATCCTTCCAGTGTTTTGAAAGACCTTAAGACTTAAGCTTTCAGAAATGTCATCATCTCCGACATGAGGGCAGCTTATTCACCTGCCTCAGAAAAAAAAACAAAGTATGGAAAACCAGCTCTCTGTGTTGACTTAGGTAAATAAATCAGAGGAAAAAAAAGGCATCAACATATGTGGTTTTGAACCTGGATATTTCTGTTGAGTTGTCATTATGAATTTCTAACATATTCTCTTCCATATAAACTATAAAACATCTATTTTCTGAATAAAAAATCCTATTGCAATGAAGACTCATATTAAAAAAAAATTGAAGAGACAACCAAACCCACTCACAACATATGAGCAGGTAGCATGAAGATTGTTTGAAGATAGATTTTAGAGGCTCAGAACACTTACAAAAGGTTATAATAACATATTACTTGAGAAGCTGCAATGTTGCTCTGTTTGACAGCTTTCCCCTCCGAATGCCTGCAAGAATGATTGCCAATGTTTTATTGGAAGCAATGAGGTTAGATGAGTCTTCTCTGGGTATCTGGGTTTTCCTTTGTCCGAGTTACAGGGCCTGGGACCAGTTCATCACTATGTGGGTATAAAAAAACCTGTGTATTTTACACCCTCTATGCCATTTCTGATTGACTGGTAATAAATGGATTGTTTGCCCAGGGCACACCTGACACCTCAGGCTGCAAGCTGGGTGTTAAAGAAACCTTTCAAGGCAGGGGAATGTTCTTTTGTTTTCACACCAATGACTCAGCTGTGATAAAACCCTCCGGAAAGGCCTTAAACACCTTCACACCCAGACGAAGGGCTCGTCTCTGCTAATAGGCCGCAATGGGCTGGAATAATAGGGAGCTGCAACACCTAGACCATCAAAGATTCCAAAAATATCCCCTGACTCACAGAGTTAAATTACCCATTGTGAAAGTCCCCGCCCTTGGGGGAGGTACTGGGCATTCCTACCTAAACTTGATGTATAAACTTTGGGTTTTGGGAATTCTGGTACCACTTGTTGGATCCAGAGGAGGACCAGAACTTTGACAGAACTGTGATCATCATCCAGACCAACAGGTTTTCTTATACTTTGCACCCAGGGGGCCATGTGGTGTTCAGTACAGGGGCTAATAAACACTGTTATGTTCTTGTCCCAAGGTTCTGGGTTATACATCTGTTTTCGTGGGTTAAAACCAGTTTTTCTCAGTATCATTTTATTTATTGTAATCTTTTTAGTAAATTGTAACTCTGACTTGTAATCTCTCGAGTTGGGTTCATTTCTCCTGCCAGTTCACTTTTAAACCAGCACATCCTTCTGCAACAACCTTTTAGCGACAAAAAATTCTTTGACTATATGGACTCCCAAAATATAATCAATTCAGAAGACTGAGATTTAGGTTGTCAGTGACCCAATATGGTGAAAATACTGTTCAGAGAAGTTGACTTACACTGAGAAAGATATCTCTACATGCATGTGATTGTACAGTTTTCTTTTTTACCTTGATGAAGAACCATAGAATAATTTCACTTTAATTTGAAGCATTAAGATATCGTCTATAAGCAGATTATATAGAATGCATAGAGTATAGTTTATATAAATGCAATCTTATAAAGCAAATTCCTCAAAGTGTAACTGTATTTGGAAATAAGCTTAATAATCTCATCAAGAACCACTTACCAGACTTGAGACAATATTAAGAGAGAAAAGTGAGAAATAAATGGGAAAAGAAAAATAAAATATATATATTTTTTTAGGTAAAATAGCAAAATAAATGCAATTTTTTTCTTCACATTACAAGAAATGTTAGATACCAAAGATTTAAACCAAATATTTTTAGCAATTTAGTGAACAGCATCCCTATGCTTCTGTAATATATCTATTATAAAATGTAAAATGGCAATGAGAACAATCCCTGATAAGAATAAATATTGTCAAAAATGTCTTCTTTAATTAAACATAAATTTCTTGGATATCTCTGAGCAATTATCTTCCTGAGAGACATCATGTTATGCAATGAGTTTCTAAGGTTTGTACAAATGTCTAGAAGTCAAATGTCTGTGCTAATCTGAAAAGCTGATAAGTCTTCATTAAGTAAATTCCAATTCTTTCTCAGAGAGGAGGTTAATAACTTCCTCATCTCAAACAGGTGAATTTATTGTCAAACTACTTAGCTCACTGTTACTAAGTTTCAAACAAGAATGAAAGGAAAGAAATCCCATGAAATCAGGTGTCTTTTAAGTGCCTTTTAAATGATAACATTTAATGAAAGATAATTTTTTACGTTAAAAAAAGATTGACTGTAGCACTATAAACTTCTATTTAAGCATTAAATCAAATTAAATTAATTATATTTACTAAAAAATGAAACTAAATAAAGCATAATACTTTAGTGTTTATAAAATAATGAAGTCAATTCAATAATTTGTAAATTGAAATTGAGAGCAGACTCTTGTCATGACTGACACGAATAGTAAAAAAAAACAAACCACTTTTTTTTTCCTAAGAGAATATATCTTCTATAAGCTACAGGAAAAGCATTTTTCACAGTGAAAAAGTTCATGTGAATGTTTCAGTTTTCAGTAAAGAAGCTCTTCCGGTTTACTTTCCAGTGTTCATATACATGGACAGAGCTGTTACAGGTAGTTTCAAAATTTTTGTCTTTATAGTGCATTTGCAATGTTAGATACCCATGGTTAGATACACCACGGTCATAATTGTTATACCTATAATGCTGAATCAGATACAATTTACCAGATTCCAGGAGGAAGACTTGTACCCTGGTTACATCCCAAGTTCAGGTTGGGTCTAAAAACACATACAAAATCCTACGTCATCTTGACTCAAGCTACCTCCCCTTCATACTTCCACTTTAACTGCTGCAAGAAAGAGAGAGAAATACATGAAATACAAACTAAATTCTGTGCTGTAGAAACTACAGCCACTGTAGTGACTCCTTCAGTGGTCAGATTTAGACTTTACTTTTGAATTACCTTGTTCTATTTTGTTAGGCATTGTCCAGCCTGGTCTGTATGTGGTTAAATAGCATGTTACGAATAAATTTCTTGATGTTCTCTTCCCTTGCCAATCATTACATCCAAAGTCTGAGGATTTTAGGAGGCTTTTTTTCTTCAATTCATTAGGTAATTAGGTTGGATAGTTATAAAAGTCAGAGCAACACCAGCCTCTAGCAATGCTTGTTACATAAGTGAGTCAACGCAAATGCATTTTCTAAAGCAAACACAATTTAAGACAACATGGCATTATTCCCTAAATTCAAGATGACCTCTAAAGTGAGTTTCTTCTTATCATCTTTTTATCTCTTGATTGCAGTCTTGGGGATGAGGGATGCATTGATGTGCCAGCTATATGCAGATAGGCTCTTTCATGTGAACTCCCTCAATATTACAGTTAGCAGTTAAAATTCTGTAAGATTCTTTTTTCTATAGCTCTTTTCTTAGTTCTCTATTTTATCTGCAAATATGACCTGAATCATTTGATGATGGATTTTGATTTGTTTCATCTCTTACTAGTATTCATTTTTCTATTTTCTCGAATGTTAAAAAACAAACAAAACCTTTAAAAAATATTACATTATAATGTGGCCTTATAGTATATGTTAAGGCAGCTTTATTGTGATTATTGTTTCTGAATTGTACCGTAGTAGTACCCAGCTAATATAATGATACTAAGAGTTTAGGTGCAGATAACATTTTGATAAATTTTGCTGGATTTCTGTGAACATTCATCTCCTAGCTAGCCAGGAAGATCAGTCCAATTCCTTCCTCAGCATCACCTGCTATTGGAAGTGTTACACCTGTCAAGTTACGTTTCTATTTTGCCATGCTTACCACAAGCATGTTCTTTATGCATCTCCAATTGTGCCTTCTGTGCCTCCACATGGCATCACCAAATCAAGTGAAAATTTAGCTCTGTCATGGTTCTTAGGGTCAAATATGTTTAGGTTCTCTGATGTGTAAGCACATGGGTTCCAGTCTCACCAACTATTTATAGGCACATGTGAAAAATATTAGCATAATGACATAATTGCAAAACAAATATAGGAAAAATCTTGTGCAAGGTAAATGTCTAAGAAGGGGTCAGAAATTACTTAGCTTTCTTTGTTAATCTAATGCCTTCAGTCTTTTTGCTATTGAAAAGAATGTTGGAAGCTTGAACTTTAAGCCTGAAATAACAATATGCTTAAATACACTTGAAAGATTACTGCAGCTAGGATGATTGCCACAAAATATTCATTTACTTACTTCACCTAGCTTGTAGCCCAAATTTCCGGTCCTCAAAAAGGTTACTCATTTTTCATCTTTTTTTTTTCTTTATTTTTCTTTAAATATTCTCAAATGCCTGAAATTCTACTTCTGTTCCTTCTCTGGAGTAACTATAACCTCACAGCAGCAAAATTTTATCTCAAGTTTCTGAGGTCCAGACATAGAATCACAGACTTGCTCAGGTTGGAAAAGACCTCCATTGAATCCAACCCTTAACCCAGCACTGACATGTTCACTGCTATAAATGTCCCTAAATGCCATATCCACACACAATTTGAAAACTTCCAGTGGTGGCAATTTCATCACTTCCCTGTTCCAATGTCTGACTACTTTCAGAGAAAACATTTTTTCATAGTATCAAATCTAAACCCCATTGGCACCATTTGAGGCAGTTTCCTCTCATCCTGTTATCTGTGAGAAGTGCTTTCCCGTTTAAAAAAAAAAAAAAAAAAAAGTTTTAATGCTTATCTTGGCTTTTTAGTTATTTTTCTAATACTGACATTACAGCAGAGCTATTTTGTTTCCTTACCCTACATACTAGTTTTAGCATCGACAAAAATTTGCAGATGACACTGAGCTGAGCGGTTGTGGTTGATGCATCTGAAGGATGGGATGGCATCACCCAGAGGGACCCGGACAAGCTCAAGAAGTGGGCTCATGGGAATCTCCTGCAATTTAACAAGACCAAGTGCAAGGCAACGCACCTGCATTGGGTCAATTCAAACCTCAATACGGGTTGAGGGAGGGGATTCTGCTCCTCTACTGCTCTCTGGTGAGGTCCCACCTGAAGTACTGCATCCAGTTCTGCGGTCCCCAGCACAGAAAAGACATAGAACTGTTGGAGGACCATCCAAAGTTGATTAGAAAGATGGAGCATCTGTCCTATGAAGAATAGCTGAGAGATTTGGGACTGTTCAGCCTGGAAAAAAAAAGACTTAAGTGTGACCTAATTGTGGCCTTCAAGTACGTGAAGGGAGGCTAAAAGAGACTTTTTACAAGGGCATGTAGTTTCAGGACAAGGGAAATGGTTTCAAACTGAAAGAAAACAAGTTCAGATTGGATATTAGGGATAAATTCTTAACTGTGACACTGGTGAATTACTGGAACAGGTTGTCCAGAGAAATTGTGGATGCTTCATCCCTGCAAGTGTTTAAGGCTAGGCTGGATGGAGCTCTGAGAAACCTGATCTACTAAAAGATAACTTTGTCCACAGCAGGGAGGTTGGAACTAGATGATCTCTAGTGTCTCTTCCAAAGTAAGATGTTCCAAGACCCTATGATCCTGTTTAGCACTTACTTCAGTGTCTCAGTTTAATGAGACAGAAGAGTTTTGCTAAGGAGGATGAGTTATGAGGAAGACCAAAACTCCTCCCTCTGAGCAGTTGTAAATCAGAAATTAAGAGGCTCCAATTGAGAAAGTGTGGAGAAAGGAAAAAACAACAGCTTTGTATTAAAGGATATATGTGTATTGGCAGAACAACAAAAGAACACAACCCCCCCCAACCAAACAATAATCATATACCCAGAAATTCCCTTCAATAAAAAGTAAACAATTCAGTTTGCACTTTTTGGTGCAATTCTAACCACAGTCAGCAGGGGACACTGTTGGATCTCTGGAGGTGCAGAGCCTGCAGTGCTTGGTGTTGGCTGACAGGGGGTGCTGTTGGATCACCCCGTCAGGGCCCTGGGTGTGCTGGGGAAGCCAAAAATGGAGATCTTCCCTCACCCTCACCGGGAAGGGGAAAAGGAGAAAGAAGGGTTCTTCCCAAAGGGAACTCACGCTGCCTGCAGCTGGTAGTGTGACTTCCTCTTCTTCTGCCATTGTGCACAAAAACTGCTGCCAAAAACACAGGAGCCAAGGAAGGGAAAAAACAAGTAAATGACCTCCTTCCCAAATAATTCCTCTCCAATGAAATCCAACAGATCCACGCTGGGGAAGAAACAGGGTGCAGGCAAAACCAGGGCCAGAAAAAATAACACGAACCAGCCAGGCAGCCAGGTTGAGAACAAAGCAACATTGGAGCTTTTTCAACCCACACCTTGTCTCGGTTCAGGCAACAACAAACTATGTCGTTTCCCAGGAGAGAGAAAAGAAAAAAAAAGAATGAGAGTCCTGGCCCCTCCCCACAGACTTTCCAGGGCCATCAGCCTGAAATGACAAATCTACTGACCAGTTCTTTTGTGTTAGTCAAATACCCAAGGCAAAACCAGCCTGCCCATTCAACACCTCTCCCACACAGTGGGGCAGAGGGAAGGGAAAAATTCTCTACTTAGTTTTTTTAGAACAACTGAACCCATGACATTCAGGAAGAAGTCAGTATGTCCCTTTTATTATTTGCACAGAAAACCTTGTGCTATGAAGGAGAAATAAGAATATTATGTACTGGAGGTTGTTAACCAGTACACTGCTATAAAGCAAAGGTTTGCATTTGTCCTCGAAGTAGTCAGACCACAAGGTCATAGGATAAGAACAACTGATTCTATTACAGTCTTTCAGAAGAAAAGGTTGGCTCCTGCTTTCTCTCTAAAAGAGGTCATAATCAGGAGGGAGATGGACAAGCAGAGGAAAGTCTGTAGCCAGGGTTACATAGGGTTTCAGTCACACACTGCTGTTTTCAGTTCTTCATTTCGCTTTACCTTGGGCTCTCTTCTCATTAGTCTGCCTGCTCTGAGTCTGGCAGTTGTTTCGCAGTTGAGATCCACGGGGCACTTTGCAGGATTCAGGACTTTGTCCTTCCTGGTAAGGTAAGGCTGTTCAGTGCAGCCCTTAACTCCTAAATCAGAGTTCTTCATGCCCTCTTGATTTTTGTCGTATTTCTCAACATTTCTGCGTGCATGTCGGCACTCTTATATAGTATTAAGAAAACTATGACACTCGATAAGTAGTATTTTCTCACAGTCAAATTAGCAACAGGTTGGTATACAGTTATCTACCACTCTAATTTCTCTATCCTAATCATTTCAATGGGTATCTTCTCTTACTTATGTTAATACCTTGAGGTTGTTCCTGTGCTCATATTTTTTAAATACCCTCCTTTCTTGAGGAATAGATGGCATTTGACTTGCTTAACAATCATGACTTTTCCCCTCCCACTAAATATAATGTCTTTAGGTACGTATGGTGCATTTTGGTGTCCTTTTCAGAAGGGCTTTAATGTACCTTGCAATGAGATTAACTGTTGAAAGAGAGGCAAAGCTGGTGGTTTCAGATTTCTCTGAGATTGCCTCCAAATGAGAAGTAAAATCCTCGATGAGTAGTAGGATCCTTTAACAGAGAACCTGGATGGAATACATTATAGGAGATTTTCTTTGGGGCTTGCGTATATTAATAAAGATTGTATTTCAAACTCCAATATTAAAAACATCTACTCTTTCACATTTGACTTTCAGACACTTTTGATACATTCAAATATAATTTCCATACTGATTTCATTAGCTACATTGTAAGGTTTGCTGCTTTTCCCAGTGAGAATTTCACAGTCCCATGTTCACAGTTTTCTGCATATACTGGCATAGAGACTGGTTTAAGCAACTACAGGGTTGTGATTCATTCTAGTTTAACATTCTGGACCATTTTCCAAACAGAGATATATTTGTACCCAAAAGTTTTATATATTCTGAGTTGAAGTTTAAAACCCATCATTTTTTCATCATGAATGGTCATAAATGGCATCAACTGATATCAACATGAGAGATGTGTAGCTTAATTCTGACCAAATATGTACACATAAAACTGGAAGCACTTAAAAATAAGAAAGGTAAGCTTAAATGAATCATAGTTTTCTCTTCTTTGCATCAAAAACCACAAAAGGTCATATTTCACTTGCCATTTTTTACCTTTAATATTTTATTCATGGCTACATTTATATGTATACACATATTGGGGAATAAGTGTGGGGAAAATGTAGGTCATGGTTCTCACAGAGCACTTTTGCTTTAAAAATAATTAACCAAAAGGGCAGAAGTTCACAATGTTGTTCTACAGTGAGACAAAACTAATACAGAGTGTACAGCAGCTGTGATTGTAGGTAGGTGTCCATCTTGCACAAATAGTAAAATAGGATTCTCTGCACCTATTAAGTCCTGACAAACTACCTGATATAATAATTAAAAAACTGTTTCTATTTGAACTGCTTAAAGGCATCTATGTGTTTGCATATTCAAAACACTTATTTGCATACACAATTATAATCACGGATTGCTGAAATTTTCACGTAATTACGTACAAGTCTTGAGCTTTGACTTTTGGAAATAACTGAGAACCAAAATAGCCGTCAGATCCCCAGCTCCACGCATTTTTTTTTTTTCTAGGGGTTACCTTGGATGTTCAAAAGGAAGTTGCTTTGGAGCCTTTTTGTTGGTTTGTTGAAGTGGGGAGCAGCATTGGTGCAAAAGAACGTTCTAAAAGAGATTTTTGCTTTTCAGGAAAATCCCATAGATCACCAATCATATAAGTGTTGTACTTTTGTATACAAAAATTCTATGAATAATAAACATGTTAAATAATCCTGTATTTTGATTCTGTGCTCTTGCATTCCTTAAATTTGATGTTGAAAATTTCCTTTTTTTTTTTTTTTGACTAGAAGAGTCAAATGGCAGTATTGTCCTCCTTAATGCCAGACCCACTCTAGCAAACTTTTAGTTACCTCTTCCTGTTTTGTTTTCCTTTGTTGCTGTATGTGATATTGATTGAGCCATTAAGAAGGTGGAAATACTTCTAGAAAAGTATCTTTACCATCTACTTGTCTTAATGTTTTAGCCTCCCATGCCCAGGAATAAATACACCCACCATTGTAATACGAACAGGAGTCCTTTCTGTTTGGGAGAAGACACCCAAAATCCTACATCCTCTGTTCCTTTATCACAATTCAATGTTAGCTAATGATTTATTTATTAGTTTATATAACCTACTGAGATGCGTTGAAGAGGTACTCAGGGTATATTTATTCAGAATCTCACAACTACTGTAAGTATTATTAACCAAGCTGTATCATTTTCTGAATATTCATCATAACTTACATGATTTTATCCCTCAGTGTTATTGCCAGAAGTAAGAGAACCAAAACTTAATATACAATCATGGTTTATGGATTATCAAGGTTTATGAATTCTTTGTATTAAGTTTTATAATCACATAAAAAGTTCTAAAAATTGTCTTGTCTTATAGGTTAGGCAATCTGAAAGTAAAGTAGGATGAATTTTAGAAATATATTGGGGAAACACAAAGTAAACTACCTGATTTTTTAAAATAAAGAATAAAATAAAATAAAATTTAAAAAAAATTAAAATAAATAAAATTTAAAAAATAAAAGACCTCTCTTTCAATATGATGAAATATATTTTCTTCTTATCTGTTCTTTGGAAAAGCCTATAATGTTATGACTGACGTGACAGTGAATGATGTAGGCATTCTGAGGAACAGCAATTTAACACTAAGTTATGTAATGTTAATATATGATCTTGTCTATAGGGGGGTCCAGTGCTTTGACCCATTAAAAAAGAAGGTACAAATTTTGAAATGGTGATGGAAATCTGCAGATAACTGAGTAAAGTAAGATTAAGTGAACAGGAAATATCCCCTACTAAATATGCTGGATTGCTTTTTCTGAACAAAGTCACAGTGTAATGAAACAGTGGCAAAGAAGACACGTGTTTTCCAATAAATACTTTGAGCATTTGATACAAAGTTCAAATTTTTAGTTAACTAGCCTAAAGTGGACCACTTGATATACTTTATGCTTTTATGAGCTCATATTAGTCATCTTCTGTTAATATCAAGGATGAGGAAGGATACTGAACAGTCTTTCAAAATCCCTAAATGTGCTTCCCTAAGAGACAGAAGTATTTTAATAAATCATTTAATCTTAATTGACTCGGTTGGAATTAACATTTAAAATCAGTGTTAGCTTATTAGCTTTATACTGTTAAACAAAAGTGTGAGGCTTTTTGACCCAACAGAGCCTTGCATAAAGAGAAATCCTAAAGCTTACAAACTCCTCTTGTCACGAAAAATGAAGCTCACCAAGGAGTCAGATTCAGAAGTGCATGTTCTTTTATCTTTGAAAATATATTGAAACTTCTTTAAATTACAGGGCTGATTGATAGACAGATCCATTTAATTTTTAATTTCAGAAGTTTTTTGTTTGTGATTTGTTGGTTAAAGTTCTCATGTGTACATAATTATTACAGAGTTCTTTAGAAAATACAAAACTTCTTTTACTGCAAGTCTCTTAAACTCTGACAGATCTCAACAATTGTATTAGGCTTGTGGACAAGATCCTCCATCCATATAATTCCAGAAAACATTAGGAATGACTTCCATAGCCATTGTATGCAGTGTAATATACCATACCTTTTACTGAAAATACTAATAAAATTTTGTGAGCAAATATATTTATTTCATTCTGATTGCCTTTTTAAAAGTTTCAGCAGCTTTGTAAAAAAGAGAGTTAACATTCAGTGGTTCATTCTTGTTCTGATGGCAACCCATAACTCTTTGTGGGTAAGCATTACACTGTATATTACAATTAGACATCTTTGACTACTGAGTGTGATTCTTAAAAAAAACCTCATGCAGAAGTTCAGGCTGTGTTACTTCACCTAAGACCCAGATATATGAAAACAGGTGCTTCTGACCTAATATGTTTAAAACAGAAGACATTTCTCAATGCTGTTCCTGAATACGAAGCTTTTCAAAACCAAGACCTCACAAAATAGAAGAATCTATTGCAAGAAGTAGGTTTCTAAAATAACTAAGCATCAGCTGAGTAGCTATAGATTTTAAAAATGACTATTTCTTTTTAATTTGTTTGGAATTAGAAATAACTGTGTTGATATTTCTTTAACTTTTTTCCAAAGCACATAATGAGTAATTATATCACACATGATAAATTCAGCAGTGAAATATTATCTGTTGGCAGCTGGGTCTTTTACAAACATAACAGAGTATGAACATGAAAGGGATTAGAACTAACCATCTGCTGAAAAAGACTGCATTACAAATTTAGTAAAGAACCAAAAGAACAACAAAACAAACTTCAGAGTGCAATTTATTTTACATATCCATATTAATCTTCTGGGACATGCATGGGTAGTATACACAGTAGATGATGGATTATAAAAAAACTGTTAACTTGCATAATTGTATTTGTAAACCAGTTAGTTTTGGATTCATTGCCACCATAATCTTGACAAAGACTTTGCATACTTTATATGCACACTGACTTAGATTGCTTCTTGACTTTAAAGAAGGCAACCTGTATTAATTTGATGGCAGAATTTAACAGTCCATGTACTACCCAATATTGTTCAGAAGATCTCTGAAAAAATACACTGGTCTCTATCTAGGACAGGCAATCCAGGTGGAACAAAAGATACTATAGGGATCAAAAGAGGTACAAATCCCAGATGCCATTTTGCATTGCAGAGAGCAATAGTGAAGTTTCCAGTATGAACAAAAATTACTATAAAGTTTAATCAGCATACTTTTCCCTCCTTAAAAAAGCAGGACAATATTGAAGATGGTTAGATAAAATTTTATATTTGTCTAAATGTGGCACTTAATAAATTTTAAAGAAAGTGATATTATTTTCTAGTAGTGATACTCTTTAATATAAGAGAAATCAATTTGCTGAAGAAAGCATTAGTCTAGGGAAATACTAAAAGGGAGACAAGCCTGAGTAGTAGCTCAGAGTAGTGTTTGGTTCATGGTCCTGATGTTGAAAATCCTACCTACACTTTTTTTTTCTCAGATTTATATTCTAGAGCTGAAGACATCCTCATAATTGTCTCGTTCAGTTGATGAAAAGTGCCCTCTGCGTATGTCTGAATTTGCTTATTCAAACCTTACTCACGACCTTCTTAGAGTCTTGAACTTAAAATCTCCCCTGATTTCAATTCTTGGTTTTAGCTTTGAGATTAAATTGTAGCTTGATGCACAGTTAGCAAGCGCACCTGACATTTACGATAAATAAAACCCCTAGTCTTTTCCAGGTCACCTTGTAGAGAATGCATGATAATGAAAATGACTCACACTTAAATAACACATTTTAAAAGTCTAAATGAACATGGAAATTCTCTTCTAAGGTCACTGTACTTGCATGATATAACACTTCCCACTCCCATTTCAAGCAAAATATGTAAATGATTCATATGGTAACATGTGATATTTCATAGAATACAAGGCTATAATTTCATAAAAAGGCAGTTTCTAAAACTATACAGAAATCTCATCCACTTATTTGTGTTTGATTTGATATAATCACTTTTCACAGTGGCATTAGCAGGTTCAGAAATTTTCCTGAGGGCACATTCAGAAACAATATCAAGTAGAGTTTCCAGGTCTACAAGATTCCTGGAAGAAGGAGTCATTAAATTATAGCCCTAAATGCTCACAGTATTCATTGCCTTTGTATTTGCATATCAAACTAGAAACAGCTGGAACTAATTTGCAAGGATATTGAGCACCCATGATTCCAGTTACAATCAGACTGCTAATGGCTGGAAATCTGAAAATCTGGCACTGTGCATATAATCATCCGATCTTTTTGTAGGTCTTGTCTGATCAGTAATGAGTCTGCAAATTTCCCCATCCATTCAATAACATCCTGGTAGTATGTTACATTGGTTTATTTTTTAACTGGTATGTCTTCATGAATGAAGCAAAAAAAATAGTTTTAATTTTCAGATGCTGCTGCAGCCTCAGTCTCTAAATACTCTTGAGTGATGGATACACAGCATACCTGAGAAAAGCATGGAAACAGTAATGTCTTTCTACTGTATTACCAGCATCTGATCCAGGAAGCAGCCAAAAACTAATTCAGCCTTTTGATTCTGTACAGCAACAGTAGTATTTGTTTCAGCTTGGCAGAATCTCAGGCAATGACGTTTCCTTTCTCTTTCCACTCCGCCCCAGGAAAGCCACACACCCAGCTCTTCCAAGGTCATGCTAAACAATTCTCCTTCCATGCTAAAGACAGCATGCCTGTGTAATGTCTAACAGATGAAATACAGAAATGGACCCCTAAGTGTCTGAAACATGAGTCTAAAATTCTATTGAGATTTTTAATCCAGGTTTGTGGGGTTTTCTAATTTGACAAGTTGTAATTTGTGTGCAAACATCTATTGAGGTGTTAATCACCTCATTTCTTCAGGGATGGATTTCAATGGTAGCTGTGTATCTGTGGAAGAATAAATGCACAACATTTTTGTCATAGCTGTAATGGTGGGGCTTTTTTAAAGAAACAGTTTTAATATGTCCTAGATACTACACTACTGTTTTTAAAGAAAGGCAGATGGTGCAATTCTGCCTCAGAGAAGAGCAGCTCATTTTAAGTGAAGCATGACTGTCTTATGTATCTATTTCCACCAGGCAAAAGTACATTCTATCAATCAAGAAGCCTTTCAACACCAAAACACACCATTATGACTAGTTTTTGACTGATAGGTAACTCTCCTGTCTTATTGTTAGTGCTTATGACTGAATACTCAGGCAGGACACTAAGAAGGACTAGTGTCTCTTTTCTGTGGTGGGGAGTTAAGGAAACATCAGTAGAGGCATATTTGGCACAAATAATAAAAACTACTGTACCAGAAACATGGTAGGAAAAGGCAGTTATCTCTTTCACAGAAAGTTTCCTTAGAGCATTAAAGTTGAGCAGATTTTCAAGTAATTCCTAAGAACTGTCACTGACTCCTTGTAGGGAAATTTCCTTTGCCTAACAGAACGATAATTTAATTCTTTTCTTGTAAAATTAAAATTATACGAGAAAAGCTACAAGAGTTAGCAGGAAAAGATAATGTTAAATACTTCCAGAAGGATGAGTTTTTAAATCCGAATCTGTATAACTGGAAAGAATAAAGCAGTACTGTTCCAATGCCCAAATCTATTTAAATAAATTTGTTTTAAGCCAGCATTGAAAATATGCTAACAAAAGTAGCATCTGGATGCTAAATCTGACCTGTCATCTGACCAAAAAAAAAAAAAAAAAAAACAAACCCAAAAAAACCCCCCACAAAACAAAACAAAACAAAACAAAAAAAACAAACAAACAAAAAAAAAAGCCCACACCGCAGCAATGACCAAGCACACACATAATACCCGGGAACCCCCTGTCATAAGGGCTGAGGGTTGACAATTGTCTGTACTGAGAGAGAAAAAAAATTGGAAACCAAGCTTGACTGTGTCCATGGGTAAAATAGTGTCAGATAGACACTATTTTAAATTTTGCTGCTTCTTATTGCATATCTGTAATTAGGTATTTTAACACAGCCAGAAGTATTTTGTCAGCTTAGCCTTATTACTAGAGTTTCCATTATCAACGTGTAGTCAGAATCTGATGAATGTGTAGACTGCTTGTAAGTTTGTAAAAGGTAGCTTTAAGAAATTTGGTTTATGTTAAACAATAATTTGTGAATAGGAAATTCACAAAAGGAGATCACCAGATATGCAAGTCTGTAAACTCAAAGCATTAAAGTGCTGAAATGTAAAAAAAAGCCTAAATATAGGCTATTGAAATAGCCTATAAATGGTTTAGTATACTTTATATATCACGTGGACATAATAACAATTATAGTAATAATAACAACAACAAAAATACCAATAACAATAAATCAGATAAGCAAAAAATCTTAAAATGGTATAACATAGCCAAACTTTATTGATTGTACATTCTGCTTAGCATGAACTTAGATATTAATATTTAGTCTCTTCTTGTGACAGGAAAGATCTTGCTTGTGTTTGTGTTTAGAATCAGACCTTAAACTCATTCATCAAAAGCAGATCATTTTTTTCTACATAATTGCTCAGATGGTTGTAAATATAGCACCATTATAAGGGATCTAAAACTATTATAAGGTTTTTCAGACTCAACTTTTTAATGGATATTTAAATTCTAGAACACTCAGTGTTTGTGTTCTTAAGTTTACTTAGAATGTAGGTTCACATTTAAATTGCCATGTAACTGCAGAAGCACTTATTGGTCTCTTGTGTGATTTTATGTTGAAACTGTTCAGAGCTTTCTTTAGCAGTCGTCACAGAAACACCAAAGTGGCACACATTAAATCAACTCATTACTGAGCTTGTATTGGGTTCCCCAAACTAGCTATTCCTCTTCTGTTTTGCAAGAAATGGTCTCAAAGTGTCAGTGGATGCTCTCATAGCATATGATCTCCAGCTCCTCCTCTTGGTGGTATATCACTGTGCTTACAAAATAATTAAGATATTTTAGTGTCAAGAGGAAAAAGCATGAACAAGAAAGAATATGAGCATGTTTCCAGATTAATGAGGGAATAAAAGTAGATACAAAGAAATTTTAGAAAACAACAGAAGGAATGAAACAATAATTGCAGAAAAATGTTTATATGGAAATCCCAGAACGTGGGCAAAGTGCCAAATGGAACAAGCAGATTAAAAGAGGAAAATAAGAAAGAAAATATAATATAAATTATTAAATGAATATTTACCTAACAAGAAAGTATACCCTCAGCAAGTTTGCAGATGACACCAAGCTGAGTGATGTGGTTGACACACTTGAAGGATGAAATGTCATCCAGAGGGACCAGGACAAGCTCAAAAAGTGGGCCCATGGAAATCTCATGCAATTTGGCAAGACCAAGTGCAAGGTGATGCACCTGGGTCAGAGCAACTCCTGGTAGTAACACAGGCTGGAGAATGAACAGATTGAGAGCAGCTGAGAAAGGCTTGGAGGTACTGGTGGGTGAGAGGCTTGACATGAGCTGGCAAAGTGTGTTTGCAGCCCAGCTGGAGTCCAACTCTGTAGCCCCCAGAGTAACATCATGTGCCCAAGAGTATCATCCAAATGCTTCTTGAACTCTGTCAGGCTTGGGGCTGTGACCACTTCTCTGGGGAGCCTGTTCCAGTGCCCAACCACCCTCTGGGTGAAGAACCTTTCTCTTATATCCAACCTAAACCTCCCCTGACACAACTCCAAGCTATTCTCTCACATTCTGTTACTGATGATCACAGAGAAGAGATCAGGGCGTGTCCCTCTTCTTCCCCTCACAAGGAAGTTGTAACTTCAAGGAGGTCTCCTCTTGGTCTGCTCTTCTCTAGGCTGAACAGACCAAGTGACTTCAGACATTCCTCGTACAGCTTCCCTTCAAGGCCCTTCACCATCTTCATTGCTGTCTCATGAAAGGTGAGAATTTAGATTTTTGCCTGTTGGTATCCCCAGGAAAGTCGAGACTGTCTGACAGTCTGTCAGTGTCTCATAATGAGTCTCTTCACCGACAGATTCACCAGACCAGGGAGCACCTTGACCACACTTGCTAGGGGGGACTCAACAGAGTGAAGACTCTCAGTGGGTCCTACCAAGGTATTATCCACTGCCAGCAACTGCGACTTACTTTAACAGTTCATGGAATAGCCCTTTTTATTAATACAAATTGTGACAGATTAATAAGGTTCAAAGATTGTCAGTGATAGTGTCTACTGCAAAAATATGTTTTAAAGCAATCTACTGATACATACATTAAGCAAGCACAAGCTGTGGTAGGAAGCAATATACTAATATGCTATGGAGGAAGGACAAACAAAAGCTCTAGTCCTAAAATCAGCATTTAACATGTGTAGAGTATAATTCTCACCCAAGGCATCCCTCTAGGGGGAAAAAAGGTGGACTCCGCCGGACTCAGTCAATCGACTGACCACAGCAGTTTTGGTGGAGGTCTTCTCCCATTTTCCCCCATCTCCAACTTACTTTTATACTATTTCTTTGTGTTTGGGTGGAGTTTGAGTGACTTTGGTCATTAATGCCTTTTATTTTTTATTGGTGTGAAGTTACTCACCACACTTAATGGAGGGGGGGGGTTCGTCATAGCTTGGCACCAGGGGAGGGAGTTCAACATGGTTGTTGGCTTCAGCAACAGAACATCTTGATTCTCCCTTGGCAGATGGGTACTGTATGGTGTCAGTAACACAATGTTCCCTCATTCTGCTGGGATTTGAATGGAGGGGGGGCCAAGTAGTCTCCACTTCATTCCATGCTCCGTTCTGTTCCTCTGAGCAGATGTTTATCGCTGTGTTGGGGAACATGTTGATCTCAGTCCATCCAGGGATTTGCAGCTGGTTTTTACCCTAGAATTCTGAATCTCCTCTAGATTTAACCCTATCCATCATCCCACAGTTGCCCTCCTTTGGACATTCTCAAATAGCTTTATATCTTTCTTATATTGTGGTGCCCCAAACTGCACACAATATTCAAGGTGAGGCTGCCCCAGTGCAGAGCAGAGAAGGACAATCCCCTCCCTCGACCAGCTGGCAATGCTGTATCTCATAGCCCTTAGGACATGGTTGGCCCTCCTGGTTGCCAGGGCACTGCTGACTCAACTTCCCATCGACCAGGACGTCCAGGTCCCTTTCCGTACCACTGCTTTCCAGTGTCTTGGGTTGAAGATCCCCAGAGCACCAGATTCTGTACAGTATTTAAAGGGAATATCTGACCTAAATGGTCTTTTAAGTTTGTGCAGGGAAAGAAAAAAAATGTTAATAATAGACACTCATGTGGGCCAACGCAGGTGCAGTAAAATTGGCCATGGGATTGACCATGGGATATGATCTCTTCCATACCTTGTCTCTCTGAATTTGTGTAATTTATTTGGCAGCACTATACCATGATCCTTTTTAGGCTAACTTATATATCCATACCTGCTTAACAAATCCTTTTTACTGCAGGGTCTGAGGCTCAAATGATAAGGTTGAACATCAACAGCCCTGTATTTAGTCAAAAAGATTAATTCCAGATGAAAAAAGCATGGGGCAGGGGTTGCAAGGTGAAAGAAACTGGAGAGGAAAAACTGCAGAAAGTTAAGCTATGAAGAAGATTGAGTCTAGTCTCTGATTTTCCTTAGTGTTTCCAGTTTGTCAAATCACACAAAGGAAGTCAACCAAATGAAGACAGTTCAGGAAAGACTGGGATATCTTAAACTAAGATTTTTGTGAGTGGAACTGTTCAAGTTAAATTTTGCAGTTTCTTTCTGCTCAAAGTAAACAGATTGTCAGAGACCGGATTCGTATCTCGCCAGATTGTTTGACTGATGGGTCGAATAAATCATGTTGTTTATTTGGGGGGAGGGGGGCTGGGCAGAGGAGGGGAGGGAATGGCTAGGCCTCGGCCTGCAGCCGAGATTGCCAAGAGCACATGGCAGGAAAAGCCATGTGGCCGGGCTGTCTATCAATAAGGTCCACCTGGTGGCCAACCTACACAACACCCCCTGGAGCGTCTGACTGGCTGTGGCACCCCTCACTTTGGCTGGGGGGACAGTGAGTAGCCAGTGCACCTAAAGTCCCAGCTAGAGAGGGTGACCACAATAGCCTGTGTCTATAAACAGACACACACAAGGACTCCATCTTGCCATAGCCTCTGCCCTCCTGACTAGTCAACGTGTGACCTTCATAATGCTAACTTTGTTTTTCTCCCTCTTTTTCTCTCCTTACTTTTTCTTCTCTCAATCTCTCTTCCTTTACTCCTTTGGGCAACTTGAACACCTATTTTCTTATTTATTCTTATTTTGTATTTAACTTATATGGAGTTTGTGTTTGCTGATTGTAACAAAAGTTCCCTACTCCGTACCAATGCTTATTAGTCCTAGTAATCTGTTGTAATGCTTTTGTGAATTGGGTTCTTTGTACTAGGTGTTATAGTGAAATATTTTTCCTTGGTTTGCATGTCATTTCTGTAAAACACTTTTTGCCAAAATGCATATTTTCTCACCAAATTAAGAGAAGTCTCTTAGAGAAGAGTGTATAGTCTTTTCTCCAGACTTGGGCTCAAGGTATCAAAGAATCAAAACCTTGCAAGAGTTTGCAAAGACAAAATCTCTTGAAGTTTGAAATTAAAGTGTAACACCCGGTAAAGTTGGACCAGAGTGTAACACAGGCTTGTGCAAGAAGTGGAATCAGAATACAGTGCAAAAACAACAGTGAAAGAAAGTTATCTTGACCTCTGATCCTGAGTTGGTACCCAGAGGTAACCCAAAGCACAGCAAAGGCCCCTTAATCTATTCACATTTGATGGAAAACCACCAATAATTACCATTCCTCCTACTATCACTGAATGTAATCTGCCCTTTATAATCAAGAAAAAAGGTCACCTGTATAGTCTATTTACCAAATTGTTTGATATAAAAACTGCAATAAAATATACAAATTTTTTCTCAAAGCCCCAGACTGATAAAACAGCAAAAAAATTAGATATCATATTTTTCACTTTGCTGCTGAGCTAAAAGGTTCTTCTGATGTAGCAAATTTTTTCCCCAACTACTTTTTGATCAGTAGAGCTCCCACAAATGTCATACAGGAACTAAAACAGATACTGAGAGGAGGAAGATGAATATCTGTATGTTTCTTATGTTTATTTGGATGGTGTTTGCGCCTTTAAGAACACACCTTCCTGGTATTCAGCCTACTACAACATTTTTAAAGGACATTCTGATATACTGATACACTGATATACTTCTGATGTGATCCTGAGTATTAAATTTTGAAATCTGACAACTAGAGTCAGTACATAACATAACTCTATTGTGCATAAAGTCAATTCCCCACCATAAATTAAAAGAAATTAGTACCTAAAATAATCCTGAAAATCCAGAACAGTACCTTGGGACAGCATTTCTTAGACCAATCGAAGATAACATGGTGTTAGGGTCAGCCCAATAATCTTGGAAAAATATGTTGGATTGATATTAGTCACTACTGAAGGAAGAAGAAATGAAGCTATAACCTAGTGCCAATGTAAAATATTTTCATAGTTTGTAGAACACAAAAATGCCCAAAAAAATTTTCAGATGGCAGTTTTGAAACAGCCATGCTAAAAGAAGTGCACCACTAGGATTAAAAAGAAGACAGTTTTCCTATTGCAATCATTTTTCAAAAGAAAGCAGTAAGACAAAGCAGCTGCAAGGAAAGAACTTAAAAGAAAAAGGGATTTATGTATAAACATTATAATTTTATAAAATTTCTGTGAGAGTCCTAAACTTTATCTACAAAAATAGTTTTTTCATAAAGTTCATTTGTAAAGATCCTTACAGTTGTTTTAATTGAACTTTTAATTAGGCTGCATATATTATTGAAAATACTTTCACTTTGATTATGTGTAGAGAACTGTCTCTTTGCCCATGCAGGGGGATCAAATTGGCATTTGCTTTCTATCTCCTTCAGAGCATTCAGATAAGGATAATTGCATTAGTTCCTGTCTAAACGATGTTTCAGACTAAAACCCTTGGGCCAAAATACTGGGTCTTAATTGGCTGCACTACCTAGTCTATTCATGTAGACAAATAAAATTAATTACAATATTTTGAAAATGCTTCAACAACAACTTTTGATCACAAAACAAGGAAAAAGCCTCAGGAATTCCACAAAAACCTAAATATAAGTTGTCTTTGGAGAGTCAGCTATGGTACTTTGTATAAAATACTGCTATTGTAAATCAGAGGGGAGGTGAAAATAGTTCTGTGTTATTATTCCTGGATGCTTTTGCCATTAGAAATGCCAGTTTCATGCTGGTTTGAACATCAGATTTTTGCTTTATGAGCACTGCAATGTGCTAATTTTTTCTACATCTCAACTAATTACCTATTCATAAGGCAAGTGTCTTATGCTTATAGTAATCTGCACCTGCATACTTGACCACTCCTTTGACATCATAATTCTAAAATATGCAAAATAAATATAATTCACAATGCTTTCTACTTCCATAAATTTAGGTTTTGCCAGACAAGAGGTATAGCAAGACATAATTTTTGCAAAAATCTGAAAAAGGGGTTTTTTTCAGTTTTTCTTAAAAAACAATTCCTAAGAGATATTTCTGAATATCATACCAGTAGGTTACACCTGTTCAAATTAATGTCCAGTTTTTAATCTGAAAAGCCTTGATCCGTTTATTGTTAAGCTGTTTTTGTTAAACATGCTAAATGTTTTAATTTCATTTTAAACGTTTAATTTAATTTTTAAAGTTACATAGCAATGTGAGACAATCTGATCCTGGTTTCTCATAGAGGCAAAATTTATTCAGTAATCCTACATCTAAGTGAAATCTTATGTCATTCTGTTAATAACATGCAAATCTGTTGTTACACTTCAACCAAATTGAGCAACTGGATGGAAGCCTCATAGACAATAAAGCTTCTACAAGTTTTGCAAAAGAAGGTGGGTGAAAATGCTCATATGTCAGACAATTTACAAGGGAAATAAAACTTCCATATTACCTAACACAAAAATCTACAACTGCCAACTATGATTTCATTAACATCAATGCCAATGAAACCCAAGACATGAGCCTATCGGGAATGTGTTTAATTTGTTCTTCAGCTCAGGGAAATTCTTGCACTCACTTTGGTATCTTGGTAAATTAATACTTGCATTAATTTTCAGTAATGCAAACTCACAATGTTGTTGTTAAGAAGATGACAGGTGACTACCAATCCTAAAAGTCACGTTTCTCTTACATAGCAGACAAAAAGTCAGGCTATACAAGTGTATCATAAGTCTATTCTGTTCTAGAGAAGTGTTTGTCTCTACTAGATTGTCAGCAAAGATTGTGAAAAGTCCCAAGTGCAAAGAAGGAAGGTAAAAATAAGCACAGTAATGCAAGAGGATTATGAAATTTGGTTATTGAGTCAGTAGAATTAAGCATTCTGAAAAAGAGGTGAAAACTTGAGCTACAGCCTTCTTACAGCATGAGTGATCTAAAGGTTATCAAGCTACAAGACCCTCAGAGAAGGACAGGTCTTAGCAGTGTGACAAGAACAGAAAAGTGAATGTATGATTTTAAGCAGAGAACTCTGTTTTCATAAGTTAAGACTCCTTTAAAAGACACAACTATAATAAGGCAGGGTGGTGGACTTATGCCTTTAAATGAAGCTCACCAGGTAAACAAGCCTGAAAAAAAAAAATTCTGGTTTAAAGAAAAAAAAAAATATGAAAGATTTAATATATCAGGGTAGTTTTTTGGTTTTTTGGTTTTCTGTTTTTTTTTTTTTTTTCATTTTCAACTTTACATCACATATATAAGAAAGCACCATACAAAAACTTTCAGGCAATTTATTCTTTGTTAATTATGTTCATCATCAAGTGTATCATTTTCCCCTTCAGGTCAACCTGCTCACTGATGACCAAGACCTAGTTTAGATTTCACCAATGTTCCATCATAATAATTCTTACTGAGCTGAAAAGAATTCACAGACCTAGCTTAATGTTTATTGCTTTTATTTTCAGCACTAACTACAATGGATGACTCCCAGTAGTGTCTCCCAGAAACACGTAACTAATCAGTTTTATAATCATTACAATATATTCTTAATAGCTTTAATTAGTAGGATTCTTATTCTACAATGTTCACAGAATCATAGAACATGCTGACTTGGAAGGGACCCATCAGAATCATTGAGTCCAACTACTGGCCTTGCACAAGACAGCCCAAGGGACACACCAGAGTTTTGTCCGAAAACCTCTAGAACTCCGTCAGGCTTGGTTCTGTGATCACTTCCATGGGGAGCTACTGTTCCAGTCCCAACCACCATCAGGGTGAAAAACCTTTTCCTGGTACTTCATGCGGTTTCCTGGATTCCTGCCACTGGTTACAAGAATGAATAGATCAGTTCCTGCCCCTTCTTTTCCCCTTGTAAGGAAGTTGTAGACTGCAATATGAGGTCTCCCCTTAGTCCCCTCTTCTCCAGGCTGAACAAACCAAGTGACCTCAGTCACTTCTCATACAGCTTCCCCTCCAGACCTTTCACCGTCCTCGTGGCCTCCTTTAGACCCTCTCTAATAGCCTAGTGTCATTTTTATATTGTGGCTCCCAAAACTGCACACAACATTTAAGGTGAGGCCTCCCCAGTGTAGAGCAGAGTGAGACAATCTTCTCCCTTGACCGGCTGGCAATGCTTTGACTGATGACCCCCAGGACATGGTTGGCCCTTCTGGCTGCCAGGGCACTGCTGACTCATATTCAACTCGCCATCAATCAGGTCCCTTTCTGTACCACTGTTCTTCAGACTCTTGTTCCCCAATCTGTATGTACATCCAGGGTTGCCCCATCTCAGGTGAAGAATCCAGCACTTGCCCTTGTTAGGCTTCATATGGTTGTTGATTGCCCAACTCTCTGATTTGCCAAGGTAATTATCGTGGAGAGCTGAGCTTAAGCTACCCTGGCATAGACACAATTCGTATTTCATTTAGTGTATAGTAATTGTTCAGTTTGACAGAAATCTTAGGAGATAAGCAATCCAAGTCCTGCAAAAGAACCCATAAAACTGATCTTACCTCCAGAGCTGGTCGCAACAATCAGATATAATCTGATCTGTAATTTGTAATTTAAATTTATTAATTTTAATTTTAATCAAAGAAAACTGGGTCCAAATTGTCTCCTTCTGACATTGTCACTTACCATAAATGCATGATATGTACATAAAACATTGAAAAGTACATGTTCTAGACTAAACTTCTATGATTACCAGTGGTTTTGGAAATAGCACTTGACAGTGCTATTCTTAAAAAGTTGAGCCTAAAAACTATATAATTTCTATGTAGTTTTCTTTAAAATATGTAAGACAGTTTGAAAGAATGGGATGAAATTACTTATTTTGCACATAATGGTTGCAGACATTGAAAGAACTTTAAATGGGTTCATATTTTAAAGAAGCAAAAAAATTGTAATTATCCTTGAGAAGGGATTCATCTCACCAACTTGCACTTGTTTAAAAGTTATCTACATTTGCTGAAATAAATCAAGAAAGGGAAACATACTTTTCATTCTTTTTTCAACAAATCTTAATAAGACAGTTGCATTTCACTAATAAAGACTAAGGCTTAAAGTTTGGACAGCAAAACTAGGTGAGGTAAATTTTACTTTATGTAGTCAAAACAGACTACATGGCTATAACATAATCTTAGAATGGAACAAAGAAATTAAGGATCTAGGGAGAAGTAAAAATTTCTCACTTGAGGAAAATCACCACATATTATATTGAGTACAAAAACTGTGCCTTATGAAAAAGAAAAGAAATTACAGAAAAATGTATGTATTTAAAGGACTTTATTTAAGAGGTTTTGATACACTTGCAGATTACTCTTCTATTAAAGAAAATTAGATTTATGGAAATATACCAAACAATAAATTAGAGAGTTTTACTAAGTCTTAGGAAGACCTTCAAATTATAATTTAAAGGAAACGTGGCAATAATTGTATATAATGGAATAATATTTAACACAGACTATAAAAAAAATCCCATTCAAAGGTATTAATTACGTGACAGTTACCAAATTATATAAAATGAACGCAATAACTCCAAATCCCAAAGGAATGATGATAAAATGAATGAAACTGGTACTGATTCCACAGATAATTCCTGCTCTTGAAGTAACAAATAAACACTGCAGTCAGGTTTGAGATTTTTATCACCTCTCTCATGGGATTATTTTTTTATGCTCCCTAAAGAGGCAGTATCTAAGATCTTTTGACTATCAGAACTTATTTTGTGAGAGGTAGATTTTCATATTCCTACCTGCAAACAAAATTTTGAAATGAAGAACCTCGAAGGTGAAAAACCAAAGGCAAATAAATGACACCCAGCAGTCAGATACTTTAGTCCTGATTCAAATGTGTGTGCAAATGCAGCACTGAGCAGAATTTTTTTGAGTATAATCTTTTCCTGCTTCTGTTATCACAGAATCAGTAATTCTAAAGGAATCCAATGGAATAACAGAGAGAGGCCTAGGAGAATGGAGAACTATTTAGATATTCTAGTACCGGTTCCTGTAGTTGCTGAAAGATTTTAGTCCAGGACTGAGAGTTTTGGAAAGATCAGTTCTGAATCCCTTCAGGGAAGATAAGGAAGTTAAACTGCCATTTCCTACATCCTGAATGCTCTACCACCTGAATGCCTGAATAAAGTGAGAGGTTACCATCCTCTTGGGTTTCAAGATGCATGTTTGTGCAGATTTCAGACTAGTATACCTATGTCTTGACTGATACAGGTTTTATAGGTCTTACTAGGGATTCTAAGTCAAGTTAAAAAAAACCAAAAACCCATACATAAAGAGAAGTGCAGCACATACCTGAAGACTCTTCTTAGATCCTGACTTCACTAACAATTTCAACCAAAATTTTGGAATGGAAAAATTCAGTATTTGTTAGAGCTTACAGCGGTATGCTAACTGGAATATACAAAATCTGGGCTTGGATTCAAATACAAAATTATTCAAAGGGATTTGAAGCTGCTATTTGTTTGGGTTAAAAGCCATTTAAAAATGAACTGCATCTTCCTATAATAAGCTACTTGAAAAGCTTCCAGTACTTTTTTTTTATACCAGACAAGAATTTTGATAATTTTTTTTATATTCTTTTTATATATTTATATTCCATTTATACATTCTATATATTGTTTTATATTTCCAGTTAAGGTATCAAACAAGCCTGGAAGTTTAAAATCACATTAAAATAGGGGAAAAAATACATAAATGTCCTGGAAGAACCATCAAGAAACTTTATTTCTATGGGAACCAGCAGGTCCCTCTTCCTGATCTCCCCCCATCCTCTCAACATCAAGCATATTTGAAAAGCCCTGCTTCTTTCACAAGGATGGATCTTCTTGGAAGAGTCCTTTACCCTTCTGTCCTGTCACTCTTGAATATCTAATTCGAAAGAGAAAGAGAGATATTTCTCAACAAGGATGAGGAGAGTCAGAGCCCTGAAACAAACTCTGAACTCCTGGATGGATAGCAAGCAACTTATGAANAAGGGAAGCCAAGGAACTTATAGAACCGCACAGAGGGGGGGGGGGGGGAAGAAAGGATACAATGGGAGAATGAAAGATAATCTAAAGTGAATGAGAAAGAGAGAAAGATACTGAACAGTAAAAATGTGACAGGCACTCACACACACAACTCAGTGTAAAAAGCCAAAAGAAAAACCATGCAAAATGAGCATACATTAATATGCTAATTAAGACAATGTCCATTCTTATAAACAGATAAACTGAATATTCTGTGAAGTCCGATATGCAAATGGACAAAAGACATAAAGTGGAAAATAGAGCAGGGGGCTAATCAAAAATAAGGCTTCCTAGGAACATGATTTCAGTGGTTTGTCCCTTTTATTTTCTCTACCTCTGAAAAACAAACAAGTACTAACCAATCAGAAAATGATGAGTGTACTCTATTTTTTCTTCTTTTTTTTCAGTTTTCAAAAAATGGAAATAAAAAAACAGTCAAACTAGAAGAAGTTAATGGGTTGAGTAACAAAAAAGTCAAAATACATTACTGTAATAAGTAAGCATGTTAGGATGGACACAATATCTGAATGCTATATGAACAACAAAAAAGTGATAGGAGCAGTATTTGAGAATTACTTGTGTTTGCGTTTCTCTTACCCATTGCTGTAAGATGTGACCAAGTAAAAAATAAAGTACAATTATCGAGAAGAAATTCATAGATATTCTGTAAATGAAAATTCACAAAATGTTCTCTCCACAGTACTGGGCATTCAGTTAAAATGTCTCTGGTTTAACAGAGCATGGCAGCACAAACTCCAAATACCACAATGATTTCTGTCTCATTTTTGAGTATTCAAAAGTAGACCATCCCAACAGAACATATGTTCCTCAAGGCAGAGCCAATACAAGTTTAATAAAATATGTTGTCTGTTATACTTTTTCTTTCCTAATTGAAATTTTGACAAAGAGCTGTACAAATCTGGTAGTGAAATGTGCCAGAAAAAAGGGGGAAAAGGTAAAAAAAACAAACCAAACCAAAACACAGTATTAGGACTTGCCATTTAATTATTTTTTTTCCCCCAAAAATACTTCTTTGATTAAACTAATGAAAAATAGGTAAAAATCCAAATATTTTCTGAGATGTTAAATTAAACACTAAGAGATATAAAATATTTGGTTCTAGCTGTGGTCTTAAACTAGTATTCAGCCTTATAGGAATACAGCTGAGCATCAGCATTCATAAAATTGCCTTCATTAAAGTTCATAAGTTTATTTATTAGTGCAATTACTACTGTCTATAGAAGATTTATACTGAAATTATTGTTAGTTTGACCTAGCCGTCACTGTGTTATTTGTTTTACTATTAATTAAAAGGTAATAAGTATAAACCTTAGAATTATATATTAATAGGTAAATTAAAGAGAACATGGAATTTTCATAAAATGATATCAAGAATAAATAGTGATAAGTGGGAATCATTAAATAATTACTGTGGTTCCTTTCCTTCAGTAAGGATGAACAAGGTTATCAGATGGGATCCTAGAAAACAATTTAGCTGATGCTATCTAAGTTTAAGGTAAAGCCTCCCCCTATCTGAATTTTGCAGAAAGGGTTGCAAAATATGTTTTTGAATTGGGAATAATTTTCTAATGATATCTAGATGCTTAACTAACTATCTTTAAGAATATCATTCCTAATCAATAAAGGGTATCTTTGCTTAGATAGCAGAAAACTATGAATAAGAATGTGTCACTCCGGCCTCTAACCTTTTAAAAGAGAAAAACACAGCAAACATTAGGAACAAGTAATGATGTTGTAACCTTTGCACATTTCATTTTTTTAGTCATTAAAATCTGGACATCTGCAAAAGCAATGGAAACTTATAATCTAGCCATGTGTGTGCTCTTAAATGAAGAGAGGATATGCTTATAATATCTGTCTTCCAATTTGCATGTCTAGGTAATGATGTCAGTTTTACACTGACAGTTAACAACCATAATGTGGTGTTAATCGAATGACCCTTCAGTAATAAGTGGTTGAAGAATAACTTCTTCAGCCTTAAATCACATTTTCACTGAATAAATTAAGTGGAGAAATATCCTTCTAAAGTATCTCAAACTCTGTATCTGTATTAAGAACCAAAAGATCCAGCTATCTTGAGAATGAATTATTACCATATTTTCTGGAATGGCAAGGACATGGGAAGAAAGGGAGGCTAATTACTCCACAATCATGTAAAAAAGTACCTAATACTCAAAAAGCAGAATAACATTACCAAAAATGAACATACAATCTGAGAAAATTCTTCAAAACTGAGTTCTCGCTTATTTTATTATAGTGCAGCATGTTTGATACTTTATTAATTTGTCCATAAGACACTGTTGTGAATCCATTTTATTTCAAATCAGTAAAATTTTGGTCAAATCTGTTTCATTATTTCCAAAAAGTAGGCTCTTAACCTAAGAAAAAGAAAGAAAAAAAGAACTAAAAAAATGAACTTCAAGAATATTATGGGAGATCTTCTATATTATCTTCATTACTTCATACCTAGCAAAAATACTACGTGTAACTTGTAAAGGTAGAAATAAAGTATAAATATTTTTTAAAAAATCCATTCTTAAGTAATACTTTTAAGTAATGTTTTTGTTATCACTTCAACCTTGTAGCATGGGTTGCTATGGAGTTTTTCAGAAGACTTAGTGCGATTTAGGAATGGTATTCCCCAATTTTATGTTCCCATTGAAACCCTCTAATCCATACACTCGCTCTCCTCTCCCTGTACCCCTCCTCCTGCTTTGGGATGGAGAGAAGAACTGGAGGTACAAAAGGTAAAGATCACTGGTTGAGATAAGAAAAATTAACTATAAACAGCAATGAAATAAGAAATGAACAGTAACAACAATAGTAGTAACAGAGTGTACAAGGAATGTGAACAATTCACAAGGGACTAATCATCATGCAGAACCTGGTGCTACCCCAACAATTCACTTCACCACAGGCCCCACTTGAAGGGACGGAATTTGCCCCTGGCCCCTGCATATGGTGGGAGCTGGTATAGAAAACCTCAAGGTCCTGGCCATGCCCCTCCTGGCTACTGCAAAATTTAAACCTGTCCTGGCTGGGATCAGGATAACTATGAAAGATCCCAGAGTTCTAGATCCCAAAGTTGTCTAGCCACTGTTCACTGTGGGTTTATTGCCAGTAAAAATGCCATGTCTCTCCTGTTCTCCAGACTGATAGAGTGTCTGATTATTGACAAGTGAGTGTCTGATTCCGATCACTAAATATCAAGGAATACAATGGATGATGGTCTTGAGTATAGTGTCTCTACCTACTCTTCTGCATTGCTGAAAAAATGCTCATGCACAAATGATGACTGTGCCATTTTATCCTTACTCTGAAAAAAATAAATGAAGTTCCCAGGCAACATAATAGACACGGTGTCAATCATTAGAATGAGCATCACCAAATCCCTGTATTACAGAACACTGTCCCAGATTGTAGTATATAGAAACTACTTGATGGAGTCATAATGACTAATAAACTGTATTTCAACAAATTTTTCTCTTAACCATATATCACAATTAATTATGAATACGTGTATATGACATCTTTTCCTTCTTGTTTATCAAAGTTATCTTATTTCTTTGGAGATGATATGAAGAAAATGGGGAACTATTAATTGAAAATAAGAATAATTTCTCAACACTTGGCATAATCTTTAAATGTCATATTGATGGATACAGGCAATGAACTTCCAAGAAGTTATTCTCCATTTCTCTTCTTCATAAACTGTAGAAGGACACACTATACTCTCAGCAACTGTTCTGTGTCTCTGGATCACTCTCTTCATTCTTGCTCACCATTAGCTATGTAAGTATATAATTAAGAATGATCTATTCAAGGTCCTTTCTGCATATCAGAAATCCCAAAGCATCATTAATTGGAATGAACAGAGCATCTGGTTGCCTGTGATCTTATAGTTTCAGTGTATAGGATATTTAATTAAAATAAATGCCCTCCCTCCCTCTCTCATAGGGGAATTAGCTCATTAAAATTTTCAAAAGTGAGAATCAGTCCTGCAGCAAATATTAACATTTGGGAAGGAGCAGAAGACTGGATGGATAAAGCAACCAGTCTTCTGTGTGTTAGACTTTTGCCTCCAGGTGCTAGAAGACACTACTACTACTGCTCATTCGTCATAACCTTGAGGCAGGACTCTTTGATGTCCCCTTTAAAACAAAGTTGGTTTACAGTAATTTTTAGAGAAATATTGTATCAAAGGTCTTTTGGATTCTCTAGGTAAGTGCACAGACAACCACAGAGTTCTGCTGAAGCTATTACTTATTATGTACTGGATTAGTAAATATTCATAAACTAGACCATCTCTATAGTGGGTTGACCCTGGCCAGATACGAAGTACCCACTGAAGCCGCTCTCCTTCCCTCTGCAACTGGACAGGAAAAAACAGATATGGGCAAAACAGACTCAGAGTGGGTATAGTACTTATATTTATTACTAACAGGATAAGGGCCAAAGAGTGAGAAATAAAACAGTCTTAAAAAACACCTTCCCCCCACCCATCCTTCCTTCCATGTTCTCCCTCCTGCCCCCCAGCAGTGCAGGGGCACAGCAATGGGGGTTGAGGTCAGTTGTTGTTTCTGCCACTGCTCAGGAGAGGAGGCCTTCCCCTGCTCCTGTGGGGTCCTTCCCATGGGAGATAGTCCTTGAGTGATGTCTCTGGCGTGAGTCCATCCCTCGGGCAACAGTTCTTTTCAAACTGCTGTCCCGTGGGTCACTCCTCCATGGGGTGCAGTCCTTCACAGATGAGCTGTACAGACAAGGGTCCCCCACAGGGGCCACAAGTCCTACCCGGGAAAAACCTGCTCCAGTGTGGGATTCCCTCTCCATGGGACACAGGTCTCTGGCAAGACCCCGCTCCATCCTGGACCTCCACAGGTGTCACAGCCTCCTTCACGCATCCACCTGCTCCAACATGGACTTCTCCATGGGCCGCAGGTTGGTCTCTGCACCCCGATGGTCCTCCATGGGCTGCAGGGGCACAGCTGCTCCACCATGGCCTTCACCACGGTCTTCACCATGGGCCGCAGGGGTCACAGCTCCAGCACCTGGAGCACCTCCTGCCCCTCCTTCTGCACTGACCTTGGTGTCTATGTTGTGATTCCCATATTCTCACTGCGCTCGTCCCTGGCTGGAATTTCTTCTGCGCAACAATCTTCTATTCTTGAATTTGTTATCACAGAGGCGTTACTATTGCTCCTAATTGGCTGGGTCTTGGCCAGCAACAATGTTCTACAACCTTAATGCCGTAACAACTTACTCTCTGGGTCCTTGAGTATTCTCCATTCACCTGCATCTAGGCAGGGACATCCTGTCTCTTTTGGGGAGCCTGCATACACATAGTCCAGCTATATGTGGATGAGGGAAAGACTGTGGATATTATCTAACTGGAGTTCTATAAAGCCTTTCACACTATTTCCATTTCTCCTGGAGGAACATCGTTTGGATGGGTGTTCTGCCAGGTGAATAAAAAATTGGCTGGATGGCCAGGCCTAGAGAATGGTGGTGTTGAAAGGTTTTTTAAATATTGGCACAGGCTGCTCAAGGAAGTCGTTGAGTCCCCAGCCTTGGAGGTATTTAAAAGACATGTAGACGTGGTGATTAGGGACATGGTTTAACGGTGGATTTGGTAGTGCTGAGTTAATGGTTGAATTTGATGATCTTTTCCAACGTAAATGATTCTGTGATTCTATGTGATTCGAGTTCTCCCAATTCTTATTAATATGTGTGGGGTTTACATGGTTAGATGGTGGTGGATCAAACCATAATTCTATTAAATAATTTGCCGTTCATGTAAACAGTGCATGAGTTTTTATGTTGATTTTTGCTTTGTCAGTTATCATCTAAAGTGTAATTTTTCTTTGTTCAGGAGTGCCAGGACTCCTTCATATCAGTCACTACCTGAGAGTTGAGGAACTGGAATGTCCTTGTCCCAACAGACTCAGCTATAAGACGATCCTGCATATTTGCCCTTGAGGAGCAGATGCGGGAGCAGATAGTGATATCTGCAACCCTATTTCTCAGATTTCACCTGTTATAGTCCGTTTAGTCAAGCATAATATGTGTCATCCAGCTTCCTGTCATTTGAAACACTGGAAAGTTACACAACTGACCTGTCACACTTTCTGCTTCCTTCTCACTGAGCCATGTATTAAACAGACATATGTAAAATCAGTTTGACTTTACTGATATCAAATAAACCTGAAAGTGATGTTCAGATAGATCTAATACAACATAAAGTGCAATGATGTCAAAGGCTTTGCTCACTTTTGATTGAACTGATATGAACATGTCAGGAACTCTGTCATATTCCCTTAGATTTGATACAATGAGTAAAGCACAGCATAGTTGCACATTTTTATCTTCCACAGGGCTTCCATGAAATACTGAATGATGGGAGTTGCTGAATCTGGAAACCTCATAGAGGTAGGACTGTCACAACCTGGTGCCCAAGGTCCAGCCAGCAGTAGAGCTGAGCAGATATTTTCAATAAGCACTCATACACAAATACACTTGAGCTGGTCAGAGCTAATATAAAAGTCATGGCAGCTGGAACTTTTGTTGAATGGTGATAACCAGTTATAATACAAAAAGCATCACCCGAAACTTAATGCCCACATTTTCTGACATTTCAACAGTACTGTAAATTTATCTGTTACACTTCTCTGACTTTGTTGTGCTGCAGCACGAGTCAGGAATGGCATTAAGAAGAATCAAAACCAATTTTAACAGTATTTTAAACCTAAGTAGAGCCTAAATAAAAGGTGAGTCATGCCATTTTTGCAGTTCTGTTTTAGTGCACATGGTTGTATACAGATTTATAATCCTGTAGATGTACTCTCAGGTGCTTGAATATATACATATATATTAAAAATGTACATTTTTTAAAAAAAAAAAACATACTTACATATATACATCTCAGCACAAAGATTTTGGTGAAAAATATAACTATTTGGACTTTTCCAATCAGAAACCTGAGTCTGCTGTCTTTTGGGAACTATAGATCCATTTTATGATGAGCAAGGATCTATCAAGCTTGCACACAACCACTATAATTTTGCCTTCCCCTTCTCTGTCATGAAGCTCTGACAATTACTTCAGAAATACTTTAAGGAAGTTTCATGTTTTAGACACACAAGGAAAATTTTACTGCTGCTTAGACATGCAACATAAAAAAAAAGGTAAGAAAGAACTGCAAGAAGTAGCTGTTGCTCCAAAATATCCCCAAAACAACACTAAAGAGAAAAAAGTAGAGATTTTTTCTGGTATGTCAATCATTTTGCCTTTACTGTGTATACACACATCACATCAAAGTAAAGCTACACTGAAAACTGAATTCCAGCCAATATTTAACTTCAAAATTTAAATATAATTAATAGGGGAGAAAAAGCAACCTAGGAAAAACAATATGATTAAACTTCATCCATCTCAGACCATATGTTTGGCATTTTCAGTCAAATTCAAGCCCCTATTTGGGACTGAACTGCTCTTTCTCTCTTTTTGTTATGTATTAATTTACAGATTTATATTTGTTTATCTCTTTAATGCTAAACGTTGCACCAAAGCTTGAAAACTAAGTCTTACTAGTCATTACTATCGCTAAATGCACGCAACACAAGCTGAATGAAAATTATTCTGGATAAATTTGTTGGGTTTTTTCTTTTTTTCTGGTAGGAGTTGAACAGAGAAAATTAAGTTTCTTCCTTATAACCACGTGAATAGTTTTACTGGGTGAGCAGGGCTTCAACTAGATGAGGTGCCCTACCATCACTTGGCAAGCCCCAGAGTGCCAACCCCATAATCTTTTGCACCAGGAATGTACCAAGGGCAATCTGTTACTCCTTTACAGCCTATTGGCAAAGGGAGAAAGGCTGAAGGAGCATATCAGCATCTCCCAAGTATTCCTACAATACTGGGTTGCAACACGGTCCCACACACAATCTTATCCCCACAAGTGTAAATGTTCTCAAACTTTGTTCAATATACTGAAATTAGTATAGAGCATAAAAATGTCTGGCATTCTAGCTATGTACTCTCATGTGCTTTAGTATATACTTGTATATTAAATATATACATTTTCCTTCACTGCAATCCAGATAGTCTAATTTAGATATTAAAAAAAGTAATTTGTGAAGTTATACTGTCTAAAGAAAGTTTTTGAGCACTAGATCTAAAATATTCAGGGGCTAAACTACTAGCATTCCTATAGTCACAGCTTTGCTTTACAAATTCTCAGTAAAGAGTAAAAGTGATATATTCTGAGTATAATATTAGTTTCCTTCCCTCACTGATCAAATCATCCCAATGAATATGTATGCTTCAATTAAATATGCAAATACTGTAGTTCGGGGTGTTTTGTTTGGTGTTTTTATTACATTTTGATTCTACTAATTATAGACTACAGGGTGAGAATATTTTTGACATGTGAATAACAGCTGAAGACATGACACAGAATAATAAATTCACCTGCCTCGTCAGGCAAATAATTTATTATGTAGATCCATATCTGAGCATTTTACCAGATTAGAAGAGGCTTTTTTCTTCCCAAAGACCAAACAAGATCTTTGCAGGTCATTCCTTACTCACACTGAATTTTGCTAGCCGTCTTTCCCCCAAAGTAAGTTCATAGCTGTAATATTACCATCATCTTCGTTACAGTGTTTTCCGGAGTGTAAGATATTTCCCAAGCCACTTTTCTGCCCATGTTATGTTTTCTCATCATGCTTTATCCATAACTGCATCTCTTCTCCTGCTGTAACAGGTTTTACCTCACAGGACCGAGTCAAAAGCCACATATAATGATTTTCCCCTCACCAGGTTGTCTATTACGCTCCATAGGTTTAGTGTTCTATATCCATCTCTGTATGAATTCATGTTTTTCCGTCTTTTGTAATTAAATGGCTGCCTGAGTGATATGAGGATAAGTCTAGAACTACTTTTAATTTGAACAGACCAACAGACCAAAATTAATTGTGCAGAGCCAGTTTGGATGCTCAGTATTTACTGTCTGCCTTGTATAAAACTATATCATGTGTCTAAGGGATTACAAAATCATCTGCAGCTTCTAAGACTCAAACAATTCCTTTATTGGTTTGTTCATGTCCATAATAAAATAAATGTAAAAGTCAGGTTCATCTGTCTCACAGGACAGCAGAATAGGCAGCTTGATTTCTTTTTTTTTAATTTCATTTCCATTTCCATTTTTCATTACAATTGAATACAAACCAAACACCAGCTCTGAATACTCCTGGTTTTGTATTTATAATGCATCAAACTGAAAGCTTAGCCTACATTCCACATTTATAAAGAAACTTCAGATACATCTCCATCTTTCATATGCCTTTATATTTCACTCTAGTCCTCCTACTTGTGCTATTTTGGCAATGTATTATTATATGATCCTTAGCAGTCCCTATCAGAAACCAATCAGATTCACCTCACATGCTAAAAACAGCTTCTAATGTTCTCCTAAAGTATGTAATTAATGAAAAAGAAGTTGAATTCAGACAGAATATTGAGCAAAAGAATGTGCTTGTCTTAATTACTGCCTGAAATCATTATGGTTATATTGTTATTTCATGAGGGCAATGCATTGAGATGCAAGAACTTCTTCGATGCCATTTTGCTTCCATTCCTTACACCACAAACCTAGCCATGGCAATGGACAACTAGGGAATGCATCATCAGAGAAAACAGTCACAGAAGGATTTTTTCCATAGAAGGATATGCAAGATCAGTATAGTTCATCCAGAATATGCTTTTTTATTGTCAAAATCCTAAATGATAATATCGTTCCTACAATAGCAGTGTTAAGTGTTTTGGTGCCCATTCATTGTGCTGAAAAACTGACTTAAAAACAGTCATGTGAGATTCATATTATCAAAGGCTTTTTGAACAGTCCAAAAGCCTTTTCCCTTCTAAATTATATACAGCCCATAAAACAGATTGAACAGATACAGTTACAACTTTTCAATTTATGTTTTCAAAGACACAAAACTTCTGTGGGCAAGTTTGTGGCTGAATTTGATGCTAAGAAAAAGAAAAATAAGTATGAGAAAGAGACTATCTCTCAGGAATACAAATAAAATTATAAAATACTGTACAAATACAATCTGAAACCCTATATACCCTACATGGTGCTATTCATGGCTAGGCTTCACGAACGAAGATTTGAGAAGGACTTTAGAAGAAATTTTAGGCCTTACGTCCTCTCTGACAACAATGAAGGGAAATGCTTTATGTTATAGGACACTCTACCCTCAGCATCACCTACAGCAGGTACTTGTAAGTTAATATTATAATCAATTAAGGAAAATGAATACAAATGATAGGACATATGGCTCAGGCAGACGTCTGGTTAGAATGCATGATTGGTCACAGAGTAACATGGAGTTAGCATGGGGAATTAATTCCAGTTAGGTATATTCCTATAACTTTACTAATTTCTCGGTTCAAGGTCTCACACCTTGTCCAAGATTTATCTGACACACAATAAGTAAGAAGAAAGAGTTAATTCAGATATTCACACTATGGTAGATCTGCTGTAACAGTAGGAGCCCTTCTTGGTAGAAACAATTAATATTGAAAGTGTTTCTTTGATTGCAAGCATAGTAATTAATTCTGTTCCATAGTCAGTTTGCTACTGCCTCCTAGATAGTACCTCCATTGGGTAGTCGAAGCAATAGGTATCACCAGAAAATCAATTGGAACTGACTTTTTTCAAAGGAAATCTTTCTTTGTGGCAGAGGAAAAGAACTGGAAAAAGGGAATCTCTTTTGGCCTATCACTGGGGAAAAAAATAGGCTCTTCTCCACTATCATAATAATCTACTAAACACTATCAAAATAATCTCTGTAGAATTATAATCTTTACCTGGAAATTCCTTATTTTCTGTGTGACAGAGTTTTACCAGCAATTTTTCTCTTGTGGTTTATTGAACTCCACAGTTAACTGTCTGATATCGTATTCCTCAGTTATACAATTAGCAAGCAGGGGCTCAGTGCTGCTGCAGGTATAGACTACTAAAACAGTTAATTTGTTGGATGAACTGCTACATGTTTAACTATAGAAAATTCTTAGTACTTCAGAGAGTTGCTTCATAAATCCCTGTCCTTATTACAAATTGAAATGCCTTTTTTGTCTTCTACAGGCTACATTAATAATGTCTTAGAGTATTGGTATGTTTTGGAGGGTATCACTTATGATATAGAGAAACTTAAACTGAGTTTCATTACATCAGATGAAAGGCCTATCAGACATAATATCCATTCTTTGATCATAGTAAATAGCAGAAACTTGCAGAAGACATCAGGAACTGAGCAGGTAGGTAGCAATTCTAGTTCTCAACAGCATCCTCGGTTACATATGTCTGTAGTTCAAAGATTTCTTGAATCATAGGTCATATTCATGTAGTTAGAGGTCTGTCATGGATTTGCTTCAGCAAACATCATCTCCTTTTTGAAGTCTTGTAAACACGTAGCATTCACAATGTCCTGCAGGAAGGATTTCCTTGTCTTACCTACATAAAGAATAACCTGTTTTATTTTGCCTGTTTTGAATTTAACTCCTGCTAGTTTCATTTTGGACTTCTGTCTTTATTGCCCTTAAATAAATGAGACACTGTCATGTTTGTGTGAAACCATTAAACATAATCTTTTTGACAGTACTAGAAGTAGCATCACACCCACTGTGTGTTCAAAAAATATGTGCTTACTTGTAACATGGTTTGGACTCGTAAATAACTATTTGAGTGCAAAGCACTGCAAGAAACATGTACATCATTTGACAGTAAATCAGTGTTAAATCTTGATATCTTTGATGCTGTTAGAGATCTATCTCATTTTTCCCCCTTTTCATACTTCACATGTCAGGTCTTCTGTTTTCTCAAAACTGTTTTTACTTGCTAAAACCATCTGGTGGATTTGCCATCCTTTCTTCTCATGATAGTGCCACCTACTGACGCCAGTATTGCTTTTGCTGAGGAGATTAATATACATGAGGCTCTGTAATTTGTCTTTCCACTATGAAACTACTGAAATAACTCTGTCACTGATAGTTATGTCTGATATGTTCTATAAAGTTTGCTTTGGATATACCAATGCCTCAATTATGCTGCAGAGGCATAATGATACACAGCCTCTTTTAGGAACTACATTACAGTATTAATTCATGATTAACTGTGGACAGTTCTGTCTCTCTGCCTCAAAAATTTATTCTAATCAGTGATAAGACTCCCCTGCTATTCCCAGAAACCTGTGAATCATCAGCACATGTCTTTTGTCCAAGAGTCTTCCTTATATATTAATAATGGGAGTATGAAGAAAGATACATAGTGTTCTTACACAGCAATGTTTTCCATATTGGGTTTATTAAGCCCTCTTTATTTCAGGAACTGATCCTGCTTAAACAGGATGTCAGTTAGCTGCTTGTTGTGTGGCTTGGTTGGGGTTTTGTTGTTGTTGTTGTTGTTGTTGTTGTTTTGGGGGTTTTGGGGGGTTTTATTTTGTTTTGCTTTGCTTTGGTTTGGTTTGTTTCCAGGCACCAGTGTTGTTCTGCAGGGCTCAGTATTAGGTGGGGCGAGTCCTCACTAAGTTCACTGACGATGATAAATTGGGTGAGAGTGTTGATGTGCTGGAGGGTAGGAGGGCTTTGCAGAATGATCTGGACAGGTTGGATGGATGGGCCAAGACCAATGGTATGAGCTTCTTAGAAAGAAAAGCTCAGGGTATAGTAGAAAACACAAGAAAGACCTTCTCATTTCCCTGTAAACATACCATGGGCCTCCTAATGTAATGAATAAATGACTAGCACATGTACTGTACATCTTCTGAAAAGCAGGAGAATGCAGTTACTGGGAGGAGAATGACCAGTTGTTTTCTGTTTGTAGCAGCCAGGTACACAGACAGTTTAATATTCAAAAGAACACATTCAGAGCTTAACCTGTGCACACATTTCTAGTACTCCTGAGCTTCGTTACCTCAAAACACTGAGAAAAATACCATGATTCTGAAAAACAAAATACTCTTAATGGTGATTTTGTACTGTCACTGTCCAATGCAGAATGTGTATTTTCTCTTCCTTATGCAGCATGCCACGAAGGAGGCAGTTTGAAAGGGAGAGGGGAACTCTGTGTACTCTATTAATCTGTTGCTCCATATAGTGGCAGCAATTTGCTGGTATTTAGTTGCCACAAAGTCTATCTATCTCATTAAAATTAAATTAAAACTTTCACTGAGAATTTTGTGTTCAGCTGTATTCCGTTTCTGATATTTGACTTTTTGCAGGTTAGAAAATAGTCACCTTTCCGTTTCACAACTTAGTTTTTAGGGTTTTTTTGTAAAATTCATTTCCTAGGTGTTTATAACTTTGGTGAAATTTCCCATACCTGTTTTTTTTTCTCTGCCTGAAATTGTTTTGAACACTTGAATTTTGTGAGTTGATTTCATTTATAAGCACTAACTGTCCAATTCTTCGTAACAAAGATATGATTGCAAAGTCATTACTCTGAAAATAGATAGTAGGAACTAAAGAACAGTAGAATTTGGGGATGTAGACCCTGTGTTGGACTGTACCAGCTAAATTTTCTGTGAAGTTAGGAGCTCTGGTCCTAATTCTCTGTCCTCCAAATAAGATACTAATTAGTTACTCCGTTTTGTTTTTTTTTTTCCTTGCCAGTGAGATACTCGTGTTTAATAGAGTATGCCTCTGTAAAGGTCAGGACTCATATGAGTGAGATTACTTACTAATATATACATCCATCTTCAAAATTTGATTCCAAAGCAGGACTTGAATTATGAGTCTAGGCATGTTTGGAACATTTTACATAGAATCAAATATCTCAAATTGGAAGGGACCTGTAATGGTCAGCAAGTCCAAATCCCTACTCCTTGCAGGACTACCTAAAACTAATAATATAACTAAGAACATTGTCCAGACGGTCCTTGAATTCTAACAGATTTGGTGCTGTGACAGCTTCCCTGGGGAGTCTTCTCCAGTGGCTGATCACCCTCTCAGTGAAGAACCTTTCCCTAATCTCCATATGAACTTCCTCTATCGCAGTGTCATTCAATTTCCTTAAGTCCTATTGATGGTCACCAGAGCGGGGAGATCTTTACATTTTATTGTGTTGAAACATATTTAAAATTAATTTTTGTCTATTTTAGGGGGTTTTATTATTTTATTTTGTTAGTCTGCCTTTCTGTTGGGGACACCTGAAAGTTTTCTGGCTCAGTGTTTTTTTCAAATGCACGACAACACAAAAGCACACCAGATGTCAGAATTGTGTCATTATGGAAACAAATTCTACGTCTCCAATGAAAATACCCCTCACGTATTTTTTGCTCAAATCCACTGCCTGCTGTCTGCTCCGGATTGTCCTGAATAATCTCTTAAATTTCCACTGTGTCTGAGGTAGCTTTATGTCTTCACAAATCACTTTGCTGAGATACAGTACATTTTACCCTGGGCACATTTGTCTTATAACAATGACTTCCTGTTGTGAAGCAGAACTAAAGGGAGCCATTTGTCTGCGTGCAGTTAAGACCTTGTACACAGACTGCACCATTCTCATAGCCCTTGCTTGTTTGTGAGGAAAGCCCCTGCTTCACTGTTACTTTTCATAGTGTAGTTTGGAGAAAAAATGTTGGTGAGTTGTTTCTTAATTTAATGTGCTTACTATATTCTACCACCAGCTGCCAAATAATTTGTAGAGATGCATTATTTTTTTGTGAATGTTCCCTAAGAGAGAGACAAAAGTAGAAAGGCTGTTTGTTAAGTGTATGACAAATAAAAACAAACATTGTCTTCTAGAAAGCATTTAAAGTAGATCATCTCTCTTGGGCAAGGATTAATTAGTGGAGAAGTACAAGTAGCATTTTTATTTAAACTCGGGAAAAAAATCATTAATTAATACAATACCCTCAGTACAATACCATTCAATTGAATGTTTAATCACATAAGTTCAGCATAGTGCAATACAAAGTCTGGTTTTACCTTCAACATTCAGATCCTCCTCCAGCATTGCCTTTCAAACACCTGCAAACGTCTCTAAGCCCACAGTTTTGATTTAGACCCCTCTCCACTTCAGCATCTTGACTCAAAACTGGGGTCCTTCCCTTCTGATTCAGGGACCTGTGTTTATGTCACTGATTCAGTCTTGGCACTTGGCCTGTGGATGGGGATCCATAAGTATTTCTCTGACTGATTCCTCTGTATGATAATTTTATGTTTGCTATTAGACATCGCATAATACATGCCAGGGTGACTAAACCTTCAAATATTCAGGAAAAAAAATCATGACAATGTACTTTGTAGAATAGCGTAGTGACTAGACCACTCACTGACAACAGAAGAATTCTGAGCTTCTTTTCCTGGGTTTAAGGGTTATTTCACATAAAGTAGGCCAATGTGTTTGTCCCTCCCCAAAGGGTCCACCTAAACCCCTGCACTTCTGAATTTGTTCATTCTGAATCAATAAAGTTCTAATTTATTTCTCATAAAGACCTAACTTCTGTATAAAACAACCACTAGGTGACAGATACTTGGCCATCATACCATACTGGTAAGGGTTTATCTGTCCTACCATGCCCCCATAGCACCTGAATCTGGATTTCCTAAATACGTGCAGAGTGTCACACAGAAGAAATAGAAAGATGTCCCTGGAGAAAAGAATATTTAAAAAGAATTGATGTTATCGATACATAGCATAACCTACCTACATTCCTCATAACAAATCAACAAAAAAATTGCCTTAAGAAGATATGTTGGTTAGCAATTCACATCTCCCAGTTTACTTCAAATAAAGATTTTTGCTGGATAGCTCTAAGCATCCCGACTCCTCCAGGAGACTGTCCCGAATCTCACTTTGAATTCCTTAACATTCTTTCGACTATATATGAAGGGCATGACTTTCAGAGACTAAAGTTTCCCAGAGGTTGAATCACAACAGAAGTGGCTGAAATAATTTTACTAATTAAATTGTATGATAAATACCATGGTAAAATTACTATACATCAACTACACAAAAAATTACTCTTATTAGAAAATACTCTATGGTATGTATTACTCCCTGAGATACTTGTGTCTCATTCTTTTTTTGTGTGTGTTCACTCTCTTTCACTTTCTCAAAGAGCCAGGAAAGAAAATCTATCAGTCATGTTTTAGTTGAGGTAAAATCAGTTTTACATGTGAGAAAATTGCAACCTGATGGATATTCCACAAGTCAAAAAACGAGGACAGAAAAATTATTCATTGCAATTGTTTGCTTCTTTCTCTCAAATTGTAATATAATTCAGAAGTGTTCTAACCCAGTCATTACTACACCTTAGGAGAACATAAGGATGATTTTTTTGGTTCATACTCTTTATTGGATGAAGTTGGTGCTCAATATTCTAAATTCAGATGCAATGAAGACAACCTCCTTCAGAGGAAATACCAACAGGGGTCACAGATGATGAATATGGACAGCAAAAACCTGAACTCATTAGAATCAGATATGTTTTTAGTTCAGGAATAGGGCTTTATGATTGTTGTGGGTCCCTTCCACCGCAGGATGTCCCACGATTCTATGATAAATCACTTTGTTTAAAGCAAAATAATATTTTATTGTGCTGTTAGATGCAGAGTGCCTTAAAAAAGTGCACACAGACTCTCATATTAAAAGTTGCTGAAATTGACAAATTTATGAAAAAAATTGTGCGGTATTATTAATCATCAATACCCAAATAACCTTGATGAGACACTTAAATCTCATTATTTTGCTCTAGTAGGCTGCTGTGGTACTTTTGTTATTCTACTGCTGTAATAGTGCCTATGTTACTCACAGAAATCTTTGCTTTTCAGGGAAATATCACCTACACATGTATGAAAAGTATTGCATTACAGTGAAGACTTTAAATACCTAATTAGAAAGTTAAAGCTAGATCAGAATAACTCTATTACTTTGTATTTCTTTTAATGAACTGTTCTTTTCTACTAACATTCCTTTTCCAGAGAGCCCAAACATAATGAGGGTGGTAAGAAGGCTTATTACTCTCAACATCTTAGTAATTAATTATCATAACTTTGTTAGTGATGATTTAGAATCCATCTCATTATTTTGAATCAGTAATGTAATTAGTGTCAATATGATTTCTGGCAGGTGAGCTCCAGGTTAGAAAAATCTTATCTGTTTTATTTTTTTATCACCTAATGTTCTCCACCTTGCATTTCTTTACACATTTGCTTTATTTTTTATTTACTCGATTTGATCTCTACAGAAATCAAACAAGACACATACAGATATCTGACCTTGCTAATATGGAAATAATCATGTGACACTAAAAACTTCATTAATGACCCATTTAAAATGAACCCATTAAAGTCCTCTCGCAAATAAGCTTTTTTAGCTGTAATATTTTTAAGTAAAAAATTTCAGAACAACACTTTTTTTTGTTTTACTCTTAAGCCCATAATAGGTGATATTTCACAATTATGTTATCATGATAAATAAAAAAGAAGGCTGATTTCTCCCATTTGGTCTGCAGTCTGGGTAATTTCACAGAATTTCACAGAATGTCTAAGGTTGGAAGGAACCACTGGAGGTCACGTAGACCAATCTCCCTACTCAAGCAGTGTCCACTAGAGTATGTTGCTCAGGATTGTGCCCCAAGTAAAAAGGAGACAAATGCTACGCTAGCCAGATTAGAAGGCAATTAGTCAATTCTCTGAATTTCTAAAATATAACATTATTATTTTTCTGCCTTCATGACAAATACTTCTCGGGGAAATATCTGAGTAGAAGTCTTGGTGTGATATAGTGCCCCTACTGCACGTATTAATTCATATAAGCAGCAAATCTCCTGTGAAATTGGCCCAGGAATGCTCATGGGCCACCTTTTTCCTTCCTGTACTTACCCAGAGACTGAAGGCATACATAAGGGAAAAATCCCACTGTTAATCATATGGAAAAATCATATACCAACAATTCAGATATAGTTGGGCTTCAGTATTAATTTTTTCTGCCTGTGTCTGCACTTGCGAGATAGGAACAGATAAAGGGGCCCGTGGTATGATTTTTGGCTTGCCCATCTCTCCTGGTCCCAAACAACTTCATGGAAGCTGCAGGAGCTAGCCCTGTCAATGAACTTTCCCAGTGGTCATTTTGGATGAGACTGGTCTGTTGTGGGATTAATACTATGGGGTCCTACTGCTGTGTGACAGGTGGACTCAGTGTCAGAAAACAAGCCCTTCAGTTAAAGCACCATTAAGCTTGAAAAGAAATCTTCTTTTCCTAATTAATTTAATCTCAGATTCATAGAATGCTTAGACAGCAAAGTTCTTGTTCTCTGTCCTGCTTTAATTGTAATAGCGTGTGTTACATCCTCTTAATATTTCGCCTCCAAAGCCAACCAAGTTTTCAAAGGTTGGTTTTTATGCATTGCTATGAAGTAAATTAGAAAGTGTCAGTATAATTTCTTCTTGATGTGTTGTGAATACCAAAGACTGAAAGACATCTTGATTATGTGACACTGTTTGCCTGGCATATACAAATAAAGTCTTCCCCTGGTAACATAATCCGTCTGACTTTGTTCTCACACCAAATGAATGGAAGACAAATCCTTCGAGAGATGTGTAGGCAACACCTCTTCCTTTCATGTCATCATGACTCACTGCAGTTACACCCATTATGTCCACAGGGTGAAACTACTAAAAAATGCTTTCTTGTTCAGGGAAGTTGAGGAGGGTTGAGGTGCATGGATTTTTTTTTTTTTTTAATAGCTATGTGTTCACATGGTAAAAAAATCATTTGCTTAGTTTTTTTTCTGCATTTGTTAATGTTTCTTTCCAGTAGTTAATTCAACAATAATCTTTTAAATATATACATGATCTGGACATTTATTGTTAAAAGAGATAGGAAAAAAAATATTTGTCTAATTGGTCAAAATTGAGTTGTAAGATATGTGTTTATTTTTTTCTGCACTGTAGGAGAAAACTTTCAAAACATTATTGTAAGCATTATGTATTTTAACCAATGTATGGTGACAAGAAAGGGACTAGAACACTTTTTATAGACTAGCTTCTTTTATTTACATATTCTGTTATTGAAACTTCATTTGTTTTCTCTCTAAAACAATACTGATTTCCTACAGCTAAGTTCTTCATGGCATATTACACTTCAAAGTTTGGTTAATGTAACATTCTGATGCAGCAGTCTGCCATTTTTACTATCCCTAAAATAAAAGTATATAGTCCATAGCAAAATAAAATAAAAATCCAGTAAAACAAATTATATGTGGACACAAATAGAGTTATTGGCTGAGAACATGGACAAAGGGCAAGATGAACTGAGAAAAAGCCCTTCAACAACTTGAAGAGGGAGGAGGAATAAAAACAATTCTTTCAATCATAGGAAATTGCCCCAACCTAGTCCAACTTATCTCATTTTCCCTGTAGGATTTCTTCACTAAGATTTTCCAGGTTTTAAACTAATACAGAGCTTAGCCATAACAAAAAGGAAGCTACTACTGCTTTCTGTGCTGAAAGGGTAAAATAATCCTCTAACTACTTTTGTCTAAAGATTGAATGACACCTTCAACTACAGTATCAGCAGCGTAAAACTGAGCTAACAGCTATTACACACTATTGTTCCAGTAATGCATGCAGTAGTGTCCCTAAGGGTGTGTTTATGGGGATAGACCAAATGATTCCAGAGGAGCTATAACTGTCTTTTAAATCAATGATGCATGCACTAAGCAGTCCCTAAGCACTCATTGGCAGTGTCGTGCCAAACAGCTCCCTTGACACCTGCACTGAGGGAGATCTTCCTTTTTCAGTGGTTGATAGGGAACCTGGCTACAGCAACCTGGCTACAGCACTGCCTCTGTTAAGCTGCAGTCGCACAGATCATCAGTATTAGCACTGAATGAAAAATTCTACTAGTAAAGGTAGATACTGAAAAACTTACTTAACTCTAACATTTAGTATCTGCTTTGTAATATGATTAAAGGGAGTAAAAACACTAAAAAAAGAATCTAGGATTTTTTTAATTAAACAACATTTTAAATAAATGATCCTCACAAGTAAAAGAAAAAAGGTACTAATTTCTTTTTAGCCTATCTTTCAAAACAGGTAGAGCAACAATAATCTTGCCTTCTTGGAGCTTATTAAAGTTCTGTCTTTTCCCCCTCCTCTGAACCAGCTTAGGGGAACTAAAACACATTCAGATACACAAGATTTTTTTTTCCCCAGAGGATAAAGGTAGAAGAAGTCAGATAAATTCCTGTCTCATAATGAAATAAATTTACCTTATTTGATAAGACATGAAAATTATTGAAAAGCACACACGTTTACACATAGGCATAAACAAAAATCCAGGAGCATTATTTATAAAACTACATGTGTGCATTTTTAAGCTAAACATGCATATTTCAATATTAGCAATGTCATTTTCAACTCTATTGTACATCTTAGTAGCAAAAATTGTCATTAATCATGTTCTTCAGCAGTTATTCAGGTGCTAGTGTAGGAGTATGGTACAGCTATAGCTGTGATAAGGCAGACAACTGTAGTTATCCATTTTGCTTACATTTTTTATTTAATAAATGTTTTCACCTCCTTGGGGACAGCCCGTAGTCCTGCATGTCAGACAGGTGCCTTGTCCAGAGCAGAGCACTGACGCCTTATTGGAGGATTGTTACTGATCTCCCATGGAGATCCCATTGACTTCGATTGGCCTGAAAGCTGCTGCTAACCCTGGAGAAGAGAGTTTGGCTTGTACGTGGGACAGCTGTGACAAGGACTTCGGGAACAGGAGCGTACCTGTTAAGAACACAGCTGGAGAGACAAAATTACACTTAAATAAGTGCAGGCATTTGCTCTGTTGTGATACCCAAAATCTTGGGCATCTAAGGTCTTTGTTATTTTCAAAGGTCAGTTAATCTTTGCAAAGTTGCAAGTGAAAGTAAAGTATTTGGTTGAGCTTTTTTTATGTAATTTTTTCAATATTTCCTTGAAGAAGTTAAAACAGGAGTACCCAATGCACACATACAGCTCCCAGATATGCCATATTGGTTCAGGCATCCATAACAGCCAAATATTACTTTCTTTGCTACACCAGTCAGATATAATGCCAAGTCTGGAAGTACGTCTGGAGCCCTTCAACTAAAAATCGATGAATAAATTCCACTTATGTCTCATTGATATGGTAATACCTGGGATTTGCCATCAGTTGTGCTGTAACAGGCTGCAAAAATGTCATGTTTTCTTCAGCACAGATGTCACTAGTTTTATGCTATCACGCTTTCCAGAGTCGGAATCCTAGCTAGAAGATAGCATTAGCTGGACACTATCTGTTGATAACACAGTGTCCATGGTTTTGGTGAATCAGTTCATTTAGCTCCAGGGAACCAACCATGTTCCACTGGGATGCTATGCCAAATCACACTCATAGAAGTTTTGTCTCATCATGTTTTCAAAGGGGCATTGAGTTTGAAATACAAATGTCATAAGAAATTTAAAAGGTAGAAAAATGCGGTACATGCTTTAGAAACATCAGAGGTGCAAAATAAAATGGCATAATTGAGTCCTTACTGCCCAAATCTTCCATAGAGCTCCACTGAGGCTGTTTACTCCTTACACCTCCATCAGTGACTGGGAGGTGGACTAACTGTAGAACATGAGTGACCCCATCAGCCAAGCTGGTGGTACCACTGAGAAAGCATTTCTAAGAAAGGGCAAAAATGTGTGAGGGAAAGAACAACAGCATAGTAACAGGGAGGGACAGTTAGGGAGGTTGTGTTGCAAACACAGGAGTCTGGAGTGATGGAATTAAGCTGAGCTTGGGTGCAGGGAAGGTGGTGTTTATTTGTGTTTCTTGCTACCTAAACCTATTTTAATTGGAAATAAATAAAATTACTATTTTTCAAGTTAAGCCTGTTTTCACCATGATGGTAACTGTCAAGCAATCTCCATGTCTTTATCTCGACCTACAAGCTTTTTTCATCCTATTTTCTCCTCCCCATCCCGTTGAGAAGAGGGAGTGAGAGAACAGCTGGGTGGGCAGCTGGCAGCCAGCCAAGGTTAACCCAGCACAACAACACAAATGAAAACCTTCCTTTCATTCTAGTAGGCTGTTAGCTACTTAAAACAAGTAGGTCTGCTTTGCTTTTTTATTATATTTGTTGCAAAGTCTTGGCTCCACTGGCATGAGAAAATACCTCATCAGTCTTTCAAGGACAGAATGTTTGACTTTAAACTGATAACAGTATCATTTTTGTGATACAATCAATAAATCAAGTGCATGTTTTGGGGTTTTGTGGGATTAGTTTTTTTGTTTGTTTGTTTGTGTGTTTTGTAACTGCACTTTTTGTATTGGCCATTCAGCCACAGCAATGAGATGGTTTCAGGTGGAACAGAAAGTCTCATTTTCCCACACTCTAACCTGAACAAATTTACCATTTAGTGAAACTTGCAATCTAAACCACTGTCTAGGAGCTCTACACAGTCCACAACATATTTCTGGAGTCACAAACAACCAAACAAACATCTTCATCCTAGAAAACAAAATGGCAAAGAGTATAACAGCCTCTCAAAAGGAATTGGTATCCAAATCTGAAATTAGCACTGCCAAAATTCCATGTTGCATATCTACTCTCTTAGGAAACCCGTTAAACCAGTCCTGTTCTTTCTCACAAAATGCACTGGTGAGACAACTTTCATTTAAAAAAAAAAAAAAAAAAAAAAAAAGTAGAATCCATTAAAACCTTCCAATTTAAAATATAGACCTTATGTTCAAAAATCTCCTTCAAGAGACTGGACAGGATTTTTTGAAGAGCAAATTTTTGAGCAGTCTAACTCAGTTTTATTGAAGGTACTGTAGCTTGTGCAAGTGCATAAATATTATTTGCAACAGGGACTGAAACTTGACTACTCATCTCCAAGGCGAATATCCTTATCAGTAGACTGCTGGAGCAAACTCTTTGCTCTTCCACCTTCCTAGCAAGCATTTATTCTGCAAAGACAAAAGTTTTACAGAGAAAACTGATTTCAGCAAACAATTTAAGACATATTTGCTTGTTTACATATTGGTATAGCTTAAAATATTATTTTGCTGAAAGGGAATGAATTCTTCACAATATGTAATTTTCTTCTAGGAAATCTAATTGTTCAAGTTATATATGGAAATTCTATTCATTGTAGTCCTACTAAGTCAATATTTTTTATGAGTTGCATTTTTCAAATCCTGTCTAGCAATATACTTGAAATAATGAATGCTTATTACTGTAGTCCAAGGAGAGGGTGGGTTAAAATTCAACCAGGTCAAGAATGTTAACATCCCAGATAAATGTTTATTCTTTGCTTATGAAAAATAAAAAGGTAAATTTAGACTTGCTACTTGCAGGGGACATATAACAGACTAAACTGAAGTTGCTAACCTGGAATATATATTCCTTTGGGACCCTAATGTGTCTAGGTTTAAGATAAACACCAAGGTATTGCACAATATTAGGCTGCTACATGTATAATTGAGAAAGGAAAAATCATTGTTATATAGTGCTTTCAGGAAGAAAAAAAGATAATAAAAGAGTTTAGGTATCAAAAGTTAAGCACACATAAACCTTCTCTGAAGGCCTTCAAAGGCTTTTGCCTCTGACTTACCTGTGACTAGGTCAGGAACATGTGTATAAAGAAGGCTGCTTCAGCAAGCAGCAAAATGTGAGTGAAAATTAGACTCAGACCACTTGAAAAATAACCATTCTTGGTTATTTACTGTCTCTGTGCTTGTATTTCAGAACACAAAACACCTTTTAATGAAATTTGTGTATATCACTTTCTTCTAATTATGTCTTTTTGAGTTTCTCTTGAAAAAGGCAAGAAAACCTTGAGGATTTCTTTTATCTTTTGCCATCCTGGCTTGAGGATCAGTTTCATTTTAATTTCCCTTTCTCTTTTCTCATTTTTGTTAGTGATTTTATCTCTCAGGACTAGGCCTCAGGAAGACTGCAAAGCAGATTTTGTCAAAGTCTGAGAATACTGATGTTACTAAAATGTAACACTAGTTAAACTTGTAAAGAACAATGTAAAATGGTAATAAAAAATCTTTAGAAACTTTTAAGCCACTCCATCATTAGGAACAATAAATCAGATTTAGTTTTTTCACAGTTCAGTGTTTCACTGGAAATCATCTCATTTATTCCCTTTGAAACCAGGCTCTATTGTCCTCATCTCTGGACTGGGAGTCAACCCATGGAGCTGAAAACCTAAGAAGAAGGAGGAGGGAAAGCACTCTACAAAAGAGTAAAAAGCCCTTCTGTAAGGTGTATAGCCAGCCTCCAAGTCCTAAAAGTCATTCATGTCATTTGCATTCTGGTCAAGGCCCTCCCCCAGTATCCATTCCAGTTTTTCATAATCATCACCTGAGTTTAAAAATTGAATTAAATCAGTACTTAATGTATCACATCACCCTTAGAGATACATGCAGAAGTGTAACAAAGACAAGTTATCAAGCTTTAAATGTGAATTTCCACGCTTCTGTGAAGAAGGAGAAAACATTATTATCCTGACAGAACTATAGTTATTTTTAAAGCTATCCGACTGAAACATGCTAGAATCATAGAATTAAGCTCAATCAGATGCTCCTCACGTGACTTACTCTCCAGATCCTTCTCCAGCTTGGTTGCCCTTCTCTGGATACGCTCCAGCACTTCAATACCTTTCTTCAAGTGAGGGACTCAAAACTGAACACAGTACTCGAGGTGTGGCTTCACCAGTGCTGATTACAGGGGGACAATCACTGCCCTGATCCTGTTGGCCACACTATTTTTGATACATGCCATTGGCCTTCTTGGCCACCTGGGCACACTGCCAGTTCATTCCATTTCAACCACTCTTCCCCTTGCCTGTAGCATTGCATGAGGCTGTTGTGGTTAGAGTCAGGATCCAGCAATCTGCCTTGTTGAATCTCCTATTGCTGTCCTCAGCCCATTTATCTATTTCTTCCAGATCCCTCTGCAGTGCCTTCCTAACCTCCAGCAGATCAACAGTCCCACTCTTAACTTAACTTAATGTCACCCAACTGCAAACTTACTGAGGGTGCACTCAGTCCCCTTGTCCAGATCATCAATTAAGATGTTAAACAAGACTGGTGTTCCTTGGGGAACACCACTGGTGACTGGCCACCAATTTGATGTCACTCATTTACCACTACCCTCTGAGCCTGGCCATCCAGACAGTTTTAACCCAGAGAATAGTGCACCTGTCCAAGATGTGGACTGCCAGATTCTCCAGGAGAATGCCGTGGGAGACAGTATCAAAGGCTATACTGAAGTCCAGGCAGGAAGAAGTTTCTAAATTGATTGCTTTTGGTTAACTGTCATCTGGCTATTATACCTAATTGTTACACAATATTATGGTTAAAAACAAATACAAACCAACCAGCCAATCAAAAGACACCACCAAAAAACTATCTTAGTCAAAATAAGTTTAAAGGTGTTTTTTTTTTCTATTTTGTCTCTGTAATGAGGGATTGTTTAAAATTGCAGAATAAGGTGAGTGGTGCATAGAATACTTAGAAAATACTTATGATAATAGTTAAATTTTGAATAGCAGGCAATCCTCATAGAAACTGCTAGTGCATATACTTCAGGTGCATATGGACAGCTCAAGCAATCAAGAAAGAAACATTTTCCTCGCTTATCTCATGACACCAGAAGAGGGGTACAGCTACTAAATTTTGAGATCAAACTAAAAATAACAGCAATTGAATCAGTAATGTGTATTTCATAAAAATAATTTTGATTTGAAATAACACTTCTTCACATTTTTTTCAAGGCAGATCAAGTAAACAGTTCTTCCTAAAAGCAGATTATTCAGGTTTGTCACGAATTCCATCCACACTGTCCATTCACTCTTCAGGTCTTTATTAAACTGGATATTTAATTTATACAATTTCTTCAACTTTTCACTTAGGAACTTGTAGAGAGCTTGTGACAGGGTATCAATTGGTGATATCAGTAGTGAATGACTATGGGAGAATTTTTCATGGTTACAGTTTGATATTTAGAAGTAACCACTGAATTTTATCAAGTACTTAATACATTAGCTTTGAAAAATAGAATGAACCAACTCTTTCCTCTAGAAAGATTTAGTTAGTGAAACAGACCCAAACTGTGCAAGCGATAATGTCATTGTAGGTGGAGGTATTCAAATATCAGAGTAGTTCTTACAATAAGGGCACTTGTTTGGGTGATGCAGCTTTTATCTCGTTGCTAAATGAACTCAGCAATTAAGTTGTTGCTGAATGAACTCAGGTCACCGAGTTTAATACTCATGCTTTTTACATGTATTGACTAGACTAAATTATTTTGATAGACGGAGGGAGAGAGAGAAGGAACACATCAACATTCATTTTTCAAGAATATTCTGTACTCTTTCTCTCACGTGTGCTATTTTTGGAAGTAGTTCTGTCAATGGTAGGCATTTTCTAGGTATTTAAAAACAGAATACTTAAGTTTAAGACATTAATGGAAAAGAACATATATTTTTGGCAACTTCACTTTCAGTGATTTAAAAGTCTGATCTTCATAATGGCTCCAGCCAATGCTGCAAATGTTATGGAAAGCAGAGATTAATTAATTTACAATCACTTACTTCCTTTATGTTCCCCCAGGTTAGAGTTAGTCTGTCTCTTTTCAGCATCAGGGACTAACACATTCTGTGGTACTTGAGGAAAACAAGTGATAAATCAGGTTGGGAGGGTACTCAATACCAAAAGTCATTTAACTTGCTATCCAATACCCCTCCACCTTATCCAATATTATTAACCTTTTGCATTTGAGACAATTACAGATTATAAAGTTCGAGAATGAATTGGATAAACATTATAATAGGAAAAATTAGCCTGATTAAGAATAAAGGGATCAGTACAACTAGGAGCTCAATAGTATGTTCAGAATAAAAATATTTTGGCTTTCAGAGATCTAGATGCTGAAACTGTGCCTGTCTTTCCCTCTGTCAGTTAGGCAACAGCACAGTACGATTTCTTACTGTCAAAATTTTATCAGAATTTCTGTATTTTTGACTGATCTCATTATTATCATTGTTGTTATTATTGAAACATTTTTACTCTTGCTTTCTCACAGAAAAATCTGAAACAGCATATACATACATACATACACTGGAGGCAGCCTGGGCTTCAGTGATCACAGACTGGTGGAGTTCACATTTCTGAGGAATATGGGTGAAGTAAGGAGTTACATTAGGCCCCTGAACTCAGAAAAGGCTGAGAGAATTGGGGTTGTTCAATCTGAAGAAGAGAAGGCTTAAGGGGGGCCTAATTGTGACCTTCTAGTACTGGAAGGGAGCCTACAAGAGAGATAGAGAGGGACTTTTTACAAGGGCACGTAATGACAGGACAAGGGGAAATGAATTCAAACTGAAAGAGAGTAGGTTTGGATTAGATATTAGGAGGGAGTTATTTGCTATGAGGGTGTTAATGTGCTGGGATAGGTTGCCCACAGAAGCTGTGACTGTCCCATCCCTGAAAGCTCTAGATGATCTTTAAGGTCCCTTCCAACCCAAACCATTTTATGATTCCATACATACACTGTGCATGGAGTATTAAAAAGAGCTCCATTTATATCCATCCATTTGTTCTGTCAGCCATTTTCTTTAATATTCATTTAACATTTCAGTGAAATGCAGTCCTTTTTTTTAGCGTTTATAAGAATGAAAAAGTATCTTGGCACTCGTTGTAATGCAGTGATTAAAACACTGGTTTTAATCCAGTGCCTCAAAAGAACAACAGTGGTTGATACAAGAATAAATAATTTAATAATAATAAATTAATACTGTACGATCTCTTTCCCAGAGATAACAACTGTAGGATCATTTTACCAAAACTTACCATAATTCCTTACCTGACTTCTCTTACAGGGATTCTATGGAATGTTTTATCTGTTTCACAATGATAAGCAAAGAAGCAAAAAGATTATATTGCTTTGAAACGAGAACCTATCTTCAAGAATTTGCTTTTACTGATTGGGCCAAACATCCAAGGTATCCCAGGATGCTTATGAAAAACTTGTAGCAAGGAAGTAAGATCAGAAAATGAGAGAAGTGTACAAATCCTGAAAGACTATAAAGGAAAAAGAAACTTGGAGACTCAAACAAAATTCCTATGAAATTCTGAAGGACCACATCCAACTACTTTAAAGGAAATTATTTAGATTTCAAAAATAAAGGGCTTACACAAAATATTTAAAAGCACTCATTTATAAACATTGATGTTGGCCTTGGCCAGAGTTTAAAAGTTTAATAGGGTTTCTTCTCATTTATACACTGGAGGAAGAAATTCCAAGTTCTGATTTGATTTTTCTACTAGTCTTCTTGAGGAAGACTGCCTCATATTTCTAAATAGTGAAACTTAGGGTGTAAATCCTGTCACCTAATTTAGCCCTCAAAGAGACAAGTGTCTAGTCCAAGCTGATCAACCAGTCTGTCCACACAGTCAGGAGAGAGTTTCCATTGTAATGATGATTTATTCTATTTGTGGTATGCCCTTGTTTCAGTACTAAGTGGATTGATTTCAGAAAGAGTCTCCTCTCACACTGACTATACAGAAAACTCAGATGGTTCTCTTACTCTATATATTTGCTTTTTAGCTGTCTAAAATGTACAGGAATAAACCTGACTTGAAGTAAGCAAAGGCTTTTTGAACATTTCGTGAATCAATCCACAATGTTTGTATATAGCCAAACTGAAAATGCAATGTCAGATCCAAAAATATTTTCAATTTCCCTTTTTTAGCTCTTTATAATGACTTTTTATATCACTAGTAGAAGCTCTTTCTCACCCCTGATAAACAAAAGGCTGAAAGCTGAAACATTGTTTCTCAAGGTAAAGTCAACACATATCTCAGTATGAATCTCTTTAAGGTCCCTTCCAACTTTTGTAAAATTTCCTTGTATGAGTTGGATCTTTCCTTAGTTCAAAGTTGCTTTTCATGTACTGAGATTTGTGCCTCTGGGACGTTTGTAGCCTTGAGGGTAGAAGAGGGATATGGAGGATTTGCCTTGCTTCACTGCTTCCCTCTCATTTATTTAAAAAATCCTCACAACTGGGTGTCTTCCCTGTTTGTTTTTTTGTAGTGCAGTGCTCCTGAAACAACTGCCAGAGCTACAGATTTTGAAGCATCAGACTGATTCATGTCTATATATTGAACTGAACACTTCATGCACTGGCTTGTGTAAACCTTTTGTCGCCCACCTACTTGAGCATAGTCCTGCTCTATTTCTATAGTATGTTAACCTGTATGCTAACACAGCATTTTAGAGTTGGTCCCTGACTATCCTTCTCAGAGGAATAATTACAAACTGTGAAAGCACAAACTAGTTTTCACGTATCTCAATTTGAGGGAATAGGAATTATAATGCTTTGTTAGAAATGGAAATTCGTATAACACCTAGGAATGAATGGACAAAAATTGTGAAATACTATCATTTGGAACACTGATAGTTTTTTCCTTTAACTTTTTTGGAGGCTAATCTAAAAATATTTAAATAGGTTTTTTGTGATGAATTTTTATTAAATAACACTGTTATGCATACCGATTAGGAGCACCTGCAGGTGTGATACCATAACACAACAATGAGTACCAAAAAAACACCAAACTGAGACTGATAACCCGATCTTATAGTCCTCATCTTTTAAGTGAACTCCTTCAAAGTGTAGGGGAGTTCATGCCTCTATGTTGAGGCAGCAAGATATGTCAACTACATTCAATATCATCTTGACAAACATCTAACAGCCTAACAGAAAATTCAGTACTTAGAAAGCCACCATTTTACAGCCCTTAGAACTGAAAAAATTAATTGTTAAAAGAGTAGAATCACAACCATCAATAGCGAAAACTTTTATCAATATAATCACATTTCAGTTTTGGAGAGATACAACCTGAGTTACATTGTTTATACATTGGCTTTTACCAATAATGTTGTAGAGATATAAGAACAGAAACCAACTAGTCTTTTCAAGAGGTATAGTTAAGAGTTAGTTTCCATAGCAGGAACAGGGTAATTAAATTACCATAAATGAATGCAGGATCTTTGGCAGAACTGTAGAATGTCTTGTCTTTAATAACAATATTACCTTTGTAATAGAGAATAGAGAGACTTATTAAAACATCTATCAGTGACGTTCAAAATATTTAAATATTGATGAGGTTGTTTCAGTATGAAATTAAATAAATAGTGAAGTCTAGCAGTTTTTTGGACTACATCTTTCTGTTTTAATCAGAATGGACCTTCAGAATTTTGAGCAAAACTGTTCTATAGAAAGCAGTTATTAACAAAAAATAGAAATTAAAAGCAATGTTGCTGATTTTAAAAAAGCACTTTCATAGACCATTTATTAAAATATTCTCAGTTAACTCTAATTATTTCCTTTTCTCTTCCCATACAAAACACAGTATTTACCCAGTAGTGAATGCACGTAAGGACAAACCAGACTTTTTACCTAGTTATTTTTCTTTTCTTTTTCTGTAGCAACGCATGAGAAAGTCTCAGAAATACTTGTCAAAAATCATGTTGATTTAATAAGATCAGACTCACATTTTTACATGTTTATTTATTAATATTTGTATTTATTTACTCATAAATTTTTAATAGGGTGATTACGGTCCAGTTTCCCAGGTGCTTTAATGTAGACCTATATATTTTAAGAGAATTCAGACAAATAGAGTCTATGTTCCTATGAAATTTTGCAGCTTATACTCCTGGAGGATGTGATCTAGATTTACTTGTCTTTCTTCATAATTATAAGACTATGCACTAATAAAGTTGATAGACTTACTTTTTGGAAACAAACTTTTCTACTTTTTGATCTACTATCTGCTAAATGTGATGCCTGTCTTACTCCTTCATTTTTTGTTTACATTCTGTTGACATATAGGTAATGCTTTTGGTTTTAACGTTGGCATGACTTAAAAGTCCTATACAGGTCCTATATATTTCTAGTCAGTAGATAAAGTTCATAGACAAAGCTAAAACTTCTATTGCTTTTTAGGATTGGTGCAACAGGACATATATAGACATTAAAATCAGAATGTCACTAATAATGTTAGGCAGTGCTTTTTCATTTAAAATCTGCTCATTATCGCAATATTCCTCAGGAAGATATTTTACTGAATAAAAATATCCACTTTCAGAGAAATCGTCTTGCTCTATGGATGGAAAATTAAATGTCACAGTCAATCTTGTCTTATTATAATATTTTCCATTTTAAATAGAATTGTATAATGGCTATTGAATAAGATAACTTATTTCCAGTATTGAGTATCAGCTGAGACCTTACAGATAGCATTATTGTTACCAATACTAGAAGTACTACAACTATGATTTTTGTGTGCAATACAGTACAAGAAGCCCAACTGATACAAAGATTTGGCATGAGGAACTGCAGATGCTGAAAATGTTAAGACAATTTACATTTACACAGTGGTTTTTAGTCTGAGCAAATAAGGTTGGAAATCTCCTACAGAAAGTGACACTCCAGCATATCTAATATCAACGAATTTCACTTACTGAGTTCACTGAAAGAACTGATGCAAACCAAGAAGCATAAGGAGGAATGAACATTAAACCCATCTAAACACTCGATCCTAGAACAGTCTATGTCTTTGTTATAAAATGCGTATCTCAGGAAATAGGCTGAGACTACAAAGGATCTGCATTCAACACTTCATTCAACTAGAAGGGAACGAGTCCACCCCCTAAGATTGAAGCCTGCATGTAAACACATTGGTTAACCAAAAACTATGCATGTATTAGAAAATAAGCCACCAGAGGAAAAAGGCTTGATTATGTAAAAAAATAAACAAAAAAACCCTACTCTGTACAGTATTTTTTCAACTGTTTAGATCAAACAAGTTAGGAAATGGTTCTGCCACTGTGCTGTAATTTAAAAGACTTAAACTATGCCAACTGAACCACATCAGGCAGGTAGTACTGCTTATTAAAATGAAAAACTGTGGTTCTCTACCTCTGACAATAATTAACTTTTGAAACCCTCTATCCAGATCATAATCAAGAGAAAAGAAAAAAAAAAATAAAAATACTGCAATGTTACTTAGATTACTCCTTTCACAGTAACACATTAGGCTTGCGAGTATCTTAAGAGCAGTCAATAAGCCCATAATGAAGACAAGGAAAAAAAATACTTTGTCTTCAAGCTCTGAATTGTTGTGTATGAGACTCAATTCATAAATTAACATGCACTGCTGTCAGTTATAATGGAGCTCCTAGAAACCAATCCTTACAAGATCCTTCCTCCAGCATCCACAAACATGAGGAGCAAAGAGAATGTCTTTCAGAAACTTCATGAATGTTTGTGGCAGCAGTAAATTTGTCCCAGGTGCTTTATTCAGAGATAGATATCCATGAAATCTTAAAACTCTGTGTAAAGACAGTGGAAGGTGCCCCTCCCCATGGAAGGGTGTTTCAAACTTCCAACCCAAACCCTTCTGTGATTCTATGATTCTCTATTTGATCACATCCATTTAATGAGAAAAAACATACAAATGTGATGCACTGATCAATTTTACTTACTACTTTCAGGCTTAAATTTAGTAGCGTAGGCACTTTTCTGAAGATTCATACCTCATCCTTAGGTGAGAAATTACTTTCTAAGTATCACACAAAAAAGTGGTGCCAACTTATAGTCTTGTCTCATAGGCTACAGAGTTAAATCAAAAACTCAGCTCATGGAGTTTTATTAGGGATAAAGAATCAGCTCACATTATTTCTTCCTCTGCTAATTTTGGGGGTGGTAGTAATTAGCAGAGGATTTGGCAGACAGCTGGGGGCAGAATAGTAACCTCTTAAGTGTCCTTACATGATTCTACAAAGCTCATTTGTCAGAGTCATTAAGCTTGTCTGTGTGAAGACATCCATTAGTAGCATCACACCCTACTGATACATCTTTTGAAGCACCTTTGTTAGAGATTTGCTGTCATGGTTCACACACAGGTGCGTAAATGAAATGTATAGTATTGACTAGGTCTAAAATTAAGAGAACTAAAACCACATTTAGTGGTACATATTGCTCTTTGTTGCGTAATGCTTGTTCTTTGGATTTTAAATGTGTTTTGGAGCAGGAAATAGTTCTTCAGACTGCATTTATGAAGTACATAATACAGAAATGGTTTTGGATGACAACTGCTATGATCATATAACAAGTGCACATATAGTTATCAGTATTTTACAAAGCATATTTGCAATAGAGAGGAACAAAGAAGGTCATCTCAAGCCCAAAGATCCAATATTAAAACATTCAGATGCAGTTTCAGCCAGTTCCAATGTCTGATATGGAGTTGGAGATTTATCATCTCTTAGTTGAGAAGTGATGAGGGTAAGAGCCAACAGGCAGAAACTGATGCACGGGACGTTCTATCTGAACACAAGGAAGAACTTCGTTATTGTGTGGGTGACCAAACACTGGAAGAGATTGCTCAGAGAGGTTGTGGAGTCTCCCCCACTGAAAACATTCAAGAACCATCTGGATGCAATCATGAGTCATGTGCTCTAGGACAACCCTGCTTAATCAGGGAGGTTGGAGTTCCGATGTTTGCTACAAGGTCTAAATCCAGCTACTGGAGAATCAGGGGTGCACCACAGTGCTCCTAGGTCCAGCTGCCAATAGTTGCAAGGACAGGGTGTATATTTGTTCATGTGCCAGAAAGTCTGAGCACCAGAAACCTTCAGGAGGAACTGTGGGCTGCAAGTCCCATAGGTAGAAGCAACAGGAGAAACCAGGCTGTGTGGGGGTCTAAGTGCAAGCAATGGGAGAGGGATTTCTGGCAGTTTTATACCTCGGTACTGCTAAAGACATTGCTCCAGCCTGTGTGGCTGGCCATGTTGGTGACCCCTGTTGCAGAGAAGTGCTTCATAAAATTCTGGTAAGTGTATTTAAACTAGAGACATTTATCAAGGATAATAATTTCTAACTGATATTTTGAACATCCCATATATTAATTGCAGGGTACTAGTTCAGAAAGCAACTAACAATAGTTTGATTAACTTTTTGAGAAACACAGTCATTTTATGCAGTATATTAAATCAATTGTTTCATTCTGAGGAGGGACAAAATGTCATAATGAAACAATTAGGTTATAAGTGATGAAATAAATTGATCAAGAGTACATTTGATCATAAACCTCATCTTTCATAATATATTGAAGAAATATTGCCAGTGGACTCATTAATTCATTATGGCCATGATATTATTTTTGATGTGGGAAGGACTGTGACGTATTATATCCTTAAAATTTTACTTTTTTTTCTAGAAAGAGGAAACAGTTTGTAATGATTAATACTCCCTTGGGATTGTACCTAGCATATTTGGAATAATATGATTTATTTATTTGATGAATTTAGTCAAACAAAGCAGCTCCAATTTTACAAAAGAGACTGGGACTTAATACTCATTAACCTCAAGCGTCAATCAATCTTTTCAGAAAGGACATTTTAAATTATCACTCCCTGATCTCATAAAGTGCCAGCATCCAAGGATGTGCATTAGACTAACAAGTCTGTGTGTAGGCTGGATTCAGTACCATGACTTTTACAAACTTTGTGGTGCTCAAGGTCAGTTTGAATGGGTCTTTGAGTAATCCAATCTAGGGAAAGATGTCCCTACCAATGGCAGGTAAGTTGGGCTAAATGATCTTTAAAGGCTCCTTCCAATTCAAACCATTCTATGAGTCTATGATAATGCTGGAGGTCCAGCTTCAAATGCATTTCTGCCTGTAGACGGTAAGTCCTAGAGTCCTGCCTGGTCCTGACGAATCAGTGTCACAGTACAAATCCTGTCAGAATGTGGCAGATGTACTATGGCATGCAATAGATCCTTGAAGAACAGCCTTGTCTTTCTTCTGTTGTTTCTGTCTAACCCAGCCTCTCTGGACAGCTTAAAGTAGCAGTTTAAAAAGAGTAATACTTTAAGAGAAACAAATCTGTGAGTGAAAATTGCTTTTCATATTTTTTCTGAACAGTTATTAGTTACTTAATAAGTTACATTCATCCTACTTAAATGTAGTCTGTTGACTAAAGCCGAATCAAAATAAAGCCATTTATATATATTAATTGGCAATATCATATTATACTTTAGTAAGACTTACTGTAATTCCACTTTCAACTTGAAGTTTTAATCCAAATCTCTCAAATGTCTATATGAACAGATATATTTAGATGTATTGTTACGTCTATATTTTCTAAGCTTAGAGCGTGCAGGAGGAAAATGAAATAAGTTAACCATTACTTGCCAAAATTCCTCTATCAGATGTGATACCAGGGCCAATGTGCACTGCTTAGACTACAATGATTTCCACAGCTTAAGAAATTGAGGATTCCTGACACTGAGCTGATGGACCCATGAGGAATATGAAAAAATGGTAAATCCAAATAACATCAGCTTTCTTCTCTATTCCAGAATAAGGGAGACTACAGACAGTAGAGAACCATAAGAAAAGTGAAACTAACTGGATTTTAAAAGAGACACTGAATATGGTCCAAACATGAATTTAGGGGCTATATTCAATCATTTGGTGGCATCAGTTAGTTCAATAGAGTCGGAACTTGCCCAACTCCCGTCTCAAAGACTGTCTTGATCAATCAAAACTACAGAAGCACATGATTCCCAAATGTGCACAATGTCTTTCTTGTTGTTGTTATCAGACACTAACGAGTGACCAAAGTGTCCCACCGGAAACACATGCTCCCACAACTGTAGCACAGGAATAGAAAGTAGAACTTGTGTAGGTATGCCATTTCATTTATGAAAGACTCAGGTCAGAATTAGCATAGAATTATAAAGATTACCAAGGCTCATATCCTACTATTGGTGGTGAGTATGTTATACAGTAATTTTCATAAACTGTCAAAGTACCATCTTCAAAATATCTCATCTTTTTCTATAACACATTTCTCCTGGAAAAATGTTCCCCACTCCAACACTTTTTTTGCCAAATAAAAGCAAATTTTTTTTTAATAAACTGTTTGCCAGATAAATTAACATCCCACTTTTCATACCTTTAAAGATTCTGCTGAATCAGACTTACCTTTCCTTGAAAATTTAAATGCTAAAAGTTAAGTTCAGTATGTTTTACGTACCTGTCCATTTCTATTTTGTTGTTTTATCATTATAGATACCATTTATTTCTCAGGTAGGAATGGGTATCTCACAAATATTGGACTCACCTCCCACTGGAATCCACCACTTTAAGGTACAGCCCTTATATGACATTTCCCTTTACCACACCAAGCAATGCAATGTGATTTGCAGATTTCCATGCAATATATAACACATTAGAGTTACCCCAAAGAGGTGAAGGTGGGAAATGTCTTAAACACATCCATAAAAAGAATTAACATTTCTAGTTGAGTAGGGGCAAAAGCTATTTTAAAATTGTCACAGTTCTGGGAGATTTAGATAGTCTAGAGCTGCTGCAGTTGTTAGTTGAGGAATTGTTCACAATAAGAAGAGATCAGTAAGTTAGTAACAGTTTGCAGAGGTGTTTCTGCTGAGCAAACAGCAACTTAATCAGTGTAACTAGTAATAACCTTTCATGTACTGCTATTCAATTTTGCATCTTCTCTTCTAATAGTCATTTCATAGTCTAAATTATATTTGTGAATATGAACCTTTGCCTTCTAACTATTGCTACAGAAAATTACATCAGTTATACCATCCACAAGGAACTTGGTGAAGTTTATTGAAGAAGAAAGTCTGAAAAATTCCTATAGGTACATATTTATATTACACTCTCTAATTTAATGTAGTTGGCAGCTCTGTTAATTTACTTCAAGAATAGGGAGTCATCATATTACCCAAAGAAAAGCAGTGATGGGGCTTCACGTTATTGCTAGCAGCCTCAGATATATTACGGAGATAAAGACAGGTAATACAAAATCCTAAATGGGGAATGTACCAATTTATTTTATTACAGGAGCCTGTAATTAGGACAAAAAGAAAATGTTTGTGCATTTGCACAAATTCAAACAGATTCCAAAACCAGCAATAATGAACCAGGATCATCATCCATCAGAACAGAGGCCAGCTCCACTCTCAAGTGGTGTGGCACCATGTGATGTGGAGGAACTGTAGCTCACGGGTGGAAAATTTTTCTACTTCTTGCATGGATACCACCAAATTTACCTCAGAAATATAGGTTAGCACCAGGATAAAAATATGCCCTTGAGGCATACTGGTGACACAGCAATCCCAGGAGGCCTTTGTCAGCTGCGCATAAGAAGAATTGTCCAAACAAAAGTAACTGGTATTTTAAACTTGTGAAGTTATCAGAAGGCCTGCTCATATTCCCTTAAACTGTTTCATAACCATCTCTGTTCCTCATTGACTATCACAGTTTTGTAGACTTAGAAATTACTTTTCCCAATCAGCTGCTTATCCTTATTTGCCATTGTCCCAGCTCTAGAATTTAGGACAATTAGGGCTCTTTGACAGACCAGTTCTGGTGACAATGTGTTTCATTATCATGAAAGCAATGATGATGTCATAAGCATTGAATATGAACATTACTGAAAGAATCAGACAAAACACAGAGATATTTAATCAGCAGTGAGCAGTAAAGTAATTCAGAAAAGGATACAATGTCTCCAAATGAGCCTTGGAAATTGCATTTTATTTTCTAAAAAGTATACTGGAGAGCAGAATTACCCATTAAATACAAACCCAGGGGACACATCCCCTGCAGTTGATCTGAGCAGACAAGTAAAAACAGCACAATCTGACAATGAATTTCTAATCAGTGACACAACTGTTTCTTACTTGTCACAGATGTTTTGTGTAGCATTTTCTGCATATTGAAGATCAGCTGTGTCTGTGATTTTGCATTTATTAACCAAAAAAACTTTTGCCTACTGCACTTAAGTATGGAACTTATGAAGGAGTGAAGATGTGCCACAGGGAAACTAACCATGTTTGTCTTGCCAAAGGTCTTTTCCTACATTACTGATTATGAATAAAACCAATCCCTTTTACACAACTAGTTTTTACTCTTCTATTATATGACACATTTTCAGTCAGAAGAAAACTTCTATCCGCAGTGAGCCAGTCCTCATTCTTGGTTTGTCATAGAAGCCTCTATGGGTTCACTACCACAAATCAAGATCTGTTGGTTCTGTCAAGCCTAAAATATTAAAAAAGCCTTCCAACCCTCTGTATAAAAGATATACCTGTCCCTGTGAGATTACAGGACACATTGTGAGTTAAGAATCACCCAGAAATAGTTAGGTGGCACCACGAACCATCCTTTCAAGTTCATCCTGCATTTGCCTCAGTCTGAGGCAAATTTTCCTGTTTCAATCCTAAAAAGAGCCTGTGTCCAAAAGTGATATGTTTCTGTTAGGCCATTCTAGTCGTGTAAAAAGAAAAATGTGCCCATTCTCTCACTAAACCATACATCTCTATTTTTTTATACCTCCATGGGTACAATACTACCTCTGTTATATAAACTTTCAAACACAGAACTAGTTTCACAACAATAATTAGTTAACCAGGCATGAGACCCCACCTGGAGTACTGCATCCAGCTCTGGGGTCCCCAGCACAGAAAGGACATAGACCTGTTGGAGCAAGCCCAGAGAAGGGTCACCAAGATGGATAGAGAAATCAGGCACCTTTCCTGCAAGCAAAGGCTGAGAGAGTAGGGATTGTTCAGCCTGAAGAAGAGAGGGCTTCAGGGTGACCTAATTGTGACCTTCCAGTTCCTGAAAGGAGCCTACAAGAAAGATGGAGAAGGACTTTTTACAAGGGCGTGTAGTGATAGAACAAGGCGAAATGGCTTCAAACTGAGAGTAGGTTTAGAATACATATAAGGAAAAAATTCTTTACTTTGAGAGTGGTAAAAAACTGGAACAACTTGCCCGTAGAAGCTGTGGATGACCCATACCTGGAAGTGTTCAAGATTAGGCTGGACGGTCTAGTGGAAGGTGTCCCTGCCATGGCAGTGGGGTAGAACTACATGATCTTTAATGTCACTTCCAACCAAGCCAGTCTGTGATTCTTCCAATGAATAAATGTAATCATTGCAATCTGCAAAACTCCAGAGTGATCCTCAGGCTGTCTGATGTATATCATTGTTTTGCTACAGAACACCGCTAAGAATTTTGCTTCCTTCTAGTGAAAATAAAAATAGTAACATTTTCATATTCAGACCTACTTAGTGCTTGCATCCCCTTAAAATTCATGGTTGTTTTTTTTCTCTGTCTTGTAAGACAACATCAGGCAGTTATGTTGAAGGTACTAGTCCAAATTGTAGAAGAGAGGCAAAATGAAGCTGATAAATGGAAGAAACAGCTAGGTTTAGGGAGCACTTCCAACTGTCTGATACCTTGTGGGAGAGTGGAAATTATTCTGCAGATTATTTTCTGTTGGTGAAAAATTCTCCTCCTTTTTTTTTTAAAGATCACTAAACTTCAGGACGATATTTATCAGTCCCAGGAAGAAAGAGGAATCCCAAACAGTGGAGAATAGGACAGTCCCTGGTCTTATAAAGACAAAGAAAACCATTGCCCTTGGATTCCTCGTGCTTACTGCTTGATATTAAGCGGTTCCCTGAGTTCTTACCAGTTTTTGCAAAACTTATTCTCTGGCCATAAAAAATTCCGGAAAGGAAAAGGGTGCCCCAAGACAAGGAGAATCAGTAAGTATAAATTCAAACTAACAAGAGCCTCATTGGAGGTTCTATCCTGCAAGGAGTAGTTTTAGAATATACTACAATCATTAAGGGTCATTTAACCTGAAAATGTATTTGCTTTAATTGTATTTATGGTATATGCTCCGCTGATTGAATGCATTCAAGGTTCCCTCAACTGTACTCTGAAAGTAAGCTGTAATAGTGAGTTGCATAGCACAGAGTTTTATGGTTTCCAAGGTCTATATTTTGAAAATGGGACTAGCTTCATGTGAAACAGGTGCAGTGGTTTCCTTATCCCATCTTCATTGCAGGAATGATGAAGGTACGTAAAAACACAAGATAAACTGTCACAAATTATTGCCCAATATTTTAAATTAAGCTGAGATTGTTGTCAATTTAACTTCACATACCACTACAGTAACCTAAGGAATTTATATTTTGTTTTGAACTAGACTCTGTATTCCACCCTGTAACCTATCCACCCTGTTATTTTATTCTCAGTATGTATATAGCTTTTGGACCACACCTTTGCCGTTTGCATTAGTTGTGCTAAACAGTTCCCCATGGATCCTTGACCAAGTGGTGCAGAAAGTTGATGGCCTTTATGATAAAGTTCATGCCCTTCAAGCTAGATTCCATACATACTCAATATTGCTGAAGTGCTCCACAAGTAAGCACTATCCTCTCATTCTTTTTATTTACAATTAAATTAGTTTTAGAGAATTGCTATAAGTAAAGGAACAACATTCAGCATAGATCAATCATGCTGTATTTTGAACATTCATCAGTCAAAGAAAATGCTCTGGTCTAGCTTGAGTTTCCCTACCTTGAAACTCTTTTGATAATTCTTGGAGCAAAGCTTGGATATGAAGTAACACACCATGGGGACAGCTGGAGACCACAACCTAGCTCATGAACAGAAAGGACACAGAACAGGTTCTCCCAGATGAGACTAAGAAAGTGGTCTGATTTTTTGATGAGTGATTTGTATTTGTCAAAATGAAAGTTTTTGCAGTTGTTGAATTATATTATGTTTATTATTTCCTCAAATCTTCCTTGAATGTCTCTGTCACTTCTAATTATATCTTCCTTCTCTGATATAACTCTTGCTCTGAGGTTTTTACTTAATTGAGTAGACTTAACATCAACTCTTCAGAGGACATGTTTAAATATGGTCAATTTAGCCTTTTAGAAGTTTGCTTCACTAAAATATAACTGATATTTATTTATACTAAAACTCTGAGCATAACATGAATTTCCCAACTTAGAGTAATGCAAATATAGTGTTCTAAAAGGGTGATCTCAAGCAATTGCAATTGCGAGAAAATGACCTTCTCCCGGTGATGACAGAATGTACAAATTAAATTACTACCTGACTGAAGTATATATCAGGTATATAATTTCTGGATATAAATTATATGAAAATATCCAATATATCTTGTATATATCAAAATATGTGACGTATTTTGAAGGCAAGACTTTTCAGTGATGCACAGGACTGGCAATATGACCAGCAAGAACAGATACTCCTCCAAATTACTGGTTAAAGAGAAACAAACAGATGCACTTAGGAGTCAATCAGTTGAGGCCCTTGATCTATAAGCAATAAGATTTCTTTCAGAACCATATAAAATACGACCTTAAAAGGCTTCAAAATGTTATTTTTAAGGTTTTTCCAGGACCTCACTGCCCAGATAGTTCTTTAAATACAGACTAATTATAACCATATCCAGCTGCTTTTCTCAGGTAAACCTTAGTTAAAGGCTTACAAAATAAGTCTATGTAAAATTTATTATTAGAACATATTAAATATTAGAATATGCTGTATTAAATTGTAAAGTGTCATGTCAATACCTCATATGACCTTACAGTATGCCATACTAACAGCATTTCTACTTTAAATATTGTACTTACTGTGATAGAAAAATCCTTTCAAGATAATTAAAATGCAAAAATTTAAAAATAATACCTTTTTTAAATAAAAATTATATCTGAATAGAAAATCTGCAAAGTCGTTCTAGTCTGAAATACTTTTCTATAAGAAAATCCAAAATTCGTTACATTGTTCTGAACTGCTGCGTGGAAAATGTAATTATGAGTTTCAAACAGTTCTGAAGCAGAATAATTAATCTTATTTTTCTTTTTTTTCTCTTTTTCCCCTTCTTTTTCTTAAGAAAGGTTTAAGAATATGCAATGTCAGAGTTGCAGTGTAAGCAGTGATGTGAAGTTTAACAAAGACAAGTGCCAGATTCTGCACCTGGGATGGGGCTACCCCAGGTGTATGCACAGATTGGGGAATGAGATCCTGGAAAGCAGTGCTGTGGAAAGGGACCTGCCGGTCCTGGTCGATGGCAAGTTGAATATGAGTCAGCAGTGCCCTGGCAGCCAGGAGGGCCAACCATGTCCTGGGGGGCATCAGGCAAAGCATCACCAGCCAGTCGAGGGAGGGGATTGTCCTGCTCTGCTCTGCACTGGTGGGGCCTCACTTGGAATATTGTGTGCAGTTTTGGGCACCACAATATAAGAAAGATATAAAGCTATTGGAGAGCATCCAAAGGAGGGCAATGAAGATGGTGAAGGGCCTTGAGGGGAAGCCTTATGAGGACTGGCTGAGGTCACTTGTTCTGTTCAGCCTGGAGAAGAGGAGGCTGAGGGGAAACCTCATTGCAGTCTACAACTTCCACTGAAGGGAGAAGAAGAGGGACAGACACTGATCTCTTCTCTGTGGTGACCAGTGATGGGACCCAAGGGAATGGTCTGAAGTTGTATCAGGGAAGTTTAGGTTTGATATTAGAAAGAGGTTTTTCACCCACAGGGTGGTTGAGTGCTGGAACAGGCTCCCCATGGAAGTGGTCACAGCATCAAACCTAACAGAGTTCAAGAAGTTTTTAGATGATACTCTCAGGCACGTGATGTGACTCTTGGGATGTTCCTGTTCAGGGCTGAAGGTTGGACTCAGTGATCCTTGCAGGTCCCTTCCAACTTGTGAACTCAGTTACCATTTTTCATGAGCAAGAGGGCTATAGATTTTGAGTAAGAAAAAGGTATAAATGTCCTAAGACTAATTCTTTTTTGTTAATTTGTAAACCAAATGTATGTTAAGCTGACATAGAATGGTACATTCTAGACCTTGTCAACATAAATTTCATGAAGAATTCTTTAAAAATTAATAGGGAAAAATACAAAACATTTTTTAAGTTAGTAAGTTTGTTTTTGAAATAACCCTTACAGATCAGTAGCTCAGAAACTCAATATTTTAACTCAGAGCGCTGCAAAATCACAATGTTCCTAAATCTTATCACCAAAAAATTTTCACTGAAATCTCTGAATGCCTCAGGTCAAAGGAAAGAAGTGATAAAAGCACTAGAATGAAACAAGTAATAAACTTCTTGCCTACATATAACCAAAGTAATGGAATAAAATACTCAACATTAGAGAAAATCTCTGTGAGATAGCAAAAAAAAAAAAAAGCACAGCACTTTAACCAATGTACCTGTACAAAACTATGCTGGATAAAATTTGTGTCAAGCTGTAGCAAAATATGAAGTTCTAATAAATGGTTGTGAAACAGAGCTATTTACAAAGTTTTCTTATTGTATCCACCCTTTTCTGTGTTAAAACAGTATTTTCATGTTAAGATGCAAGTATGGTTTTTAAAGTATTTCAGAAAATCCTAATTTCATCCTTACCAGCAAGGAGTCTTACTGAAAATCAGGAACAGATTTTGCAGTTAGTAGGTTATGATCATAGTCTTGAAGACATTCCTAGATTTTCAATCACACAAATTATTCAAAACTTGTTAAACACAATTTTTTTAAACACAAATATAATTAATCACAAGTATATTTAAAAAAAAGATTTAGGAATGTATTTTTCAACATAACAGTACTATCCAATTTGCACCCAAGGCCAGACTGAGCGGGACTTTAAGCACTTGCCGGTGAAACCAGCTTAAAACTAGTACATTTTTAAATACCTTACTGAACCAGTATTTCCATTACTACACTTCAGTAAACATTAGCAAAACAGTGGGTATTCTTTATTATAAAGCAAATCCCTTTCAGTTTTAGGACAATGTGATTTTTTGGAGGGGTCCAGCTGTGGTGCTGAAGTGGGTCCAACTAGGTAACCTCACCATAAGTTTAAGGTCTGAGCAGGCAACGAATGAACAACCATCTTTCAAGGAACACCGACCTGTTACCTCCACTAAAGGAATGTGGGTGATCATTCACATTCTTGTCTTACAATCTGTGGTTTAGTAGTGCAACTCTTTCTTCCTCCCAATGCAGGTTTTCAACACAGAAGTATTGTAAGAGTACATCATTATTCTTTCTGTCCTACATATTTATTTTGTTCACATTCCTCATTCTTCTGAGTTCTTGTTTCAAGTGATTACTTATCCTTTTTCCTGCTGTCTCAAGGAGCAGTACAGTCTTCCCTCTATGGTTTGAGGAAAGGAAAGTCCTAGATACTCTGAAGAAGCAGGAGTAGTTCACAACTTCCTCATGAGGGGAAGAGGAGGGGCAGACACTGATCTCTTCTCTGTGATGACCAGTGATAGGACCCAAGGGAATGGCCTAAAATTGTGTCAGGGGAGGTTTAGGTTGGATATTGGAAAAAGATTTTTCACCCAGAGGGTGGTTGGGTGCTGCAACAGGCTCCCCAGAGAAGGGGTCGTGGCACCAAGCCTGACAGAGTTCGAGAAGCCTTTGGACAGTGCTCCCGATGGTCCTGTGCAGGGCCAGAAGTTGGACTTCCTGATTTTGTGGGTCCCTTCCAACTTGACATATTCTGTGATTCTGTGATTCTGAGAGTGTCTGCTTCTTTAAGAGAGTTCAGTCAGGGACATTCTTCAGTGAAAAGAAGGACAATAATAAAGGGAGGAAGCCACTAGGTAAAAACATGTGATGAGACACAGACCTGACAAGTGACTGATAAAGGAGGGAGTAATGAGACCCAAACCTGATGAGTCATACTAAATTGATGAGAGCATGTGAGAGCACGAGGTTTATTTCAGTAAGGTTATACAATTAGATAATGTGTCAATTGGGAAAAAAAAGGGGAAAAGAGGGAGACTGGAGTCAAAATACACAGACACACAGACCTCACAAAACAAACATGGAGACAACAAGAAACAAACCTCACCAGTTACTCTAATCCACAGGCTGTCAAAGCACATACCACTTCCAGGAAGATCAGCCTGGACTTTGTGACTGATAAGACTGTAAACCAGATGAGACTATATTGGGAAGAGTGGAGGAATGGAATGTGCAGGAGGAGTGAGCGCAAGGAGGAGCAAAGTGAGGTGAAGGCAGAAAAGGGTCAGTACAGTTGTCTGCACTTGATCACTACAGTCTGTCCTATCATTTTACTAACTCTTTTCTCAATGATCTCTCTGCATAAGCTCCCTCTCTATATAAGAGCACTGAAGGAACTAAGTGCCAGCTACTGGTGAGATGTCTGTGTCTACGTGAGGGAAAACTGGTGGCAGCTACTGGTGTTTAAGGCTTTAAGGTGTTATTCCCCAGTGAGAAATTTTTTAACATATGGAACAGTGCTCTGTTATCTTCTTAGTAATACTTTAAAAGCTGTCTGGAATCACTTCAGTTTACAACCAGTGATTAGCATTTTAAATAATTTCCAAGGAGACGTCTTTCCTTATAGCTTTTGTACCATTTATAGCTCACAGAAGCAAGATTTGGAATACCACTTCTGTGGTTTATTCCTTTTTAGTGCTTCCCAAAGTATATTCTATCTTCAGCAACTCAACATACCTACCTGTTATTTTTGACAAGTTTATTATACAAATAACTGTAATGTAAACACACATTCGGGGCCTAACAAGGTTGAATGTCATATGAATATATTAGAATAACATTTTTCTTGGCATAAATAGCCTTTAAAAAACGGGTGAAAGCAAGTAAACTGAGACATAGAGAAATTAAGATGACAATGTAAAATAGTTCCCAACCCAGATCTTTATCTATTCTTTAGTTTTCCTATTTCCGAGAGGTCCTATGATTTGCACTATTACCTTTTCTATGTCTACCTTTATGTTGTGAGCCTTTATCTTTTTCATCTCTGCCTGTTTCTCTACTGCAAAAATGAAAAGACATGTCTTAGAGTATACCTCATAATAAATGAGAAGAAAAAGCTTCAAGATATCCAGATTAATTTCTTTCCACCTTTCAAACAGTTTTTCTTCATCATTTTTTCTCTTTCTTCAGACGTGCCTATTCAAACAGATTCCAGTTTTGACCAAAATAAGCACTTCAACTCTTTTTCTTTTTCTGCTGCAGCATACAAAAAAAAAAAAAAATCCCCAAGTTTGTCAATGCTTGTCAAAGTGTGTGCTTCAAGTCAAGAGCTTTTACAAAAGCCTCAAAAACAATAAGCAAAAAGAGAAGACAATGGTGACAGTTTCTAAAATGCTTCTTCCCATGTAAACTACTACTTATGTCATCTGCACTGCCTCTGCCAGGAACATACAGCAGTTAAAAAATGATCATCTTGTTGCAAACAAACACTCTGAAAGCTGAAACAGGCATTTGTAAGACTACATACTTTTAAAAATTACCAGAATAAGACTCTTAATTTGTTATTTCTTTAATTATATATATATATATAAAAAAAAACTTTGTGCTTTGTGTGTTTTGAAGTACGCAGGTTGGATGAGTTCATTCTTGTTCAAAAGGTACCAGAGCTTTTAATGGAAAGCTGCTTTATGCTCAGATGATGTGACTATAAATTTCACCTCGTGACAGTGTTGAATGTCTTCAGACAAACTAGAGAATGTGAACTCATTATTAAAATTAGGATCACGAGAGAAGTTCAGCTAGATATCAGTTACATTGAAAGAGCTTGATTTTCTTAGATTCATCTAAACCTAAGGAAAATAACTGGATCCCAGCAGTAGTCTTTGTATAATTTGCAAAAATCATTAATTCTCTCTCTCTCTTTTTTTTATCTCATTTTCTAAATATCACGTCTTTCCAGTAAATCACATTCTGGGCATTATACTGATAACCAAAAATAGGTAGATCTGCATCATGTAGCAGGTATCTTTTCTAGACTATGTGTACTATCTGAAGGTCTTTTGAAATTAGACTGAGAATGTTACACTTCATGAGTTTTCTGTTGGACTGAATGCTGTTATTTCTATTAATTTACGGAGAAACTGGGGCTGTTCAGCAGCACCCATAGGGGTTTAAGAAAAGAAGTAGGATTTAGTACTTAAGGAGAAGAATCCTAAACTTGAAATTGTTAGTCTGGACAGTGAATAAAGAATAAATGTATTTTCTGTGTTTAGAACATCTGAAACAGAATTTGGGAAAACACATTTTGGTTTCTGATTTGTGCACTGACATTGCTGACCTTTGCTATATCAAGGAAATAGTATTTCAATCCCATTCTGCAACACAAGAACTTCAATGTTTTCTATTCCCAGTAGTTATCCTCTTCAGATGGCAAACTCTCCAGGGCAGAAATACAGCTGTAACACCAGGCTTGCACATTGCTTTTGTATTGCTGTAAGGCAAATAATTAATTAGATTTGTACTAGGAGAAACAGTACTTAAATTTTTGTCTTTTGGAAAGACTAGGTTTTGTTGATCAGAATAGTTATTGCAGTCTTCTCCCACACAGTCCTTATTGGTGACCCACAACATCTTGGTTTATTTAATGCCTATTTTTTTTCCTCATTTTACTTTAAGCATGTTTATGTCATTAAAAATATTTCCATACACATTAAACTGTTATCTCTTATATCACAAGTATGATAAATAGGTACAAATATAGATTCATATTATATCTATAGCAAAAAAAAAAACCACAAAGAAAGTACTTAATAATTCAGCAACCACTATGCTTTTAGTAACATGCAAATTAAGCATCTTTCATGGTGATGAAAGAGTTTCACACTGATGAAATAAAAAATGTGTGCTTAATTGCATAGAGGACCAGACATGAGCATGTTTTGTCTCAACCATTCTGGGTATTGTTACAAGAGAGGTGATCAGAGGAGAGGGTACCACGAAGTTAGGGCAGAGCTGTTCTGAGTCAACTTCCTGCTCCTCGCTGAGACTCATGCGCTTCCCCCAGCTCACTTCCTGGAGAAGGGCTGGCTGTACACGTGCAAACAAAGCAGCACAAAAAATCACTAGTTGGATCGGGATTCCCTCTTTCTTTTTCCTCTTGTTCTCTTTCACTCTTCCTTGTCTCGCAACCCCAGCTCTGGTCTGTCCATGTGACAGGACCAACACGGGATTTAGGAGCTGGTGATATTTTGTTTTTTACCCTTGCTTTTTCTGGGCAAAGAACAGCTATCATATTTTACTCCGTACTCCACAGTGATATCTATTGTAGGAGTGGGGAGCTTTTGGAGGTGTGTTGTGGCTTGTGAGCCAGCACTTTTGAGGAATTTGTTTTGGAGGTGAAAATTTATTGAAGTGTACTTTCAAAATTAAGGGCTTGTTAGCTACCATCTTTTGTGGAAGTGGATTGTAAGAATTTAGGGGTTTTGAGTCTAAACTGTGGGCTGGTTGTTGGAGTTAAGTTGACTGTACAATAAAATATAAGAGCTCCCTGACACGTGGTTCAGTGTCTTTATTCAGCCTGACAAGAATTTATAGCAAACATCATGCCCCCTTGTCAATAGGTTGTGACGAACTGCAACAGAAATTGCCCCAGTAAATTCATAAACTTTCTCATGGAATAACAACAAACAATGAGTGAGCAAAAAATGTTTGTTGTTATAAATAAGATTTTGTTGAATACCTCATCTGGAGTTGGTTTATATACAAACCCAGTTAGATTGCACAGTTCATTTATGTTATTCATACCACTAATCAGACCAGATATGAAATTTATTAGTCATTGCTGTTACATATGACAGGTCATTTTAAGAAGGTCTGTCTACCAGTTATTTTCCTACATTGCCCTTCACTAGATACTTAGGTCAAAGCTTTAAAAAATCCACTATACTCACCATTCTCCTTCCATACTCATGAAGAGAGGTTAGTCTCTGCTGCTGACTCTCTACTGAGTCATACAAATCTTCTATTGACTGTAATCTATGTATTGAAGTACTATGTCCACTCACCTGGTGTCATTAATAAACGGCAGCCTTGCATGATAAAACTAGACCTCTGACTTTATATATATACCCTATTGTCCTCGGAAACCAAGGGGAAATTATATTCTCAGAATGATGCATATACTCAGGATGTAAACAGTAACTTCCAAATACAAGAAAATAAGGAGAAAGGTTTGGAGGTAAAGGGAGAATCAATAAATAATAATATTTTGTATCACAGCAAAAGTCAGTACTTGACTTCTGAACAACTGAATTTTTCATAAAACACTTTTCAGCTCCTAGCAGCTAAGTTTAAACTCTTTGTCCTCTAAAATGCTTCACTGATCTGAAGATCTCACAGACTACAGGTGACCATTAAAGAACAAAAGTACAAAACACCTGCAGAGCTTTTTCTATCCTTAAAAGTATGGAGAAGTAAACTACATTTTGCAGTGTTTAAGACACATATTTTCTTTAAAAATGATACTATAAAAACTAAGGTTGACTCTAAACTCATGCTACCAATATTAAAACCAGGTCTTAGGTACTACTGCATATAGACTCCACTATTAAAATAGCAAGCAGTAAGGTCATTCAAAAATAGGGTTCTAGAATTTCATTAGGACAATTATACAGTTTGTGTGGAGGAATTTCTTTTTTCCTTTTGTTTTAACTGAATGTGTAAATCTACTTTTCCCCCCCCACACTGTACATGGTGCATATCACGGTTTCGTATATACTGTATATTCGTATCTGTAAATTTAACCAACTTAGTGTTAGTTTTGATGCTTACTCTTCCTACGTCTTCAACTTTTTCATGAAAGATTATTACATTAATACAGTTTCAAATAAGTAAAAATAAGAGGAATTACTTCTTCTAATACTATTTAAAACAGGTCTAAACTTACTATGGACCTACTAAAATAATACATAATTTGTATTATTGGTGAGTACAGTTTTAATGGAATAGAACCGGAACTGCTCTTGCTCTTACTTATAAGCTTATAAGCTGTAGAAATATATATGAGAGCCACAGATATGCAGTGCTTTACCCTACCAATATTTACATTGCATTAAAATTATCAGTTTCATAAAAATACGAACTCAGTATAAATTGACTAACAGTTTAATCAACACCACCACATTAATGCTTCATCAGCAGCCATAACATCCTAATTTTACCCTCTTCAGAATTCTGGTTTCCATTGGACAAATTATTTGCAATGTATACTACTTTGCATAGTAAGTATATCCATATTCATAGTAAGAGTGAGGAAAACCAGACAACCATGTGCTCAAAAAATTTTTTAAATTATTAGTTTAATCTCATAAATAGTTCCAGAGAACTACATCAACCACTTATTTTTCGAAACAAAGATCAATGCAATATCATGTTAAAAATATAGCTGAACAGCTTTTATTTGAACAGATGATGTTATCTATGAGTAATTGGGTTTTGAGTTCGTTATTATTTGGAGTTAAATTCTGTGAAGTATGGAAAACAGTGGATGCCCCATGGGGAACAAGGTCTCCCGCTTAGTGCTTATCTGTATTTCCCAAAGGACTTTTAGCCTCTCCTAAAGTCATACATTTTGCATAGCTGTGAAAAGCAGAATATCCCAGTGCTTTCAGAGGATACAATGTGTATATTTTGTGTGTAATAGAAAATCTGCAGCCTTCAGGCCTAGGAAGAGACCCTATTCCAAATGGTAGCTACATTTCTTTTATTCTCGGTGCTCTGCATTTTGTGGACGAAACCTCTGTATTGGCTCCAAGCAGAGTATCCGCCATCTCCTTCCATCAGTGGAAAAGACTGGTGACTCTGCTCTCATGTCTGCTTTACAAACTTTATATATACTGAACAGGCAGAAGAGGCATTTCCTCAGGTGTGCAAATGTAGTAGATTAATAGTAATCTCCTCAGCTTTATTTTTTTTTTTTTGGTGTGTTTAGGATTGCACTGTTCTGCTAAATGTTCAATATTACATAGTGACTGAAAGGATAAGTTAAACTTTTATAAGGCTATGGTTTTGACCTATTTAGTCAGTTTCTTTGTAGTGTTTTATTTGCTTTTTTAAATAAATGAAATCTCTAAATTCCTTTCTACCAACAGGCAAAATGTAAATTATACATATAATATACTTATGATTTTTCTATGCAAACAATACGTCCAGTATCTCCCATAGCTGCAAATATTTTGTATGTAAAAACCATACTAATATCACCTTGTTGAGTCCTTTAAACTCGTATGTCAGGGGGGTTAATTTCCAATAAAGAAATATAATTGTTCTCTATTTAACAAAGGTGAGATTTTTTTCAAGCTAGTTATTGCTGTAGGATTTATTCACCAGAGATTTCTTTACACTCCTGTGGAAGCAAATGACAGGACCCATATTAAACTGCAACTCTGTGACGGAGAGAAATAAACTGCTTCACCAAGAGCTCTTGCCTTCCCCTTCCCCAGTCCTATTCTAGTCACCTCAGCAGGGATCAGCTATAATAAATCAGCTTTGTGCCCATTTCACAATGGCAAACAATAAATCACAATAATTCTCTTGCTGTTCAGAGAGATTTCAATTCTTAGGAGATTTTTAATCACAGCAAAGAGGCAAGAGTGTTAATGAGGTCTATAAATTACCTTTAAAGAGGGTAATTACGTCCAGTGTTGTAATAAAGGCTGAGACAGCTAATATCATTAAAGCAATTAAACACTTTTTTAGTTTGTGAAGATAAATTGGAATTAAAATATTACTGTAAACAAGGGGCCCATTTATTATGAAACAATTGATTAAATAGTGGACTCAACTAATATTGCTGTCTTAGGTTCTGTGAACTTCATTCAGATTTCATAAAGTAACAAGGCTACATATCACAAATAGATTGTTATTGCATTATCATCAGATGAATCAATGAACAGCATCTTTACTTGCACTCTTAATTAGATTTTGTTGAATGTAATTATTATAATTTCTTCTTAACTAGCTTCTGCTCATCTTTTTTCTCATCTAGACTTGTTCCTACCTTTCAGCTTTCCTTTCTGTGGTGCATTTCTTAAAAAAAAAAAAAAGAACCTCATCATGAAAATTGAATAACTGGACATTTCTGGATGCTAAGTTACAATCAGATTTCCATAGATACATTCATCACAAAAACATTAGCACCAGAAACGTTTTGCATGATGAGCAGTCATAAAAACTGAATACTAAAGGAATTAGCAAAGATTTACTATCTTCTATTTAAGGTATGCTCCATGATAAACTGAAATTAAAACCTCCTTGCTCAGTACCTAACCACCCCGACTTTGTGTCCAAAACCAAAACAAACTACCTTCTCTTTATCCTTTGCTTTTTTAGAATAATGTAATATATTTCTTCCTTCAGTACAGTGGCAAACTTCATCAGCAAAGGAGAAAAACCTTCCCAGACTAATTTATATTCTAAGTTTGTGATTAGGAAACTTTTACAAGGGAAACAAAAATTTTAATTTTTATCAGCCAAAGGTGACATAAAATGTAATTTTCTGGGTAGCTGATCTAGTAACCCTAGTCTAACTATCAATTGTATGATTTTGGGAAGCAGATACCTAAAAGGTGTAAGAGTCTAACAGCCCAGGAGAATGGCCTAGACTGCAGTCTATGTGCTATTTAGAAAAAAAAAAAAAAAAATCAGGGAAAAAATTCAAGGGGGAGAGTGTAGTAATGTCACAATATTTTATGGAAAACTTAAATATTAACAGGAAGGGATTGAGAAAATATAACATCAGTTGACTAGCCCAAGAACTGAGACATTCACTTAATAATGACAGACCAACCATTTTATGTAATCCTGGTCTCCAGGAGCTGCTCCCTTCCTAAGTCAGTGCCCCATCCCAGTGCACAGAATCCTCTTGCGTTTTGGGGATCAATGAATATTTAACTAGAACAATGAACAAGAGTCCATTGCTGGAAGAAATGCACTGAAAGTCCTTCAGGTTGGGTGAAGGATTTATACTGTGCTCCTGCACAAAACGGAGAGGAAAGCAACGTCATATGCTTTATTCCGTATTTCTTAATTTTATTTACCTATATGTTTTGAAATGGTTCGGTAAATTAATTCCAAAGACTGTTCATGAAAATGAACACTGAGAAGTCCCTAAATCTGCAAAAGAAGTTGACATGTAATGCATTTCCCTATTTTCAGTACTTCTTTTTGTTTATCAAATAGTGGTTACTTGCAGTGACTTCCTTTTTGAGGCCTCTTACTTCTCATCTATATCATTAGTGACCATAGGACATATATCCAGGCCTGGGTCTACTCTAAGGACCACGCAGAAGATACAGGAACCAGATACAGCACAAGATACAAGATACATGTAAGAATCTGGTGAATATCAGAAAATATCTGTGACCCTAGTTAACTACTGAATATCTGCTTTTGTCTCCTGTTGTTTGCCAAGGTTACATTCAGGTTCTGTCAACATACTGGAAGATTTAAATGTTTTTGCTTTTCTCAACTCTATTTTATATGCTCAGGAAGCTGTTGGACTGTGGATTACTTTTCTGTCTTTGGTTTCCAAAACCTGTGTTTTACTTCTATTATAAAACTAAATAAACTCCCTTTCAAGATGAGATGTACATTTCAGTCCACAAGAGAGTTTAATAGCTCTTCTACACTCTGTAGTTCCAAAGTTTCTAACTGAGCAAACTGCTCATTCTATTTATTTTCTACACAACTGCAAAATGTCATGGGCTCCACATTTAGAATTTCAGTTAAACAGGAAATACTCTTTTCCTAAGGAAAAATCAAAAGCAAACTAAGTTCAACTTTGGATTACCCTCTTAATAGCAAAGAAAAACAGAAAGAGAAGCAATTAGTAATGAAATGTATTTAAATTTGTATAAAAACTGTGCACATATTCTGTGAATTTCCAAAATTTCAGTTAAAAATAAACAAATCCTGTGAAGGCTGTATTATTTTGGTTTTAAGCATATATTCCTTTCTCTGTGTAACAGAAATATATAGTCTCTTTTTTCTGTTACAGAGGAAAAATACTTTTCTATTATTATATGATTAGCAAGACAGACTAACAGCAGCTACAATATTTCCTGGTTACACAGGGGGATATTCACTGTTTTGATACTGATGCTGTTTTCAGTTCCATTACATGTATAGTCAAAGGGTAGCAAGCACTCTTACTCAAACATCCCTGAATACTTTTTTCCATGTCACATAGCACAGCAGACACTTGAACCTGTCTTCTTTCAGGGTGAAACTGCAGGAGAATGTTCAGCGTATCTAATAATTCAGGAACAGTTTCCCACATTTTTTTAGACTTTTTCACCTCTTGGCCAGCAATTTCAACCCTGTTTTCTGTATATGTTCAAGTGTCACCATTCATTTCATCCATCTACAGGTCAATAAAACCTTCCAGCACATTGGAACTTAAAAATATTTTTTTGGGTTTTTTTTTTGTTTTTGTGTTTTGTTTTGTTTTTTTTTGTTTTTTTTTTTTTGTTTTTTTGTGTGTGTGTGTTTTTTTTTTTTTTTTTCCTAGGCTAGTGAGTTAATGTGATTAAGTGGTGGAGGATATAGTTGGAAGAGGAAAGAAAATTATGAGATACTGAAGTGTAGCACCAAGCTAAAAAAAGGTGTAGCATCAGTCTAAAACTGTCTTATCTAACTTTACCCGCAGAATAGCCATTATTGGAAGAAGTCCAGGCATTTCACCTTCAACATGCTTGTGAAAGATCCAGAAAACAGACCAGAATTTGAAGTATACAGTAGGGACAATTGAATATTTAACACTGCTGATACAATAAATGCAAAACAATGTGAGATGTCACTTTTATTCTTCTTCAGTTTTATCAGGTTGAGGGGTAAAGAGAAATCTAGTCAAGAAGGTAACAGATTATGATATCTCTCAACAGGGAATTGAGCTGTGCTTGAGTGCTGTTTATTTAGAAACTTGGGAACATAAATACTGTGAGAAACAGAAGGTAATTGTAGGACTTTTTTTCTCGTAGTATTTGCTACTTGCTCACTGCTATCAGATGGTTGGCTTTTTGAGGGTTATAATAAGTATAGCTCTAGCTGATCTCCTACATGATCCTCCTCTTTCTGGTGTATATATTTATCTTGTTCAAATGTCAAGAGATTTAAAGATTTCAATAGAGGAACACAGGAAAGTTTACTTAATCTAAATAATAAAGTTATGAAGGAAATCATATATGCAGATTGTCAAGAAATCAAGAAGTCAGGACTCAATAACTCCAAATGTCCCTCCCGTATCTATGTTTTTCATAGAATCATAGAATCAGACGGGTTGGAAAGGACCTCTGAGATTAAGTCAAACCCTTGACCACCACCACGGTTACTAGACTATGGCACTAAGCGCCACGTCCAGCCTCATCTTAAAAACCTCCAGGGACAGTGAACCCACCACTTCCCTGGGCAGCCCATTCCAGTGTCTGATTACCCTCTCTGCAAAGAATTTCTTTCTAATATCTAACCTAAACTTCCCCTGGCACAGCTTAAGGCCATACCCTCTTGTCCTACTGCTGGTTGCCTGGGAGAAGAGACCGAAGCCCACCTGGCTACAACCTCCTCTCAGGTAGTTGTAGAGAGTGATGAGGTCTCCCCTGAGCCTTCTCTTCTCCAGGCTAAACAACCCCAGCTCCCTCAGCCTCTCCTCATAGGACTTGTGCTCAAGTCCCTTCACCAGCCTGGTTGCTCTTCTCTGCACCTGCTCCAACACCTCAATATCCTTCCCGAACTGAGGGGCCCAGAACTGGACACAGCACTCCAGGTGTGGCCTCAGCAGCGCTGAGACCAAAGGTATTAATGTTTCTTGTCAGCTAAAGATTCTTTTTGTTCAGGTACTGCACCTGAAAATGAATACTGGTTATTTCAGAAGTAGTAATCTGGCATAGGTCAGCAGCACTTCCTAGTCACTAAAGTCAGAATGATCCATGCTTTAAATCTTGAAGTTTTGATTCCTTTATGGAGTTCCTTCTTTTTGAAAAATATTTGATGACATATTCTAAACATAACATGTCTTTTTGTTTACAATTTATAATCTTATACTATAATCTGTAGCCATGAATTTCAGATAGCCATTGCATGTTTTATGGTAGTTATTTCCATTCACCATATTCTTGTACATAGTTTCTACATTTCGATACTAACACCTCTAATAACTGTGTCATAAAGAGAATGTCTAGCCTATTGAATAGCCTAATCTGTTTATTCTCTGACTCCTTATAAAACTTTTCATACAGTATAGGATGAGAATACTGAATTTTTAATACTGAAAAATTAGTAAATCATCATTCATTTTGATAGTGGAATTAGAATTTGTTTCTTGCAGGCAGGCAACATCCAACAGTTTTAAACTAAAATCTATATATGATATTTGCACAGATTAAAGTGATCATAGAATATAATATAAAACCCACTGTTACAGATTTAATGTATAGTACGCACTGAATGCTGTACATGTACCAGTGAGTAGTTACTGAAATACTTCACACCTGCTTGGAAAACTTAACAATTCAATATTCTCATAATTTTAAAAAATAATTCAAAGAGAAAATGTATGATTTATAGTTTCTCAAAATGTAAACAGTTCTAGGGGTTTTTTTCTAAAATAAGCTAAAAAGGAAGAGAGGTGAGAGATGGGTGCTGTCGAAAAGGAAAAGGGAGTAATTGCTATACAGGATTTTCCAAACTAAATCTGGCAATTCATCCATCTTGTTCTGTAACCTGCCTAAAGTAGTTACTGGTATCTTGTAGAATACTTGTAGGGAAAGAAAAAAAAAAAAAGAAATCTCAGGACACAATCCATCAGCCAATGACGTACATTCAGTCACACCCTGAGTGATGTTTTGCAAGCTTCACTTGCTGTTAATGTGCCTCTCATTTTTAGTTTACCTAAACTGTGTCAACAAATTTCAGGTTATTTTTAAACTGTAAAAATTAGGTTAATCAAACAATGCAGACTATTTTCGCTTCAGATATATTTTTTATGGCAGTCTTACTTGGAATTCATTTCAGTGGTTGTCTGCTGTCAGTCATGGACCTAGTTTAGTACTCACCTTGCCCAACCTGTTTTCTGATATTAATCAGAAATAGTTTTCTGATTATTAATTACAAGTCCGTAGTATAACAGGTGCCCCATGCATCTCACCCCATTTATATTCAGGCAGGTTGGTACACCTCATTCTCATATGCACACAGCACCAAAGCAATTACTACTAAAAGCAGGTGTATTATTCATTGTGCTATGAAAAGTTCGCTTTCTGGTAGAAAGGTAATGAGTACTTGAAAAGACTAATGCTCAATAATATTCTGTTAACAGATCATGTGTTAGAAATACTGATTGAAAGAAAGAGTGAATGCCTGATCCACATTTGGTGCTCATTTGCATTGCTATATTGAAATCAATAGCCCTACACAGACATCAAAATGTCCAAGTAAAAAGTACTGAACTTCAGGACTAACTGTGTGATCTTTGATCACTGGAAAGTCTATGTGAGTTTTTAGCTATCTCTGAAAATACATTTGAATTTCCCCAAATGACTGTTAAAGATATTTTTGAAAAACATTACTTCTGAGAATGTGCCTAAATTATGGAGCTGAGATGTGGATGAAGATACAAAACTTCTAGAATAATCACCATTCTTTGTTTACCACATTTTGGAATGGGCAAGTCTTAAAAAAAAAATATGGATGACTAAGATACAAAGTATTTTTTCTAGATGAAACTTACTTCAAAGTTCAGGTTATCTTAGATACATAGCTTGATTCTCATCTACTTCAATATCTGTAATGTAGCACTGAAGCCCTAGAGAGATTTAATTCATATCCTGACTCGGACTGTAAGTTTCAGTGACATCCCCTGAGGTGAGAGGACCTGACACTGTTCTATGTCAGTACTCTGACTTTCATTTAAATAGCGTGTGGAGAAGGATACAAAGGTGAAAACTGCACTGCTGTTCAAGAACAAAGGACTTATTTTCAAATCATGGAAATAGATGACATTGTTTATGGGAGGCATCTCTTCCAACAACTGACAGACTATAGACAGATTCTCTTTATAAACATCCACAAGGATTTAAAAGGGGATGCTTCCTGCTAGTATCCCTCTGGAAATTGAAAAAAAAAATCTGAAAGTAGCAAATCCTATAATAAAATAATATAAAAAAGGAAAATTCTGTGAGAAGTTGTTAGCAGCAAGCAAAAAGATTATTCAAAGAATTCCAGGCATAATCACAAGATCATAAAACAGATAAAATGGATAATTTAAGGTATTGCTTCAATTCCTAAAGGACTGTATTTAAATGCTTAGCTATATTCATAGCTTTATTTTTTACTAGTGTATTTTAATGTGGCTCTAGATTAAAACATAACAAAATGCTGGACAGATTCCCAAATTTGCTATATTGAGTTCTAAATTGTGAGTGCCTTGGAGACAATTTCAGGAATGTAAGACTGTACAAATATTTCTTAAAGAAATGTTATTACTATGTTTTAGATTAAGCTAAGTCCTGCAAATCGTTGATATATAGTTACTTTCTTTTACCTCTAAAGTTTCGCTGACATTTATGATAGCTGTGAAGGTGAACAGAAGTTTCTTTATCAGAGATAGCTTAAAGCCTTATACTTTAAGAAAAGCATGTGTTTGTAAGAAAGTGAAAAAGAATTCTTACATCAATTCAAAACAGAAACATTTTCAAAGTTGACCATGTTCCTTCCTGCTGTAGTGAACACTTATACTCAAGGGGAAGTGCCTGAATTTTCTATTTTTCCTTCTTATTCTCTTACCAGGAGAATTTAAGAGACATAAATCATTTTTGTGTGCCTTTATGCAGCTCATTGGTCAATGCCACGAGACCTTAAGATGGCATAAATCATTTTGTGGGTATTTATTCTGTTTATTGTTGAGAGTCCAGCATTTTATACAAGTTCTACCAGTGACCTTCGAATAGGATAGATTTTCGTGTCAGATTTTAGGGGAAATACTAAGTAGCTGACAGTGTTTCTTCATGCAGGAAATAAAAACAAATACCCAATGAAGTCCTGAGGATGCAAATATTTTATAACATTGGATGGAATTACTCATGTAAGCATATGTTATACATATGCTGAAATGGCTAAGGGTGGGAAACTAATTTGTCAAGTCCTTATTTTTTTGCTGCAGTTCTTCCAAGATATGCATGCAATTCAGCCACTTCCTCATCTAGCAGTTTGTAGAAGGAAAGCTTCCCACCTTGTTCAGTGGGAAAAGGACAATTCCCAAGAGTAGTCACTTGGCAGACTTGAAAGTCTACTGTTGTCATATGAAGCCATGAAAAAAATAATTTCTTGGTTACACAGGAAAAAGTCCCAACAATTTTTGCATATTCATCTGTGAACTTAAGGTAAAGCTTAACTCTTCATTTCCTTCAAACCTACTGACAAAGTAACATGGCCCCTAGAAAGAGAAACATAGAGAAAAAAAAAACATGTATAAGGGCTTTTCTCCAAATTATTGTGAGGGGTTTTTAAACTGCCGTGCATTCCCAGGGGTTTCATTTAGTTTGAATTTTTTTTAACAAACACCAGACAATTTTGTCAAAAAATAATTCAAAAGTTTTCAAAAGTTTTCCGAGGTAGGTACCCTGTCTTAAATATACTTTGGGCAACATCTGAGTTTGCATCAAATCTGTAAACTAAGGAATAATTAAAATAATTATTTTAAAATCAATATAAACTTATTTCATAAATTTTTGTGGCTCTCATAATTTTTCAAATATATTGTTTAATGATTTGTGAGACTTTACAAAAATTTGGAAGAGGAATATCTGCCAGCAGATCAATGATTATGAGGTGTATATTATTTGATTAATATTATTCAATTTCCTTCCATCAAATCCACATAAAATTAGCCTTCAGATAAGTCGGTATGTCTAGGGACTTTTTTTTCCTGGGAAGCAGATTTTACTGCCATTGGATTCAGACTGACATGTATTAAGAGTTCCTCAGTTCTGCATTGCTGAACAAAGGCTTAGGAGGTGTTCAGTGTTTCTCCAAAGAATGTTCTTTCTTGTTGAGTTACCAGCCTGTGGGATCATTATGGAAAAATATCAGAAGTGTGTAAAATATAAAGACAGCTGTCATAAGTGACAGAGGAGAGGAAACTGCAATGCTTTGAAGAAAAAGGAAGTAAGCATAAGAAATAAAGGCTTTATAAGACAATGTGACAGAGAACAGAAAAAAAAAAACCAACACGGAAGCAAAGATGAACCAAGCTATGTTTGAGCTAAAATATCCCATTCCAAGAACCTGCATCAAGACTGAGACCCAAGGTGTGGGTACTTCTGAGTCACATGTAATAATAGTTTGACAACACATACTAAAAAATCTGATGTTCAAGTGGTTTGGCAAGGTCGTGGTGTTTTTCAGTTCCTCGGTACTCTCTTAATTCATTACAACTCAGAACACAGAGAAAATGAGATTATTAATCTGCACATCAACAAGTGATTGTGACAGTTACTGAATTACTATGCTTATGAATCTCAGACAGTTATTTTTCTTCATTCATTATATACAAGTATTCAGATTTAAGGATGGCTGACATTACTAACCTTCTGGAATTTCCATATATTCTTTACCACATTTTGATCACGCTTTAGCAACTCCCTGTGCAGCCATTTACTAAGAACTCTTCTGCAGTTTACAGCCAATTTTACCAAAAGTCTGATTTAGCTTCCTAGAAACTGAGAGCAGCCTTCATTCACAGAAAGCAGCAGATGGGAAGTAAGTTGGCTGCCAGTAGCCAGGGAGAGTTAAAGAGATATATAGCTCCTGAGTGTAATTTACTGAGGACAACTCTCAGTGGTTTACTAAATGGTTACTAAAATTCTTTTTTTAAGCACAATTAATGCCGAAACCACTGTTTTCACATGACTGGGTTCTGCAGGAGCTATTAACTTATTCCAAAACAGCAAGGGAGTAACACAGTCCTCTGTAAGGAATGATGCATCTTTCTTACAGTCTGTAATTCTAGCATTTCAAGATACTAGGGATAATTTTCAGGTACCTTAATGATGTGAGCAGATTTTCAACAGCTCTTGGTGGCAGTTGTAGTTTGCTGACAGAGCCACTGAAAATACGTCAAACTTTCTGTAAGTATTCAACAGAAAATCAGCTACTTTGAAGAAATGGACATTAAATTTAAAATTCTGAATTTTTCCAACAAATTTGGACTCATTTTACAAGCATCAAGTTTGAAAACTCTAGTGAAAACAGTCACAAGTGTTGCATGCCCAGACTCTGAGATGATTTGAGAGTATCCAAGTCTGACTTTTCTCTGTCATCGTTCAAACACCAGGTTCAGACACACAGTGGTTGAGGACCTCTAGAAAGAAAGGATGCCAAGCACTTTGCTTAAGGCCACAAAGGAAAACTCCATGTAAGAATATGAAATAAGAAATGTCCGTAAAAAAAACGAACCGAACCAAACCAAAACTAACTCTCCCTTCACCTGTCCCTTTCTGTGTCACCGGAGGCCATCTGCAGCATAAAGCAAGTGCTTTTACACCCATTAATAAGGCCAGATGCAGAAAGGTAATGAATAATATGTTACTTTCATTTATAAAGAATCATACTCGACCAAAGCATTTAAAAAGATTATTTGATTAGCGTTCATAACAGCCCTGTTAATTAGACAAGAAAGTAATACCATAATCATTACTTGAAAAATGCTAAATGATTTGTTCTGTGCCACACTGGGGAAGTCTGTATGGAATTAGGGGGAAAAAACATGCCTTCCCTGCTTTGCTCTTTCTAGTCTTCTATTCAGTTCATTAGACGAAGCAATGATAAATTTTCATGTCTTTAAAATTCATAAACATCAGAAAATAGAACAATTCCAAATCTAGCCTGAGTACTCAAACAGAAATGAACATTAATCAAGAGCAAGGAATCTTAGTCATGAATTGTAAGGTCTCTTAATTCAGCTCTTCCAGAGGGCTGCTTAGCACAGCAGCTACGATTATGACCACTTAGTATGGCCTAACAAGAAACACAAACCAGTAATCAAAAGGCTGCCGCAGATGAAGTGAAGGGAGCAGTCCTGCCTACATGCCCTTTGCAGGGCACTTTGTTTCCAAAGTCAGAAATTGCTTTAAGATCTCACATGGGGTTTTTTTTCTCATTCTTTTGCTTTATCACAAAGGATTTCTGATACCACTGCAGTTATAGGTTCTTCTTTTCTCATTTGTTTTTCAAAGCTTTGTCTTCTCCAGTCCACTTTGTGTATGTTTCACTACACCTTTGTGTACCAAAATCAAGCAATGATAGGTCACAGAAAGTTAATAAGATGCTATATTGCCTTCTTTTTACAGGGTATGATGTGTGGCATACTCCTTCAGGAACAACATAAGCTTTAAATGTCAACATTGACTATTGTAAGAAATAGGTTTCTATGGTGGTGTAAAATTTTTTTAACCCAGAGGAGGATTGTTTTTTCTCCTCTTCCCTATTAGTTTCATGGCCCTGTTTCCTTTACAGTTATCAGCTTTTTGGCTCTCTTCAGGACCTGATAGCAGTTCACATTTGAAACACATTAGAGAGAGTTGAACCAATGTAGCTAAAATAACAAGGACTGCCTACGTACCTAATTCTTCACCTTTTGTGATTTCATTATTTTTCATTTCTGAACTGATGGTGCACAGTCAGGGTCAGACTGATGGCATTATTATAAGAAAAAAAAATACATGCAGCCCTGAAACTAACATTATTTCTAGTGCTGTTTCCCAATTTCCCTGGAAAGAACAAAAATTTCACAGTAAGGTTTATTCCTGTGATATACCCAGTTCAATACTGGACACTGATTTTACAGCAACATTATATAAACATTCTTTCTGTGAAATATCTTTAGAAAAATACAACCTTCTAATAAACACAAAAGATATTAGGAAAAGGAAAAAGCAGTCAGATAACATTAGTAAATCATATAAGTAGCTAACATCAAGGCTAGGCTTCGCGAACGAAGATTTGAGAAGGACTCTACCCACGCTTGCTACAAGCACGTTGATGTCTGAGAAGGCCAATGCGAGATAGACAAGTCCGGTTGCAAAAGGCACAGAGGAAAGTCTCCTTAGGCAGTATTGGCAAGACTCGGTTCTTTCTGCATTGTCTTTTCTCCTCAGAAATGATTCTGTGTGTTCTCAAAAGAAGCAGCAGCATTATAAATAGTGTGTCTCCATGTCTCCTGATTGGAGGCCAGAGTAGACCAATGATGGTGGTTGATATGGCCAAGGCTGAGATGTTGTTTCAGGGAGTCCTTGTATCTCTTCTTCAGGGCTCCTCTCTTGCGGCAGCCAGTGGTGAGTTCATCATAGAGCACAATCCTGGGGAGGCGGTGGTCCTCCATCCTGGAGACGTGCCCTGCCCAACCCAGCTGTGTTCTCAGCAGCACGGCCTCAATACTCGTGACCGCAGCCTGTTCAAGGACAGACACATTGGTCACTTTGTCAGTCCAGTGGATGTTGAGGATTGTGCAGAGACAACGCTGATGGAAGCATTCTAAGAGTTGCAAGTGGTGGCAGTAGACGACCCATGATTTGGATGCATACAAAAGAGTAGAAAAACATGGAAGAAAAAAATTATTCAAGTTACTAGTAGCCATACCATAAAACATTCCCTAAACTTTCATCAAATGTCCCATCAGGTCATAACCACTGGGATTAAAAAGAATCCATTAAACAATATAGTTTAAAATTCAATAGGTATCATTTCAAAATCTAAAATGAATGTGGGCTGAAGAGTTGACCTATTTGTCTGCTGTTTCAATTAAAGTCCACACACAGTAGAGCATAACAATGCTTGCACTGGTAATCAACAGACTAGTTGCCTGGGTTACAATCAATAGATTTTATTTCCCCAAACTTGAGTTAAAGTTATCAGAATATTTTCTTCATGTTATGCAGAAAGGAATGCACACACAGCCTTAAACCAAAATCACTAAGCTTCTATTTACAGGTTCTTTGTCCCTACAAAACTAGATCACATCTCTTCCAGGGAGTATGTCAGAAAGCACACAGATACACTCTTTAAGAAGATCTGTTTGCAGCTGTTCCCAAACTTACATCACAAGAGTAAGCTACTAGCAAGGAGAAACTAATGAAACGCATTTCTCCACTTTCATTTCTTTCTGAGCTCTCAGATCTCTTTGAGATTAGGTTAGAATCCACTAGAGAAGAATAGTTGTGTCAGATCAATATGTACTTCAGTGAGAAGCAATTAACACCTCATCACAGAACAAAACTCACAGCCTAAAAGGTGCTTTGCACCCTATCTGGGGATGTGAGCACACTTGGATGCCAGCCTGTACTTCCCCATCAGAATCTCTGCTCTGAAAATGTCAAGGCATTCTGTTACAAGTAGCAGCTTTATGTCTGAAATCTAATATCCATTAGTCCTAACTCATTCTGCCTTTATTCTACAGGAGGAAAAAGAGAGCTTTATCTCTGAAAGCCATCTGGATCTGCCAGCCAAAGTAATAGTTCCCTTTCCTTAGTCCATGTAGATCTGCATGCATTAATGGAATATGCTTCCATATGTATACTTCTTTACTTAGAATCTCCACACGAATGTTTCTAATACTAAGATTCTGGAAAGAAATGTCTCAACTGTTACTTAAATTGTGGTCACAATTTGAGAGCTGTGGAAGAGCTCTAAGGAAGTAAAAGGTTCTTATATTAAGCAATATCAGAAGCAGATAAATATTTCAACAAAGTCTCTTAGAGAAACTGTGTTGCTGTCAGCATTTGAAAGTATTTAGTTGTTCCCTGTTTTTCAATAAACACATGCAACCAGGAATTAAACATGTTAGGATTCAGAGGAAATGAGCTGTAGTGAACTGTTTCCTGTTTACAACAAGCTACTGTAGCAATAAAAGGACCAGTGATAGACCCACAAAGAGATTATGTTTATAGGCAAAAGAAAAGGAAAAGAAGAGGAAAGAGGAAGAAAAAGAAAAAAGGGAAGAAAGGAATGGGGGGAAAAAGAGAATAAAAACAAAAGAAGCTTTTTGTTGTAGTTGCTGCTATAAAAGGAAGAAATTACAATACCTGCTGGTATTTAAATGATTAGTAATTAAAGAACAATATCAAGTTTAAGCAAGCTTTGGGGACCAACATCTCCACATACACAAGGCAGTTCGGTGAGAACTCAACAGCCATTCATATTCTGTGTAAAAGAAACTTCAAACCAAGAAGCAGAAGCAAACCGCTTATTATTCAACACTGAGATCCTTTGTAGAACAAATCACTACCACCTGTGTGTGTTTCTGCATCAAAATTATAAACTTGTCATCCATTCTGCGATACATTAATTCATTCCTCATTACCACATGAGATATAAAATTTTGATAAATGTCTTCATTGACTATATTTAATGTAAAACTCTATTTCTGCATTTCTGTCATAGAACCATAGAATCAACCGGGTTGGAAGAGACCTCAGAGATTATGAAGTCCAACCCTTGATCCACTACCACCGTGTTTACTAGACCATGGCACTAAGTGCCACATCCAGTCTCGTCTTAAAAACCTTAAATGGCTATACTGTCATACACTATAAAACTTACTTGACAGCATACATGTTTCCCTTTGTACTATGAACTGTCTGGTACAACAATTTTATCTTTCATATGCATTATATGTGTGAGAAAGAAAAATGAGGGCAAGAATTAAGCACAGACAATATTTCCTTTAAAAATGTATAACTCTGGTTGATCCAACTAAGTCAATACTTAGTTTCTCTTGTAACTACTGATGCCATAAGTTACCTGTCTTTGTATGGAATTGACCAAGAAGAAATTAGTGTAATAAATTATATTATTGCACTGGTATTAGAAACTATGCAAGTGCTATATTATTTTCACCGGTCTTCATATCCATAAACACTTAAAATGTTTTTTCATACTCCTCCAACTCAATGTAGATTTGTATTCCCTAAATGGTGTTTGTTTTTACTATTTCATCATCTAATTTTGTAAACAGCACATACTTAAATGTCTTCATCGTATAAAAGCTTCTAATATCACAGTGCAGCCTCTGAGATCTTGGTAGAATATGCTTATCTGTGAAATACATCAATATGAAGTATTTTTAGTGTAAGTAGAAATGTAAATGGCTCCTTTGTAAATTTTATATGTAAATTCTATATGTAAAAATCATTGAACTGCACAGTATTTGCTTTAGTAATATTTGTTTCATTCCTAGAATTCCAATAATTGCTTTTACCTTCTTCTGCATTGCAAGGAATCAGTGCTTAAAAGGACAATTATTTAGTGATTAGTTATTAAAGTAAATAATGACAAAAAAAAAAAAGGTGAGTAAAAGGGAAAAAAAGGTAATATACAAATAATTCCTAATACTTAAGTCTCTTCATTGGATATCCAAAATGCAAGGTTTGACTCAAAAGACTGCAATCACTACTAAGCTCCAGATGGGACCACAGCTCCATTTTTTAAATATAATTCTTAATCCAAATTTATATGGATTGTTTTTGCTTGAATAATGAAGATCTCAACAATGTGATATGTTCATTAAGGGTGTTTAACTTCCGCAAGAACTTTCTTAGTTTTTTTTCTCCCTCAAAGAAACAGATAACTGAAATAAGATGTTTATTCAGTCAGAAACAGAAATAGTTCTGTTTGGAATTGAAAATTTGTGCAGTCTGCCTTTGCGTGTTTCTTTTAGTTTTGTTAAATGTAACTGACAAATGCTTCCAGCAGGCATTACAAACTACAGAATACAATAAATCGAGAGTATAACAGTGGTCTCACAGCTTGAACATGGAAAATTATGCCATTCAGATAATGTAAATAGATTGAAAATAGCACCAGATACAAGGAAGATTGCTGTGGAATAGTAGTTATCATTTTAAAGGGCAGAGATGCATTATTTCTGCTGGAGGCAAGAACCTGAAAGTGATTTGTCAATTCCAAAGTACTCATAAGAAAGATTGTTATTTCTTCCCTCCATCAAAAAACTAGTTGAAACAATTGTCACTGAACTGGTAATGACTTGCCCTACAGGGACATGTCACGTGGGGTTTGGTCTTTGGAACTCTCCTTCAAAATATATGAGACTTTAATTGCTGATGAGAAAAATTCTGTGGCTAAAAGTGAAGAGGCCCTTGCTACATTTTCATACAGAAGAAACCTCTTTTACAGGATTATGTAGCATCTAAACCTATATTTAAATTAATCCAATACCGAGAAATCAACATTGTAATAGTACCATAATGGAACCAATTCTTTCTGACTCTACTGTTAAAATCACTCAAGTTATCATTATTACCATCAGTTTACCTTCCCCTTCCCCATGGTAAACTCCTTTGAGCATCTCTTTTACTGAGTAGTTTTTCACAGTAAAAAGGTCTCCTCAGAATTAATGGAACTATTTGCAATTACCGATTAATTTCGAATATTCCAGATATTGTAGCTAATCTAGAAAGGATAGCAGAAATTGGTTAATTTAAAACAGAGCCACTCACCCACTCCCCTATCAGTGGGATCAGGGAGAGAATCAGAAGGGTAAAAGCTAGAAACCTCATGGGTTAAGAGAAAGACAGTTTAATAGGGAAAGCAAAAGTCTTGCACACAAGCACAGTAAAAGAAAAGGAATTAGTTGCTTCCCATGAGCAGGCAGGTGTTCAGCCATCTCCAAGAGAGCAGGGCTCCATCACGCATAATGATTACTTAGAAGACAAGTGCCCTCACTCCAAACTTCCCCTCTTCTTCCTTCTTTCCCCCAGTTTTGTATAGCGAGCGTGATGTCATATAGTATGGCTCTGTGTAAATATTATCAACCCTGTGTTCACCACAAACCCAAAGCACAGCCCCGTACTAACCACTGTGAAAAAAACAACTCTACCTCAGCCAAAACCAGCACAGATATATGTGTAGATGTCCAAACATAGGTTAGTCAACAAGGTTATGAGTTACAGTACTTGCATAAAATATTTAGGGAAGTTGAGAACAAGCATATGCCTGTCATCAAGTCTGTTAAGGTAATAAATACAGTGGTCAAACTCTGATCCATAAGTTTCTTTGAAGATATGATTATTTCAAAGATGAACACGAGATCTGCGCTATAATTAGAAAATGAAATAGAAAATAGAACAGAAAATGGGAAGGTGACGAAGAAAAAGTGTAATTCGACACCTCTATCTGCATGGTTACAACAAAAAAAAAGTTTCCTTTCTGCATGAGGAGATGTTTCTTTTAGAATAATTGTATACTATCCTCAGTAAGAAAGAAAAGTTTTGAATCTCTTGCTGCCACATATAAATAGATATCTCAAAGAATTTAGACCATTCTTTCAAAGGATGTTAAATTTATCTTTTTAATGTGATGTGACATGTGCTGAGTCATTTCTTCATGGACATCTGCTTTATAAGCTAAGACTGCATATGGGTGCAGTAAATTTAAGTCTATGTAATTCTGTTAACATATTCTATACTTCCATTTAAAAACAGGTACATGGGGGGAAAAAAAAAGAAGGTGGTTGTTTTGGTTGGGGTTTTTATTAAAGGTGTTTGGGAAGCACAGAACAAACCCTTTGTGCCCAATTGATCAAACGCTTAAAAAGACCCATAAATGTAAGCAGCATGGTATAGCTCTGAGCAAAAGAATCTGGGAGCAAAAGAGTCTCAATAAAGAAATGAATTGAAAGCTGATGGTTTCTGAAAAAGCCTTCTGCTCTGGCTTGGTTTTTTTCAGCCAATATTAAGAAGTATTGACAATATTGTCCTTTTATACATAGTTATCAGAGACCTGCCCTAATGTGCATTGATTTTTTTCCCCATTAATTCTGACTGTCTTCTGGGATGTGACCTAGCTGTCCATAAAGGGTTTATTTGCTGTGAATAAACAACAAAATGTATGCGTAACCTTGCAAAAGAAAAAAATAAATGCTTCAAAAAGAAGAATGTTTAAAATGTAACAAACAAATAGTTGGTAATATTTCTGTGAACAACTGCAGTGATCATCCTAACATACCCTAGAAATTATTTAACTTTTAAATTATAATTTTTTTTAAAGCTTGTTGGGGAGTATTTATATATATATTAATAAAATATAAAAAGTCGGTTTATTAAAATTACAGGGTGATGTATGATAAAATATTCATAAATTAATTAAGCTTAATTAGTATTAAAATATAGGCATCATTTATATGTTAATTAATTTTGTTTCCCTTATCTTACAAGAGCATATGTGGCATGTCTTGCAGCAAAAGATGTTATACCAAAATGTCCTCTAGAAAGAAATATATTTTAAAAACCACAGAGATGTTCAGAAATGTTTCTAAATACATTTTCCATATGAAAAGCTCCAAAAACATAACATGTAATTCTTATTATATTTGAAACAATGACAAGTGTATGCAGAAAAGGAAGTGAACTTCTGACTCTAAGTGATCAAAGGAAAACCTTGCTATTTAGTCCACAGATACCAGTTAGCAGCTGTATCCTGACATTGCTTTTGTCTCAAATCTTTTTTAAAAGCTATTTCTATTGCTGCCCTTTGTGCTGCCAGTCAAAACGGAACAATGCTTACGAGAAAGTCAAGTCTCCTGAAGTGTTTACACAACCCCACAAAGAAAGTTGAAAGAAACAACTTTCCATAGGCAATATGTTTTGATTTCTCAGATTGGAGTTTAAAAAAAAATATTCAAAAATTGATTGAAACTGAGACATGTAAATAAAGCAGAAAATATTGAGACTTCACAGCTCTTTCATATTTGCTTTAAAATAACTAGATGAGGCCAAAAATATTTTCAAGCATAACCCCTTTCTTTGCCCTGCAAAAAAACTACTGCTATTTTTTTGTGAAGTTATCTGCTGGGCCTAAATTTCCTGAATGTATTTGAATCATATTCTGATAGTTCTCAATCCCAATTACCAGTTAATACGTGAAAATAGCATTCTTCCAAATCCGCATATGCAACAGAAATGGACAGAAAACAGGTGATGTTTCTGTTTCATATACTCCAAACTGTCAGGTACCTGAAGAAAAGAAGGTTTAAAAGGTAAGAATCCATTATATATAGGTAAGCTTTAATTAAGCGTCTTAACTAAGAGTCATCAGGGTTTTAACTACTCCTTTGTCACATCCTGTCCACAAGATTCTTATGAGTCTTTTGTTTTTGTTTGATGTCACTGGATTCACTGTTACTCTTATGGCTCATTATGCACTTAAATAAAATAGTTTATTCCTGTAAGATTAAAAAGCATTTTTTTCGTGAAAATTCTAATTCAAAATTCATCCCTAATTGTGCACAAGAAAAAACACATAATTAAAATAATCTTTAACATAATTTAAGGTTGTTTTATACAAATTACTACCCACCAGGAGCAAAGAAAGAAACAGTGGGTGCAGAATCTATAGGTGTCCATAAAAATAATTAAACTTTGGGGATGACAAAGTCATGGATATATGCAGTAAGACTGCAATGTAGTTTATATTAATGCAGATTTAAAACATGAAATATGGTCAGAGGAAATATTTCTTTTTAACCTTGAGCTTTGGAGAATGATAATTCAACTTGATAACCATTTTGCTGCACACTGTATTAGGTTACAAGCCAGACATTTAATATTAAATGAGGATTTATTTGCATAAAATTGTCAGAAGTTTTTTTGGGAGGGGGGTTATGGATAGGTGTTGGAGGTACGTGTTCTTAGGAAATATTGTGTATACAGAAAGGAAGCAATACACAACATTTCGAAGTATATTTTTGTTTACAATATGTAAAGTACTTGGAAAAAAAGTCCCTTTTTAACTTCTGGTTTCTTACCTAAAACATTTGAAAGCACATTTTTTTTGTGACCATTCAGGTTGAACAAAAAATAGTGAGTGTTAAATTTTACTTCTTTCTTTCCTGCTGTCTCATAATGATCTTTTCTTATCAACCGTTGTTTCAAAAAATTTGCAGTTTGATAGCAAAGAGAGCTCAGAAAGTCATTTTAGACAAACCACCAAAGAGAGAGAGCTATAAAGTGCCACAGAAGAAGCAGAACATCTGAACACTAAAGTGGTCTTTTTGATATAATTTATTACAGAGCACTTAGGAAAGTTAACATGAGGGAACATAAAAATTACTGCAATTGAACAAACTAGTGAACCAGTAAATATGCCATTTTTTCCCTGACAGCAAAGAGAAAAAAAGAATTTGAAATCTTTCTTTCTCCTTCTCCTCTTTCTCACTAGGGAAAATACAAGAAAAACTCAAGTGTATTTGAGTTTGTTTTATTTACAAAATAAATTATATTTATAAAACTTGTCCTGAGATTGCTAGATCATGGAGGACAGTGATGAACTCATTCTAAAAAAAAAAATTTAAAATTACAAGTTAATTGGGAAATAAAAGTCCTGACTACTTAAAGCTATAGAAAACAACTTGAAGAGATTTTTTTTTCTTCTGTAGAAAATTATGAAAATTCAGTTAGTCAGAATGAACTGTTTTTTTCAAGTACTCTTTTGACTGAGCTTCCATCTAAATAGCCTCAGGTCTGAAAAGCCCACTGTGTTACTGGTTCACCTGCTTCCTGTGTTGTCATCTGCCTTTCCTGTAAGTTTACTTACTGTGACACCTGGATCATTGTAAAAAAGTAAATTTTTTTCTCTTATTCTGTCCTCTGGAATATTTTTTTTTTTGGAGGAGATAACTAAACTATTTAGTATCTAAACCCACATTTAGAGTATTATTACTTCTTTCTTGAGCAGCAGCTAGAGTCAGATCCCTGACAAATTATCTTACATTTCTGATATGTAAAAATATCTGAAAATGTATTTCATAGTTCCTTCCTTATCCTTCACAATCTGTTTTGTTCTGTGATGACTTTCTTTTCTGATACTGAGCCATTTGCGACTTCCAACAGCAGTAAGCAGTTCCACATCCTTTTATTACCCAACTCAGTCTAATTCTTTTTGTTTCAAAGATAAAATATTGTTCCGCTTTGCTTAGGACCAACCTTAAAGATTTTCTGCACCATTACTACTTTAGGAGGTAGTATTTGTATTAGCAAAAGTTACAAGCTTTAAGACAAGTTCAAAAAAAAAAAAAGAAGAGGTTGCAGCCCTCTGGAAGACACTCTCTACACAAAGAGTGGGGTAAGAACAGGTAAGGAGGCAATTTAAATCAAAATAGAGATACCACTTTTAAAACCTATCTCTAGTCACTATGTACAGCTGACTTTTCTGTCCTTACAATTTGTCTTATTGCAACTATCTATAAATGTATTTCGCCACACTTTCATTGCTTCTAAATCTTGCTGTCTTTTCTTTAGGATAACCAGTCAATTTTTATGCCACTCTTTTTCCAAAAGCAAATGTCCCGTGTTGCGCATGTGGATATCCTTTCTCCCTTCATTGCTGTTCTCCACTTATGTGTGCAAAAAATGCAAACATCACCTTAGAAAATAGTATTTTATTATATATCACTGATTCTATAAGATAATGAACAGTAAACAAGAAATAAAGAGGAACTGCTGTTTCTCTGTGCTTTCTATTAAAAAGCCCAGACAGGATTTAAATCTGCTATGGAACAATTTGGCATAGCACTATGAATGCTTAGAGCCAAAAGGACTAAAGCCTCAATTTCTGAACATCTGATGTAGGAGCTCTTAAAGTCACCCGATTTTTACAGTGTGAAATTGTCACTTCCTGAACATCTTGTCCAAGGGTGCCAAGAGCTATTGCCACACCCCAAAGATCAGCTGGGGGAGAAAATCCCAAGCTTTTCTATGATAAAGCTAAGCACACAGCAGGACGCACAGCAGGCTCTTCACAACAACCCATACAACCACCACAATAAAGTCAGTCAAAAGTTATATGATGCAGGGAGATCCCTGTGCCTAGAGTCTCATTCTGGAATCCCATGTGAACACACACACCACTCCTTATGAGACAGCATAGTCGGAAAGTACTAATCCAAAACAGGCATTTGATTAAAATATTAATATTGTTGTCTGAGAGGAGAAAATCAGTTTTAAACTGCTAGGTTTGGACATCCTGAATGAAAGAAAATGCACCATGTACAGAACAAAGACTGCACAATTAGTACCTGCACAGACATGAATGAAGCTGCTAATGAGAATCCTACCAATTAGATCAGGCTGAGATATCTCAAAGCCAAGGTAATTTCCTTTGAATCCACACTTCAATGACGGTTTTTTTTGGTTTGTTTTGTTTTGCAGTGAATACTAAAATTTAGTGCAGTGAGCTCTAAAGAGAGAAAATAATTCCTTCTTTAATTTCCAATAAAAAATAACATAAACACCATAGACGGAGTCCAGAGTGTGGCTAAGGTTTAATGTTTATCACTTAGTTCAACAACAATTAATTTTGCAATAAACAAATGGAACATCTGCCCAAACTATTTCCCCCCTTGAAGAAGTAAATACAGTATTTTAGAAACTATGTCTTAGATAAGTACATGCCATAAGCTTATATTTTATGCAAGTTGAAGATACGTACTTAGTACATATTATCTGATTTAACAGCAATTTAGCACTGCATATGATTACAGGTTTGTGCTGTAAATTTGTAGCCAATTTGTGAAGGATTTGTTTTACAGATAATAGTAGGAGGATGAACATTCTATTGCAGAAAATGAGTCTGCAAAATAATGCTATTCTACAGAAAACCTGCCTGGCAGAAGACCCCAAAATCCTACATTTTCTTCTTTTTTTATTAATTTAAGCATAAGAATTAGAAAAGCTTAACAGAAAGTGCTGAAAAGAAAAATGCATTTAATGTATTATTTTGCTTTAACCCTGTAAAAACCCAGAGCCTGAAGGGCAGCACAGGTTTCCACACAGTTAGACGCAACTGAATCACTGAACAACATGCCAGATGAAATCAGTCACATTCTCGTAACATATCATGCTGATTTGAGTAAGTCCAGTCCAGCTGACAAAGCCACAGCTCTGTTTTATCATTTTAGAATGGCCCACACATGACAAGGACTTAGAACAGCCTGTCTCTTAAGTACAGCTGTAGCAAATCTTACTGAGATAGACTAGAGCTATCATCCTCTACCTATGGATATTCAACAGCTTTAGGGATGGGAGCAGATGAGCAGCATTCCAGGCACCAATATATAGACAGATACCTAAGGAGAGTTACAAATTCCTCTAGCTGGACTCAGCATCTGGGCCAGTCCTGTTTAAGGTCTCTATTGATGGTCTAGACAAGGGGATTGAATGCACCCTCAGTCAGTTTGCAGATGACGCTAAGTTGCATAAGAGTGTTGATCTGCTGGAGAGTCAGAAGGCTCTGCAGACGGATCTGGACTGATGGAAGAGATAGGCTGAGGCCAGTTGTATGAGTTCAACAGGGTGAAGTGCCACGTCCATCACTTTGGTCACAACAACCCCATGCAGCGCTACAGACTTGGGACAGAGTGGCTGGAAAGCTGGCCAGATGATCGACAGTCAGATGAACATGAGCCAGCAGTGTGCCCAGGTGGCCAAGAAGGCCAATGGCATCCTGACCTGTATCAGCAATAGTGTAGCCATCAGGACTAGGGAAGTGATTGTCCCTCTTTACTCAGCACTGTGAGGCAGCAGCTGTATTCAGTTTTGGACCCCTCACAGCAAGAAAGACACTGAGGTGCTGGAACATGTTCAGAGAAAGGCAACAAAGCTGGTGAAAGTTCTGGAGCACAGGTCTTGCAGGAAGCAACTGAGGGAGATGGAGCTGTTTAGCCTGGAGAAAAGGTGGCTGAGAGGGAACCTTATAACTTTCTAAAACTACCTGAAAGGAGGTTGTAGCAAGATGAGTGTTGGTTTCTTTTCCCAACTAAAAAGTGAAAGAATGAGAGGAAATAACCTCAAGTTGCACCAGGGGACATTCACGCTGGATATTAGGAAAGTTTTCTTCACTGAAAGGGTGGTCAGGCATTGGAACAGGTTCCAAGGGAAGTGGTGGAATAATCATCCCCAGAAGTGTTCAAAAGGCATGTTGATATGCACTTAGTGACATGTTTTAGTGGTGAACACAGTGGTGCTGGGTTAACAGTTGGACTCGATTATCTTGGAGGTCCTTTTCAGCCTAAATGATTCTATGATTCTATGACCACAGTAAGGTAGCTGCCAGAAATGCTTTTTAAAGATGAGTAAATTCTGCTGATACATTTTGAAATATATTTCCTACTTCATTTTGTTTAGATTTTTTTTTTCTGCTACTTTTTTGTTTGTTTCCCTTTTGCTCTATATAAGATTTGAGTTTACTGGAACAGCTGCTTACAGGCACAGTAAATGTTACGAGTATTATAAAGAATAGCCACAGATGTTAATTTTGAATTTAAAAATATGAACATTTTGATTTTATGCACCTCCAGTCAGAGAACAATGATGTATCATTACTTCTAGGTATAGCTGTGACTGAGTACCACAAGGGGGGAAAAATCCTCAATTATCTCTTAGAGATAAATTATTATATGCAGAATTATTTAGGTGGAGTCTGAATTTCTTCCTTCTCATCTTCCTTTCTTCCTTCCTTCCTTTCTTCACCTTCTTTCCTTCTTCCTTTCTCTATGAAAAGATATGTGTACCAAGAGACTCACTGACTTAAAATAAGACTATACAGAGACAGAGAGCTATGCTGACAATTGCATCATATTCAAGACACAGTAAAATAATGGAATTATTTTTATGGACTACAGAAGGCTTTGGATAAGACTTTAATTGTTTAATTATTTGGTGGATTTAACAAGCACTTGAGCATTCTTGTTCAAGAATGAGCTTAGGGTATTGGGATATTAACAAACAAAAAGAGGCAGAATTTTTAGATAAGTTACCTGCTATGAACTGTTTGACAAAATTAGCAAAATCCCTGAATCTCTGTGGTTTCCCAGACTTAATCACCATCTGTCAGCTGTATATGTCTTGTTTTTATTTTCATCCTTCAAAAGTAAAGACCACCTTTTTAACACCACCTGCTACCTACTATTGAATGTATTGTCACTTCTGTATGCTGCAATTCAAGTTTAAAGAGTTTCAAGAGCTCAAACCTCAATTTAGGATCTGCATTACACCATATGCAGGGCTGAAATTTAGTCAAGGAACAGACTCCAAAAGATTATCCGCTGAAATCCTAGAGAAACAGTAACTCTCACTGCAGTTCTGATATCACCTGAACTGAATTTAATACCATATGAAAGTAGGGGGAGATGTGGGAAAAGGCAAAGGAAAAAAATATTAAACTTTTACATCCAGGAGACAACTGCGGAATTTTTAAATTCCAAGGCAAAGATTAGTCCGTAAAATCCAAGCTTACATATATTATTGAATGGAATTATTAAAGTTTATAGGAAATATTGTTAAAGTGATGGTATACATTATCAAGGACAAAATGATCATTATTTTAAAGCAATGATAAAATAGTTGACTGTGAACAAGGCAACAGCATGCATTTTGATAATAAGTCAAAATCAATCTAGTTTTTCCTCATTGAAAGATACCAGGAAATCCAAGTCATGCAAATAATTTTCATTATAGTTCACTCAAAGTTCACAAAGATCCCTGTTTAGTAGTGGAGATAAGACTCTACTTAGCTTCAGTGAGAATGGAAAAACTACATTTCTCTGATATCTATTACACAAAAAAGAGGAGTGCCGTCAGATTTGATGGCATAAGCAAAGTTGCAAGAAAATTCCAGAAAATAAACCATTGCTCTCATTAGCTTTGAATTATTTCCATTCATTTCAACAAAAACTGCATGAGAAAATCTGTGAAGAGAATTAAACAGATTAAGACAGCAGTCTGTTCCTCCCTCGAAGTAATTCACCAAACTGCAGATTATGGTACAAGACAAGGATCAGAAAGAGCACCAGTTCTTCAGTCTGTGCATCATAAACACAAATGTCATTGGGCTCAACAATTTATCTGTGTGAACCCAGACTATAGAAGAAGTCTAAGCTAATGCTACCTCTCACAGAGTTATGCTTCTTCTAAATCTTGTTGTGAAAATTATGAGAGAAAAGACAAAACAAATACATAAAATTACAAGTCACTGCTCTCCTTACAATGGATACAAAAAACAGGCAAAAAATAACTTTTATATTAAATTCCTGCGCTGCATATAAGGACATGAAATTATTTTTCCTGTTTCTTTTTTTTTTTTCCTGTGACCAATGAATAGAGAGAAATTGTGATTTGCAGCAATACGATAGTTGTCTACACTTTCATGAAATACGATGCTTTAAGACTATAACTGTTCTTTCTACAGCTACAATGCATGACTGCAAAACATCATTAAATGCCTTCTTCAAAGCCATTTCTCTAAAGAAGGGGGAAAATTACAACTATAATATATAAACACCCCATTCATACTATGACAAATGAATTTATCTACAATACATTGCCAAAGAGTCTCTTCTATTTTCCTCTGAGTTTCTTATATGCCAGTGTTGTGTTCAGAGTTCAGCGTTATTTAAGTGTCAAACTTTTAAAAACCAGAGTCAAGCATAAGTATTACCAGCTCCCTTTCTGCTATATCAGGTTCTGTGCCTTGCCACACCAACCCCCACCACAAGCATTGCATGGCAATTCCAATACTTTGAGATTCAAAATACTATCCTTCTTGAAAGTATAAGGTTAATGTCAGTCAAAATCAATTGAAAAAATGTGAGGTTGCTTCAGAAAATTGTTTGAATTCTGAGCACTCTATTATTGCTGCTCAGGATGTTACTGTGCCATGTATCAATGTAACATAATATTACCTTAAGTTAATATGCAATATAAAGCTAGCACAATATAATGTTACCATGAAAATAACATCTGGTCTTTTCTATTAAAAAATGAATGTTAAAAGGAAATTAGGGTAAATTAAAGCATCAGGTAGCATGGTCCTGGCTCTTACTGTATCTAATTTGTCAGATCTGATTTGCCAATGTCTCTGTATTCCATCACAACCATTTAGGATGCTCAAAGTTATGCTGTCTATAGCCAAATAAGCAGACCTCTCTGCTGACAAATTAATCAGCCTCCTCTAGAGCCAAACCTTTTGTTCTCTTCCTCCTGTAATTTCAACCTTTCCTAGCCTTCACCTTCAGCCCTAAAAGCTCATGCCATTAGCATCAAACTGGGCAGTGTAAATGCCATGTTTCCCTCCCTGTTGGGGGAGTATGAGTATGTTCTCTTTTCCTCCACTGGGGAAACAACCCTTTAAACACACAAAACAACCATTGCTGAAGCAGTGAAATCAGACTGACGGGAAGGTGAAGAAAGACTGTTCACAATCTAAGATTCATATAGGTTATGAAGAACAAAATCTAATTTGGATTTATTCAGCAATTGGTAGCAAAACCCCAAAAGTTAAATGTTCTCTTAGAGCTCGAGCAGAGTCAAGACCAAATGCATAGCTCAGGGAAACCATCATATCGCCTTTAATGCTGAACACACAGAACAGGAAGACGGTAGGTAGCACGAGGAGCAGAAAAGTGTTTCTTCTGTTATTGTCCATACCTACATTCTAAAAAGCAATGTTCATTACCAATATCAAGGCAAAGTGTGTCTGATGCTATATGCACTGTTTCCACTAAGTGTACCAAATCTGTGCCCCCGAATGTAACACAGGTAGAGCCATCAAGTCACATTTCTTCAGGACTTTATATGGAATTTTGTTACATTATATGAAAAAAGACTGCCCATAAGATAGCCTATCTCAAGTCCTCTTTCCAAAGAACTTAACTCTGTGTGTCTTCCCAGAGTAATATACTATTTTTTTCTCCCTGAATCCAAAGGTAGACAGATTTAAAGTCTGCCAAAAGAATCTGTATGATTTTATTGGCTGGGAAGACACCTTAGTGAGAATACTTTCAAAGAACCATCAAATCTTTTCAATAAAGGATACCACCTACCTCTTTTCTAGTGGATTTTTGTTCTTTCAAGGGTGCACTGTACTTTTCAACTGTCAGAAGCTGTTGCAGGTGATGAGGAGCAGTAAGTTTGCATATTTTGCACTGACAGCAGTCATCAGTAATAACATATACAATACCTTCCTCTTGGCACTTAAGAAATGCTTCCCCAGGAGTTTTCTGACAGCTGCTGTTGAACCTTGTTTTTCTGTCATGTATGTAGTCACAGAGAAAAAAAGCCAGAGCATTAGTCAGGGTAATCTGTATGATGAGTTTTGTTTCTTTGTGCTCACAGATGTGAAGAGTAGGGATTCAGAAGACTGATGTGTTTCCTCTTGAGACCTTCTCCAAGAAAAAAAAATCCTGATAAGTTTACAGAGAAATCCATACTAACACTCTGTGGTCAAAATAAATACTGGCATGTTTTGGATCCTTCCTCTCTTCTCCATAAGCAATTCTGTATCTGTCCCTTTCAACAGCCACTATATTTTCATGTTACCCCTAAAACTAACTTTAGGATCTGGGAGAATGAATTCAGGAAGATTATGGAGAAAATTCAGCTTTAACTCAAATAATGTCTTTAATGGCCCTCCCTTATAAAACTTTGAGCCATTTACTGTTTCACATTGGCATTTATTTTCCTCATGTTCTTCAGTGTTGTTGCCTTACTCATTCTGCACTTAATCAAAATCAAACAAGCCCTCTCTGTGTGACTGGCAGAGCTATTCTATTTTCTTTAAAGCTCCCAGAATTTAGGATGACATAAGTATATGCAGCTACAGGATCTGCATGAGGGTTTATCAGTCACTGGATTAGACTAAACACAAGTCCTGGAGAGACATCTGAGCAACACTGACATCAGAAAACAGTTACAGAAAAGCATGGCAGAAAAGGGAGCATTCTCTGCCTAAAACAAAAGAAAGAGATTGTAAACCAAGTGCAAATGAGGTGGATAAAGTGTCAGAGACGCTTGGATACAACAGAATTACTTGCCAGTTCTCTGCAGTTGATTCTCAACAGGAAAATTGAAAGATCAGAAAACAAGTTGCAAAACAAAACGCAGTAGAATAATAAATAAAATTATAAAAACTCACAGAGAGTTCTGGGCCATTTTCTTCTAAATTTGTTTGCTTTTTCAATTTCTCTCCATCTCAGTGATAATTCTTAAATCTGCCCATCAGGTTGGGTACTTTACCAAGAAAGTCCCTTTGATTGTGTATTTTGCCATTAGTGGTGTCCTGCAAACTTTTCACTTAGCAGGTACGAAAGTAGTTTAAAAGAAGTGTCTTCTTTTCCAGCCACAGAATGCAGTCAGGAAGAAACAGATGCGTGGTAAAATGGTTCAAAATAGAAACAAGGACAGACGGAGGACAATTCATTATGCTAAGTCTGGGTTTTCAGAGATCTATGCAATTTCCTTAGAATCTTTGGCTAATCTTCTCGGACATTGAATGTTAGCTAGATACGCATGAATATGACATTTTTATCTGTATACACTGTACCTGTACTTACTTAGTAGCTCCAATATTTAGCACAAGGAAATCTCCCAATAGAGATTTACAGCAGAAACTGAAGCTGAAGCTTGCATTTGGGAGTTGAATCCAGCAGAAGAGTAAATGAGAAAAGATCTGCAGAAGTATGGCAAAACAGGGCCCTGGAGAAAAACAATAAATATGAACACACAGATGAAGTTACAAAGCATACTAGTGACCTGAAAGTTTGTGTTAGATTTGCTGTAAGTTCCATTTTTAAAAATGGAGCACATAAGCAAAAAATAAATCTCAGAGAGATATTTGATTGGAATTCGTCTTGGCCCAGTAGTTTTGCTATCCTGAAAAACAAAACAAAACAGAAAAGCAAAAAATATTAGTGATATAAAAATATTATGTTCCTCAGGCACATATATAAAAAGGAATAGGAATTCACCGTGCAGATAGTATGCTCTCTAAGAATAAGGAAATCCACTTTTTTTTTCTGTTGTTGGACACCTCCAATAGCCTGTATCCATTTCTGGAAGTACCAGATGACACTATATCCATAAATTTGCCATTTTCTTGCAACTACTATGCTACTTTCCTGTCCTAACTTTAGAATCCGTGTCAAGTTCTTGTGTGGGGAGCTTCAGTGTGTTAAAACAATCCAATGCCCCATCTCAGCAAACACAACCTGGACCATAGAAATACTAGTAGCTTCTGTATTTTAATTGTATTCAAAATTCTAATGTTTGCAGTGAAAGAATTTCTCCTCACTGTTGGAAGTCCCACTGCTCCTGGAATTTCAGCTTCACTATGTTTATCAGCAAAAAACCAAAACAACAAACCATTCTGTGGGACTGCATGTGTTGTTTCACTATAGGTTTCTAACATACCATCAAATGAAATTAATATCTGAAGAACACATTTATTACAGTGGCAATAAATTTTTGTATGACTTTTTAGAATTATCTAGATAGCTTTCAGGACCAACAAAAACCTTAATATATTTAAACAATATTTTTTCTTCTACTTTGTTATAGAAGTTATTTTTTCAATTTTAAAACCAATTACCATGATTTTCTTGAGATACTTCAACCACCACAGAAACAACAGACTGGGAGCTCATTAAATGTTAATCAAGGTCTAGCAACTCTATATTGCTGTTTCAAAACCACAAAAAAGTATCTAATGGCCCATCCTTGAAAAGGTTAAAATCTGAAGATGAGGAAACTGCCTTAGAATTATATAGTGTTGGTGTTTCTTTGGAAATTTTTGAAAGACGATTTATGATGGTCTTTGACCAAAGTTCCATAACATAACTGAGGAAACAATTCAAAATGATGAGCATTGACTGCAGGTTGTTTAGATTTATTCATTTTGCTTGAAACAAAAGCAAAGAAGCTAGACTCTGCATTCTCAAAGGTACTTAAAGCTTTAGCACTCCCATGCTGCCTAATCCTTCTGCACTTGTGTATGAAAATGTTCCCTGCCTTGATTAATATTCTATTAATCCATGACAAAGTACCCATATCACTCACAGGCTTACTTTCTCGGCAAGTTCTTGAGATATGCCTCATTAACTGGATTACTTGTTTGATCTGATCACTGTCATACTGTTCTGTTGACAACCAGGGTGCCTAAGGCTAGACTGTGCAGGGAATAGTCTGTAATGTCTCTCTGAAGCCTCTCCTCTGATGTATGGAAGGTTGCCCAAGGTCAAACAGTTCGTGATTAACTGTGAAAGTAAATGTTGGTGTCATGCTCGAGTTATCATAAAACTAATTTGACTAACCTTTGATCTGCCTTTGAGATAAAATAAACATGAGAAAGTCTATGCTGAATGAACCTTTTTTTTTTTTTTTAATGGGGTTAAAAAAGACCATTTTCATCCCTGTTGACTTTTTTTTTTCCTTACAACTTCGGAAGGAATTTAGGGCTTCTTAGAGGTAACATTATGACAGCCTTGAGACAAAATTTCTCAGCTAGTTACATATCAGAAAAAGTATGGTCACCAGCAGCATCTGGTTTCTTTCACAGAGAGCAGCTCTTCCAAATGGATTCATAATTTGCAATCTCTGGGGCTGCCTGTCTTTTTTTCATCTTACTAAGAACTCAGTCAACTCTAAAGGTACAATGAGTTTTTTAATTTTCCTATAGGACAAGTGGATCAAGACTCACAAAAAAAGCCTTTTCTTTGTTTTTTTAACCTGCCTCTGAGTTTCCTTTAAACTTTAATTGCTTAATGAGATATTGATTTTTATACACATAGAGCTGTATTTTTAAGGTGAGTTTGACTCTAGAAGAGGGTTAGAAATCCGTTTTGGTCCTTTTCTCTGTAATGGAGTAAAAAACTTCATTACTGAGACACTCTCTTCACCATCTAGATATCAGACAATTGGATCTGGGTGCAGTTTTAAATGTTGACATTTTAAGAGAGATGATGGTTTAGGTTCCTTCTTACCCAGCTGATTCTGTCAGACTGGAAATCTGTCTAGTCTTTTTTCAAAAATCATCCGTGGTGGTGAACTCAAGCAACCAGTTCTACTACTTCAATATCTTTACTATAAGAACGTACTTTTTAGTATTTAATCTGAATACTCCTCACAGAATTTAAATCCATTAAAACTGGTCTTGACTACTGTGGGGATGGAGAATAGATTTCATCTTTCCTCTTTTCTGCAATTTCTATATCATATGCTTTAACACAGCTTTAAGTTATCTTTGGGGAAGAAAGGGGGGGATATAATTGATATTTACTACTTTATAATTCTTCTTAGTTTAGGTGGAGTATTTTAGGCTACAAGTAAAATGAACTTATCGATATTTTATAAACAGTGACATGTTGATTGAGAAAACTCATATCCAGGCATAGTAGTACCAGCTTTAACTGACATAGTGTGCAAAAATCAGTCTCATTATTTCTGGGTGTAGTTACTCAAAGCTGTTTGTCATTTAACATATTAAACATAAAAACCCCTACTGCTCTTATCCATAGTTCTCTTTACTTCTACTTTTATAAAAAATAAAAAGAATTATTTCCTTGACTGGTTGGGATAATACTGATAAACCTGATTTCCTGACTCAAGCTCTTAGAAGTGTTCAGAGATCATTCAGAGATCGTGTGTAAAACTTGTGAGATGGTGGTTATAAAAAAATGCAAACTTTAATGTTGCATTGTGTAAGTATCACTGAGAACCTGAGAATTATCTACTTCTTCTATCAAGCATTTGATGATATTGAACTAAAGTTTTTAAGCAAATTAAGCGCCTACTTGTCTCTCTACAAGAGAGGTTCATTTTTTATTTCATACTTCAAAGCAATGGTTGAAAACCTCTAGCTGAACAAAATCTTTTCTGTAGTGAAGTGAAACCACAGTGAAACTGCGCTAATAGTATATAACGCACTGTTAGTCAACACTTCTCACTGCATAATGTAAAATGTAAATTTTATATGGCAAAGTTATGACAGCATCTTAAAAAAACTGAATAAAAATAGTCTTTTATATACTCAAAATAAAAATCAAGTGAGTGATCCCAGGTAGCAAAAACTACTGCTTGAAACCAGGACCAACAGAGCTCCTGTCTCTATTGAGATCAACAGTAAAAGTCATGGCGTTTTGGCTAGGTCAAATTGTCTTGATGTGGTTAATTATTCTGATTCAAGGTGAGATCTGATGGATCAGAAGGTATGAACTATGTGAAATACATATGCACAGAGACAGATGGTCAGTTACCAATTTGTCTTTGATCCTAGCAAATTGGTTTTGATAGCATAAGTGGATTTTTTCTTCATTAGTATCCATCTGGATACAGAGAAATTTTCTGATTTCTGCCACACATCATGTAGGTTAACCAACCCTGGAATAGATATAGACACTTTCCTCTGCCAGAAATAAAATTATCTTGTCCAGAAATCATAACCACAGAGATCAGAAATGAATTGAATTCCTTACAGTATCTCAGGGAACATTACTGATTGCATAAGTATAAAAAGGTTGATAAGCAAGCCCACTAGATATTACTATTAATAGACTGTAAATCAAAATGCTGGGCAATTTTTTTTGTATTGAAAAAGACTGAATCCAGCAGAGCAAAAATGTTTGTTTTAGTATATGCATAAAGAAAAAAAATACCATAAATCTTCTTCAATTTCAGTATATAAACTAAGATTTGACCATATTGCAGCCGCATAAAAAAAAAAGTGGTAATAGATGTAGGATGATTTAACAGCTGGTTCTAGAAAAAAGGTATGGAAAGTAAACCTTTCAGAGTAAAGTATGCCATTGTCTGTGAAACTGATGAAACATCCTTAACAAAAAAACTTTATGAAGGAATCTTTATAATAAATTATAAGGAGAGCCTAAATGTCATTAAGATACCTTGTATCTCTACCAATACAACAGCTGCATGTTACATATTAGGTTTTAGACAGATGAAAAATGTAAGAAAGAAAACAAAAGAAAATTATAAATTTGACCTCTTCTCAAATCAATATTCCCAGTCTAACAAATCCACTGTGAAGGTTCACTTCATTCCCAGTTAGATCTGGATCTAACAAGAGGTTCCATCTCACTTTAAATCAGATGGTGTTGTTATTATTTTTAAAAAGTATCAAGGAGTTACATTTTTGTTACTCAGAGTGATGGTTCTAGAAAAAAAAAAGATGTCAAAAATCAGTTTTCATGAAGTGTGAACATTTTATTGGTAACACATTTTCCTAATCTTACAATGGGAAGTAATTTGGTTTCCTGTCAATAAACAACGACTAGTTCAAATACTTAACAACATTATAACATGTTGTTATATATAAGAAAAGAAATCCTTTGCTTTTGCTTGAGCAAGTCATTATATATTAGAGAGAAATTTAATAGAAATCTGGATACTTGTATTCTTTCTACTTCCAAGTCTCTTAGGCTGAAGCAAAACCCCTTCTTCCATCACTGATGTTCTCACCTTTACGTGGTAATTGCACCTGTGACAGCTTGAATTTATTTTTCGGAGGACAGAGGCCATTGCCTGTAGGGCTTGCATATTCAGTATATGTATTTTTGGTGCATTCTTTTAAAACTTTGCAATGCCAAATAGATCATCACGGATAATGGGTTAGCAACGTTCCGTAAAGAATGTTGTCGACCTCATTGGTCTGCATCCTGTCAAAGTTATTCAGGCATGTTCAAGATCATCTGCAAAGGAGAGTAAGTTGAGTGTGGTATAACTAATAAAAATTTTTAATAGATAAGTACTGTGTAATATCAAATAAGAAAGAAATTTTCTTAAACTTTTTCTTGAATAAGAATTAAACATAGCCCTAAATACAGATATTGGCAAAGTGTCAACCCGAGTGGAACCAACCTGAATTTCCACTCAAAAGCTGAAGCAAAATGCCAAGGATCCCCAATCCAGAATAGAAGCAAAGACTGTGAAGCAGAGAATGATTGACCATTACAGAATTATGTTCTGTTTATGAACAGAAAGGGCTTTTCAGTCTCAAGGCTCTCTCTATAACTTTGTAATCACCATAAAGGCTAGCAGTGTGAAGAAACTAACATTTTAGTAACTACAGAGACACAAATGAACAGTGCCCCTTGGATGTTGTGCTGTGAGGATTCTAGGAGATATTGTTCAGTGGAGCACTACTTTCTTTAGGCACCTTTGTTTGCAAACAAATGGTATTTTTGTGCCAGAATCAGATTATACCAGAAATTGTCAGGATTCATTCTTCTAAAATTTCCAGCCTGGATAATTATATCAAGGTGTTTAAAAAGGTGAGTAACCCATCTTGCCTCAAGGGACCCGCCTCAGCTAAGCTACTCTCTGTACCTCTAAAAATAACTTCTTGCTGGAAACATCCTCAGAAGACAACACTTACTACAGTAACAAAAACAATTAAAGGTAAATTTAAGAGAGAGAATTGTTTTTGTACTTTCTGTTTTGCAGTTGAAGGAAGCTTTTTAAGTACAGCACTTCTTAATTCTTGTTTATTGCTTTTCAGAAAAGAAAGGGCTTTTATTATATATGCTCAAAACACAATATGCCACTGAATTTTACAAAACACTCACTTTATATAAGCTTGTTTAGATGACTAAAATTAATTCTTCTATTCCTAGATGAATATTTTAATAGTCTGAATAATATTGTAGGATTAATTTCTGTACCTTTTTTATGTTTTCCCTTCAAGATTTGCTACAACTTTTATCATTAAAATGTGAATAATAAATTAAATTCAATTTTTTCATATAAATATGTGCATTTAAAATGCACACATTTTTTCATCTTCCTAACTTGCAGTTCACTTATTAAATAAATTTCAGTTCAATATCACTGACACTTCTAGGCATCCGTGCAAGCAAAGACTATTGAGCACTGGTCATAAAGCATGTTGTCTCACTGTTGTCTCCTGTTTTCTCACAGTAACCTCTTTATTTTTGTTTTCTTCTTAGTTTTTAGAAGCGGTGGGCATCTGAGCGGTTGCTGATGTTTTTGAAGCGCTGGCACGGACACTGCCTTCTTATTTTGTAGACTTATCTTTGCTGAATTTCTCTTCCATACGGAAAGAGAGCCATGTTTTCCTATGTTTTCATTTAACAGAAATTCCCACTTAGTTTGGACTATGATATTTTGCAGTATAATGTTCCTAAGTCAAAAATAATTCATTTGAAGTATCTGCCTCTCTAAGACAATTTTTTTGGCATCTTTTGGCTACTTTTTGTCAATTTTTTGACAACTATTTAGTTGGCTGAAATTTTTTCCTGCAGTTTCTTCCAGCTTTGAAAATATTTTAAAAAGTTTATTCTTCAAACTTTACAAAGAAATCTCTATGTCCAGTTTTCTTATGGTTTCTCAAAACAGAAAAAAATCCCACATTTTCATAAAACTTAAATATTTCCAAGCCACGGAGAAATTAAGACAATACCTGTTTTTGATACTATAGTCTCATCATACTCATACACTTTTGCTTAAACCAAAGGCTATTTTTATATTTCAGATGCCACTTTTTGGCTGGCAGTCATTCAGGATAGTTGTTACAGGATAGCTGCTTTCCAGACATGGAATAGTGCAAAACACGAAAACTGCAACTCCATCCTGGATGTTTGTTCACACCCCATAAAATACAAGTAAAATAAAATTATTACCTTCTCATAGCTGGGAAGACCTCTCCCAATTATTGAAGGAAAAATATAATTTCTGGATGGAAATGGACTACTCTCATGAAGGCTCAGTTATCTGCTTTTTGAAGAACAGATCTATATTTATTATTTTGGCAGTTTTTAGTGGCTGATTTGGCAAAAGGAACCCCTGAGTCTACTATCCATTTAATTTCAAAGAACCTAATTCTCCTGTATTCCTCTTACACGTACATGCACAGTTTTGCATACACGCTGAAGGAGTTTGGGTGCTTTAGTAGGGCAACAGGTACAACTAACTGAGATGTTGCTCTAGCTTTCTTACGCGTTTTTGCAAACTGGTTGAATCCATATGACAGTAATATGTTCAGCAAATTTAGACAGAGGATCCAGGATGGATTTATGCCAAATTGAACCTAGTTCCAAGATGTAACAATTCTGAGTTACTTTACAGCTGTCAGCCCAGAACTATTCCACTCTCTGGGACGCCAAGCTCAGAACAAGTGTGCTCTCCTCTCTCAGTTTGTGCAAGCTAGTTATTGTTCACAGGCCTTATTCTTAACTTTAAGTAAAAGTCTTTTTCATTTTCTAAAGCACAAGATTTTCCCTCTGTAGTTTATTTACCTCTTACTAGCAACTTCCTTGTCCATCAGGCGTTTTATCCTGGAAAATAAATTAAAACAGAAGCTGCAAGTGAAACTCTTGGACTAAAGATCATAAAAAGTCAAGGAATATCTAATCAGACCATTATTTATACACATTTTCAGAAGCTAGTCCAAAAATTCCAGCCTCCACCTACTCTCTTGGAAGCTCTTCATTGCTTTCTGTCTAAATGCCAGCAAAATAATCTATTCATAGCATTTTGGATTAGGCAGAAACCAAGGGTGCTGGAGAAATGAGACCTGAAAAGCTTAGTAGGTCCATATAATCTATACAACTGTTTTGAATTTTGAAAGTATCACATCCTAATTTCATATTTTCTCTTTGAGTATGTTTCTAATAATAATGCCCTTGGAAAGATGCAGAGAATCTGAGAATGTTTTGTCTCTTCTCAACACAATACGATTGCTCACCAGTCACTGACAAATGCCCATCCCATCCCTGAGCAGCGATCAGCCAACTCCCTTTGGTTTATATATTGACTATACTGGTCCGTGGTGTGGAGTATCCCTTTGGCTAGTTTGGGTCAGCCATCCCAAATACTTTCAGACTCACATACCCACTTGACTCAGCAAACTGGGATGATCAAAAAACATCCACTTAACTTTTAACACATTGTGATTGTAAAATTATTCATTACACTTTAAGATCACATCATGCTTCACTGAATAAGTACAGTGATCACTCCATCCACTAATCTTTCTTATACCTTATGTAATGCTGTAGTTCATTTCTTTTATTGTTCTTCTCTCACTTTTTGAAAGGATCGTTAACCAATGCATGTTTCCATGTGCACTGGCCATGCACTGACTATTCCCTTCAATATTGGTTTATTCCACTTTAAATGTAGGTTGTGTAGTTAGGAGTCCACATTGTACATATTGCTTTCCATGGGGCATATTACCATGACAGTCACAATGGTACAGTTCTTATTTTAATTTGTGCAACCTTAGATATTTACAGCAAAATGGGCCCAATTTTCATAACTTCTAGGCATGCAACATTGACTTTGCAAATGATCTCTGAATTAGAATTCCCATACTGACAGCTACTTCCCCCAACAGCCTTTTTAATGTTCTGGTCTAAAAATTGTACCTCATTTCTAGCGCTCATTTCTTTTCCCATTTGTTACTTTTAGTGCAAAGGAAACCAAACTTGCAACATACTTGACAGCAGACAAGTGCCTAAGTGCCAATCTGTAAACAATCTGTATTTAATGTTTGTTCACATAATCATAATCTGTCTCCCAGTGGGCATAACTTTAATTTTCTTTAATAATTAATGAAGAAGCTGACTAAAGAAAAATAAAATAAAACTTGCAAGGATCATTCAGCTGAGTCAATTCCTAGATCTACATGCCAAGAATTTTAATTTATAGCTTTCCAATATGTAGAGTCTTTTGGCATAAATAACAGCTGATAGTACCTCCAATTTTCCAGTTTAAAATAGAAGTTAATTTACAGTATAGAAGTGTATCTACCTAAATTTAGTTATCTTCCCGCAGGTGCACATTCACTAAGTAATGTTTAATGTCTGCAGTATACGAGATAGAGGAATGACAGATTTTTGTCTCATTTCTTATATAACTATAATTCATCTCCAAGCTCTATTTAATATATATGCTGCAAGAAACAGAAATCTTATGAAATGAAAGTTTGAAAATGTGTAATTAAAATTGTATCATAAAGCATTCACGTGTGAGAGGCAACTTATCTAGGCTAATTCAGTCTTGACTTTATTTTTAATCACATTTCCTCATTTTAGGCATTTGATTTGTCAGAGATAACGCTTCTTCATGTAGCTTTTCTCTGTACAATGTCCTAAGTGCAGATGTTTTTCTTTGAAGGAATATGGAGAAAACAGCTGCCAACACTGTGACTAATGACGATTCAACAGGGCTGTGTAACAACCAACCTGATGTGCCTCAGCACAGTGTTACCGATGACAGTGGTAGGTTTTATCCTTGGTATGTGCCAACGTTAGGTGATGCACGCATTTCTGTTATCAGCTTCAGAGATGGTTTGATGACAGCACAAAGGTATGGCAATGGCAATGACCAGAGTGCCCCAAGGGCCCTGGCTGAGGACACACTGACTGAAGATACAGGATCTAATTAGAGAGCAAAGTTGCTTAAGTCTTTCAAAGTCTGTAGGGAATATTTACAAAACAAGATTTCAAAGTCTTAAAACTTAACTGAGTTGGGGAAAATGTCAATGCCAGTTGAAGGCATTTCATTAACTTGACTGTTCCACTCCTTCTTTGACATATTTGAAATCCCCATTTCACAGGATGGGAGGTTGTCAAGAGACTTAGGGACTTAAAAACTTCAGATTTCTCTTTCATGTTGTCAAGACAATACTTTTCCCTAACCTTCTTGAAACAGTGAAACAGTGCACTTTGAAACCTATTCAGCTTAAAACAGATATGTAGCCAGAAAAAGTATAAATATTTAAAACCTAACAAAGTACTGAAAATAAGATCTCATAATTGGAAATGTCAGCTAATTTTCTACATTTTCTCACTAATTGATGTGCACCCTATAATATTTTTCATTACGGCATGCCCTTCTGAATTGTTCTAAAAAATACTATACTTGTAAATACATAAATGCACATTCAGCCTGGAAAGTCCTATGGTTAGTAACCTAGACAAGAAAATAATTTTTTCATTACTTCAATAATAGTATTTCACATTTCTTTAGGACTTCACACAGAAAGCCTCAAAGAGTTATACAGTTCTAATAACTACAATCTAGAAGCAGACAGAATGCATGCTTGCAAACAGAAAGCCATATTATATATAGCAGCAGCTCACAGCCTGTGGTATTACCATTGCCATCTGGAAAATGTACCCTACATATTTATCTAAATAATGGCATAGTCACTCTAATTTTCTCAGATCAGTAGCCTGTCTACAGAGTTTTACACTGAAATAGTATTTAGTTATAGCAGCCCTAGAGAAAATATTAAAAATCTTTTCAAAACAGAGTATGGCTAAAATTCTCTTTATAATCTTTCAACTCTAGAAGAAATATTCTTGTTTTCTTGCTTTTAACTTTGCTTTGTAGATTACCTGGATGATTCATATACAATATGGCTGAAAAGTATTGAGGACAACTTCTTCATTTATCTCTGAACAACCTCAATGTGCTCTCCAATGTATACAAAAAGCAGAAAAAAATAAGTTTACCCATGAAAAAAAACAATGCAAACCAGGAGGTCCTGAGCCTGCTTCCACAAAATTAGATTTATATGAGTAGAATGCTGTCTTAGCACATTGAATACACGTACTGATCAGCATCATACAGAGCCTAATCTTTCCTACGCTTTTCCCTCCCACTGCACAACCTATTTGAAGATTTAGAACAGACTTTTTAAGATTTAGAAGCAAATCCATCTTAATGTCAAATCGTCCTTAGCCTCACAAAATTTTCCAAAATGTGAAACGTTTTTTAAAAGGTGGGAAAATAAGATCAAACAAGTGCACAGGAAGTCTGTGTACAGTGAACATCCTGTGTATTGTGAACCTGCAAGATAAACGATGCCTATACTGATGTACTTAAACTACATGGCATCTTATGTCTTCCTAAAGCCAGCCTTTCTTTTCTCTTATGTTTCTAGATAAATTAGGAGGAGGAAAAACACACAGCTTGTAATAATTATAGCTGCAGGAAAATTAAATTTGTAGTACCATGAACACATTAAGCTTGAAGTGCCCACAATGTTTTTGACATTTTGGGAAGAAAAATAATCCAGATATGAATAAAACATGTTCACAATACATGGATACTCAAATAAAGTAAAGCACTGTTAAAAACAATTGAGTCCTCTAAGATTATTAAGTTAAAAAAAAACCAAATGCAAACAGCAACAAAGACAAAAAAAAAATTAAAAAAAAAAATGAAAAGCATCTCAATAATAATAAAAACTCTATAGTGTGCCCACTGAAAAAGACCCTGTTTCAAAGATGGCCATACAAACTACCTGAACAACCTCTTAGAGATGGAAAGAAAACTAAAAGTAACTGACAAGAAATTTTATTTGTAGTACCCAAGCTACAAGGAAATTTAATAGTCAAAAACTATCCAAGAAACACATTTAATAATACATGTATGCATTTATTGTAACATGTAATTTATATTAAAAGAACACACCAATAAAGATAGGAACCTAGCTTTTGAAAGCTAACTGCAGATATAATACATAAAACAATGCTTGTCTTCCTCAATACTAGGCCACTTAACATTCATGTATTTTACTTAGTAAAACTCTGCTTTGATTTTAATTCTAGAATCCCTGCTTCCCGGTAGTTCCCGGTAGTTCCCTGCCAGTTTTCACATATTCTATAGCTGCTTTCTCACAGGTGCTGGCCTTTTTCTTTCCTTTCTTATCATCTTTCACAAGCCTTCCAGCTCCTGAGGTGAGCCTCTCCCATTATTCTGCCAATGCATGCACAGGAGTATGCCCCGGCCCTTGGTAAATGAGCTGCGACATATTGAGTTCTGCTGGCAGCCACTGCTCCTGATGAAGGTCACACACCTGGGAGGGATGTCCTTATGATTTAATCTACTGTATGATGAACTCTGAACAGAAATGCTCCTCACACATTCCAGTTATCAAGTCCTCCTGAGGACGAAGTGGATGTCGAGTAGGGTGGCCTACCCTGGACAATTTAGGAAAGGCACAAATGCAGGCCAGGATAGAGTGCAGACATTGGGGAAAAAGTGCAGTATAAGTGCTAGTAATGAGCTATATTTTGGATAAATGTGCCTGGGGGCAGTAGTCACTTGAATCACAGTTAGTGTAAAAGTTAGCAGGTAGTCTAGGAAATGTGAGTTTGGGTTTTGTCTTGTTGTGGTGTTGTTTTACCCTGCTCAGGCTGTGTGAACCAAGCAAACAAGGTACTCAAATTGAACAGAAAGCTTTTTCTGAGTGTTATCGAAAAACCAAAAGCAGCAAACATGGTCTACAAATTACATTAGATGGTACAGCAGTGCTTACAAAACACGATAAACATATTTTATAGAACTGTTACAACTTATCTGTTCCAAAACACTATTACAAACTAAAGCAAAAATACCAGCCTAGAACGTATAAGACATGATTTAGCATTTTACACCAGTATCCCACATAAGTAAATTCTGAAAATATGTTGTTTTTTTTCCCATAAAACACAGTTTTCCTTGTTCCAGCTTATCTCCTTTGTATTTCAGTGGGGGACAAAAACAGTGTTAAACAATAAACATTCTCTAATCTCTTCTGATTTCTGCACATACAAAAACTCATGTCTCATATTTTTGTTCTACAAATGCAATGGTGTTGGAGAAACTATTTTTTTTTGTTGTTGTTGAAGACTGGCAGTGATTTCTGTGGGCATTTTCTTAGGCAAGGGCTCAATATTTTGTAGATTACCAGAGCTGGGCTATGCCAGCAGATGAAAAGAAGACACATACATGATAATCGTTGGGTTTAAGGTCATCAATAAATGATGGTCACTAATGTAAATAAGTACCATCTTAAAAGAGTTGAGGAAACCAATTTCTCTCTGCTCAGTTAGAAACCGTGATGAGTAAATCAGGAACTTACGGTTCATAGGAATTTTGTAGAGTCCAATTTAGTTCATGTACCTGAAAATTAGCAAATTAATTTCTCCACTGTAATTTCTTCTGTTCCATCATTAATGTCACCTGTTCTACAGCTGGGCTTCTCGTGTGTGTCCTTGAAGTTATTAGACACACAAATCCTGTGTCTTCACAAAAATTTTCCAATGAGATTTTTTCCTATTTAAATAAAGCAGATATTGTGTGTCTATCCACAGTTACATGAATACTGTGATCTGTCCCAGGCATAAAACTGCTTTAGCAAATCACTACAGATTCCACCAGTTTGCTCAGCTGTATCACAGTTGCTTACATACAGGTGTCATGTAGTCCTGTATGCAAGAAGATTTCCAAACCACAAGAGAGAATCTTAATTAAACAGGAGTGCAAAATTGAGGGAGTACACTCAATTTGATCACTTCAGTAAGTGATGAAAACATTGAATTACATTTCAGCCTGGACAGATGTCTGAAGCAACCTACTTTGTTTACTCATCCGTTCTGTACCAATACTACCAAAATTAATTTTAAAAATTTTTTAAAAAAATTCATTTCAGTGTTATAATACCGGTTGTGCTCAACATTTATATGGCTCACTTTCCATCAGCTGGCAGTTCAACACTGTTGCATCAAATGTTGCTGCTGTTGGCACCCTCACAGCGGAACAACTGTATCGGTTGCAACAGATACGTCAGGCATGTGATTGATTGCCATGTGGTGGGTGTGTGCTGGGTGCCTGACGGGTATGTGATTGTCACATTCTGGGCACATGATTACCACATGTCGGGCGCATAATTGGTGTGGGCTCGGCCCATGAATAGCACTCAATAGAGGCATGATGGGCACAGGAAAAGAACATGATGGGTGTGTGACTGTTGAATAGAGTAACATAGACACACATAGAAGTGTGATTGTCATGTGTAGGATGCATTTGATAGATGCATGTCAGGTGCACCACAGGTAGAGCTTGTGCTGTGACCGGTGCCTGTTCTCTAGTCTCACCTTCTTCTTGCTCTGCTGCTGCTTGTCGGGAGTCGACGAACTACAGCTAGACAATGGGAGACATGGAGGAAAGCTCTGTACTCTGAGACGAATGCCTGAAGGAGACACCGCGTCAGAATTCCACTAAGAACACCAGAAAAGACTGTTTAACAAACATCATATTATTACCTAGAATTGTTAATGCATGTTTTTATATTTTGTACCCCAGTTCAACAATATTTTCCCCTCATAATTCCTATAAGTTTATTCCAATTTCCTGATTGGTTAAAAAGTGCCGCAGTGCACCAGTTGCCGTATAAGGCATGTTCACTCCCATGTTCAACATATCCCTTCCTACCTTTCCCTGTTATGGAAATAGTCCTACCCACATCTTTCCTTATATGTTAAGTCCCACCTTTGTTCCAGCACCTTCTCCCAGAACCCTATATAAATCCAAACCCTTTGTACCTCCCTCGGATTCGCCTGGAGGAAATAGTGAGAGCTGCGTCTCTTGCTCCTCCGCTCCCGTGGGCTTTCCTTTCTTCCCGCTCTCTAACCAACCACAATAAACGGGTGTTGTGGCTGCAACCGGCCGTCGGGGGCAGACCGCCACCGGACCCACGAGGCGAGTCAGAGCCTTTCCCTTATCGCGGCCTGCGATAGCTGCTCTAGCTGATCTGGCAGATTTTCTAACAGTTCTTTGTTATTTCATCTCCTGCTTGGAGGTTCTGCAGTTCTGCAAAAATAAGATGCTTGAATATGTATTATTTTCTCTCTAAATCATGGGAGAGGTCTGCCACCATAACCACAACCTGCATTACAATCTGTGTCTGCTTCATAGCTGACAGTAGATTTCTAAGCAAATCATTTCTCTTTTGTCAAGCTGTGGTTCTGTAACTTTGCTTTGGAAGCTGCTGTNTTTGTCTTGTTGTGGTGTTGTTTTACCCTGCTCAGGCTGTGTGAACCAAGCAAACAAGGTACTCAAATTGAACAGAAAGCTTTTTCTGAGTGTTATCGAAAAACCAAAAGCAGCAAACATGGTCTACAAATTACATTAGATGGTACAGCAGTGCTTACAAAACACGATAAACATATTTTATAGAACTGTTACAACTTATCTGTTCCAAAACACTATTACAAACTAAAGCAAAAATACCAGCCTAGAATGTATAAGACATGATTTAGCATTTTACACCAGTATCCCACATAAGTAAATTCTGAAAATATGTTGTTTTTTTTCCCATAAAACACAGTTTTCCTTGTTCCAGCTTATCTCCTTTGTATTTCAGTGGGGGACAAAAACAGTGTTAAACAATAAACATTCTCTAATCTCTTCTGATTTCTGCACATACAAAAACTCATGTCTCATATTTTTGTTCTACAAATGCAATGGTGTTGGAGAAACTATTTTTTGTTGTTGTTGTTGAAGACTGGCAGTGATTTCTGTGGGCATTTTCTTAGGTAAGGGCTCAATATTTTGTAGATTACCAGAGCTGGGCTATGCCAGCAGATGAAAAGAAGACACATACATGATAATCGTTGGGTTTAAGGTCATCAATAAATGATGGTCACTAATGTAAATAAGTACCATCTTAAAAGAGTTGAGGAAACCAATTTACGTTTGAAATTTTTCTATATCTTATTATTATTGTAGTATATTTTTATATATTTTATTTCACTATAATTATTTTATATTTTACTTCAGTAAGCCTGCTGAAAGAGTGTTGGAAAGGTGACCATTCCTACAATCCTCTGCCCTGCCTGGGCAGAGAAGCCTGTGGGGTGGACATTTTTTTCACTGAAAGGGTGGTCAGGAATTG
>VXAY01003735.1:562401-769116 GCA_013399855.1 Oxyruncus cristatus | reverse complement strand
ACAATAAACGGGTGTTGTGGCTGCAACCGGCCGTCGGGGGCAGACCGCCACCGGACCCACGAGGCGAGTCAGAGCCTTTCCCTTATCGCGGCCTGCGATAGCTGCTCTAGCTGATCTGGCAGATTTTCTAACAGTTCTTTGTTATTTCATCTCCTGCTTGGAGGTTCTGCAGTTCTGCAAAAATAAGATGCTTGAATATGTATTATTTTCTCTCTAAATCATGGGAGAGGTCTGCCACCATAACCACAACCTGCATTACAATCTGTGTCTGCTTCATAGCTGACAGTAGATTTCTAAGCAAATCATTTCTCTTTTGTCAAGCTGTGGTTCTGTAACTTTGCTTTGGAAGCTGCTGTCCCAGGATGACCTCTCTCCTGGCACACTTAGGCAAAACTGTTTATCTCCAAATTTTATAGACCATGTCGGAAGAAGACTACTTGGAGGAGAACTCCAGGCAGGATGGCATACAAAAAGCTGGTGCTAGCGGTCTCTGACTGGGGGAAAGGACCGGTGCCCCAGTGATCACCTGTAGCAAGTGGATGGTAGGAGAGAGTGGGTGGTGTGGCAGTTCTCTGTTGTGTTTTTACAGCCTGTTTATACATATTNTGTGGGCATTTTCTTAGGCAAGGGCTCAATATTTTGTAGATTACCAGAGCTGGGCTATGCCAGCAGATGAAAAGAAGACACATACATGATAATCGTTGGGTTTAAGGTCATCAATAAATGATGGTCACTAATGTAAATAAGTACCATCTTAAAAGAGTTGAGGAAACCAATTTCTCTCTGCTCAGTTAGAAACCGTGATGAGTAAATCAGGAACTTACGGTTCATAGGAATTTTGTAGAGTCCAATTTAGTTCATGTACCTGAAAATTAGCAAATTAATTTCTCCACTGTAATTTCTTCTGTTCCATCATTAATGTCACCTGTTCTACAGCTGGGCTTCTCGTGTGTGTCCTTGAAGTTATTAGACACACAAATCCTGTGTCTTCACAAAAATTTTCCAATGAGATTTTTTCCTATTTAAATAAAGCAGATATTGTGTGTCTATCCACAGTTACATGAATACTGTGATCTGTCCCAGGCATAAAACTGCTTTAGCAAATCACTACAGATTCCACCAGTTTGCTCAGCTGTATCACAGTTGCTTACATACAGGTGTCATGTAGTCCTGTATGCAAGAAGATTTCCAAACCACAAGAGAGAATCTTAATTAAACAGGAGTGCAAAATTGAGGGAGTACACTCAATTTGATCACTTCAGTAAGTGATGAAAACATTGAATTACATTTCAGCCTGGACAGATGTCTGAAGCAACCTACTTTGTTTACTCATCCGTTCTGTACCAATACTACCAAAATTAATTTTAAAAATTTTTTAAAAAAATTCATTTCAGTGTTATAATACCGGTTGTGCTCAACATTTATATGGCTCACTTTCCATCAGCTGGCAGTTCAACACTGTTGCATCAAATGTTGCTGCTGTTGGCACCCTCACAGCGGAACAACTGTATCGGTTGCAACAGATACGTCAGGCATGTGATTGATTGCCATGTGGTGGGTGTGTGCTGGGTGCCTGACGGGTATGTGATTGTCACATTCTGGGCACATGATTACCACATGTCGGGCGCATAATTGGTGTGGGCTCGGCCCATGAATAGCACTCAATAGAGGCATGATGGGCACAGGAAAAGAACATGATGGGTGTGTGACTGTTGAATAGAGTAACATAGACACACATAGAAGTGTGATTGTCATGTGTAGGATGCATTTGATAGATGCATGTCAGGTGCACCACAGGTAGAGCTTGTGCTGTGACCGGTGCCTGTTCTCTAGTCTCACCTTCTTCTTGCTCTGCTGCNTACGTTTGAAATTTTTCTATATCTTATTATTATTGTAGTATATTTTTATATATTTTATTTCACTATAATTATTTTATATTTTACTTCAGTAAGCCTGCTGAAAGAGTGTTGGAAAGGTGACCATTCCTACAATCCTCTGCCCTGCCTGGGCAGAGAAGCCTGTGGGGTGGACATTTTTTTCACTGAAAGGGTGGTCAGGAATTGGAACCGGCTGCCAAGGAAAGTGGTGGAATCACCATCACTGAAGGTATTTAAAAGATGTGGCACTTAAGGACATGGCTAAAGAGGTGGACTTGGCAGTGCAGGGTTAGTGGCAGGACTTGACAATGTTAGAGGTCTTTTCCAACTTGAACGATTCTCTGGTTCTATGACTTTGAAGCACAGGCATTATCTTCCCATGTGTTTGCAGTGTCCTGCATAACCAATCCCTGGTATCAAATGGAACCTCTCGGTGATGCGCTGTAACAAACTGCCGAATGCAAAAAGGTGAAGAGGGTCCCAGAGTTGGACAACAGAAAGGTTTCAGCAATTGTTTGTGTGTGCATCTGTGGTTTTGGCAATCTATTTCTAGGATAAGTTACTACTGACTGTTTGTTTAGAAATGAAGTTTGATAAATGATGGTTATAAAACGAAGACTCTTAAATTACTGACTTTAGGAAGCCCAAAGAGTAGGTAGCTTTAGTAACTATCAAGACTGAAGACACCTTAAAATAGACTACAAATCATATTTGCCATCATGAAGGTTATCCATTAGGAAAGGAAATAAAAAATCACTTTTTTTTCCTCCCAAAATTCAATACATACGGAGAATTTGCCATTATATTTAGGGAAATAAAAAAGGAAATTATGACATAATTAATAGTTATGATATCATTAATCTTTCATTTGACAGACAATCTCTGGATTGTCAATCACAAGACCGCAAAGCTGCCAAAAAATGCCTGTCCTGAATTGGAATCAGACCCCTGAGTAAGTCTGAAGCTTTTTGTAAATGTAAAATAGACACGTTTATCACAGTTCAGGAGAAACCACAATTGAGGAGATCAAATTTAGAGTATATATAAGAGATTATACATAATAAGCTGGCAGCAAAGTAAGACCTTAATGGACAGCTAAGAGATTGTACATTGAAATTCAGACAGAGATGAAAAACTGCATAATAACAAACAGTTAAAATGGCAAGGAAATGAGAAATTGTACTATTCAGTTTTAAAACAAAATGTTCCACTTCTTATTACGGACCACAATAACCTTTTGGTTTTGCTCTTCAATGAGGAAAAATGACAGGGAGAAACATAAAAAGGAACTACCATTTACTTCAGTCCCTCTCCAGTGTACGTACCAGGCACCTGTGTATCCACAACTAATTTTCAACTTCCATGACTACAGGTGATCTGAAAATTTTGCTTGTCACAACAATCTACAGATTAATATTAACCTGAGTTATTCTTGTCTAATTTTATGTTGTATTTTTTCCTGGTATACATTCTGACATAAAGCTTTATACAGACTGAGAATCTACTGAACTGGTATCATGCAAAACTTTGAGATTTAGCCATCTATCCAGGGATTTGTTAACTACGCATCCTGAAGGATGTCTTTTACGACAAACCTGAACTCAGTAATGAGGCATTTTTGTGCATTTAGGTGTCCTATTGATGAATTTCAGATTTATGATTTATTGCATAGAGAAAAGTTAAGCATCGCCAGAATCAAACATGAGAATTTTTTAATATCGCAGTCACTCCTTATGAAACGCTTTGTCTTCAAGAAAATACTTCACATCCTTCTCCTTAGTGGGGAAAACCCTGAGTGGGGAAAATAAAAACTATTACAAGCTAGTTTAAAAATAATGAGCAAAATCTGTAGCACACACATGGAGGCATGTGTTTCTTTAAGTGCTCTACTATATGAACAGGGGTAGTCATTCATAGGGGGAGCATTTGGGATATGCCCAAATAATTTTGGCAGAAGCCAGCCTCTGACAAAGGATCACTACAGTGCCATATGACAATATCTATACCTATAACATAAAGAGGAGTCATGGGTGGTTTGGAAGAAATTATTTTGTCTTGAAGTGAGGGGAAAATAAACTTATGAATTGCCGATGACTAAGTCCAATTTTTCAGAGTAGTTGCTCCTATTTTAAAAGTTGTCATTAACTTCATGGACAAATATAAATTCTCTGAGCATTTGAAACACATGGTACGTCAAAAAGCTAGACAATAAATTGTTGTGTCTTCTGATCAGCCTACCAACATCTCAAAAAATGAGGTAGCAAGAAGATGGCGCAAAACAAAATACTCCCTTCTCTCTGGGACACACATAAACGTTTAAGGTTTCCTATTCAACTATCCAGAGTTTCTGGATATTGGTTGTCATTGGTCTTAAGTTCTGCCAGGGGAGATTTAGGTTAGATATTAGGAAGAAATTCTTTACAGAGAGGGTAATCAGGCACTGGAATGGGCTGCTCAGGGAAGTGGTGGATTCTCCATGCCTGGAGGTTTTTAAGATGAGACTGGGTGCCATAGTCTAGTAATCACGGTGGTAGTGGATCAAGGCTTGGACTTGATATCTCAGAGGTCCTTTCAAACCCGGCTGATTCTATGATTCTGTGATTCCATGATTCCTTGCCTTCTATGGTCAACGATCAGTAGTGAACCCCTTTATCGTGGTGGATGTGGTTAAAACCTGATCTGTGAAGCATTTTCATTCCTTTAAGTCCTTATGTACTCTAACGAAGCTCTTACTCATTTGGAGCTCTTTCACAGAAAGGATATGCAAGAAATACATGGTTACTTGCTTGTAAGTCAATCAACACACCCTTACTGTGGTCCATTCTCAAAGGAATTTGGTCACTCACCTACTACCTAACACAAAGGTATTTCAACTTTCCTAAAAAAATGTTTACAACATGGTCACTGTTGTCATCCAGAAGGAAGGGAGAGAGGCACCTGAAGTTCCTTGTAATTAGGCCAGTCCTTTTGGAGGAGTAACAGGTCCCTGAATAATTGGAATAAAACTGTTCCTGAGGAGCCAGAGTAGGGAGGACAGGGACATATCCTTGAAAATTGTGAGAGTAAATCAAAATCAGTCTACTGGATAACTCAAGATTACTCAAAACATGGAAACTACTGCTGTTGACTTTGACTTGTGTGGAGTTTGTGCATTTTGTTTTGGTATATAAAATTTAGTCAGCTCACAGAAGGTGACAAAATGCCAGAGTCGTTATCATCAGGTGGCTGGGGCACACTTTGTCAGTTGCTTTCACAGACCTCTGCAGGGCTCTGACAACTCTGCCTTTGCAAAAAGTGCAGCTGTGATACTCTTCTTAGAAGCAAAAGCCTCTGAAGAACTCCAAAAGAAAGGTCGAGAATGACTATAATTTTTTCATATTTTCTGTTGCCAGTATTATGTAAAAACTGAAGGTTATTTTTTCCCCTTAACAATAATCTTTGATATTATAGAAATCACTGATTTCACTTTTAATGTTATTATATCTTCAACATCATTTGCTGTAAGAACTAAACAACATATTATTGATTACTTTTTAAGTGTTAAATGAGCTTAAATTGTTACAGAGCCATATAGATCTATCTGTATAAACTTCCAAGGGATGTGTAACTCAGTCTCTCTGGGTCTATGATAATTTAGCATCTGCTGTTTTCTTATAATGCTCTAGAGTGCCAGCCTATGTACCTAACAATATATTTATAATTTCATGTACTTCAGATAAGAAAATTACCACGTTTATTTCAGTCACATATAAACACAAAAATATCTGTAAACACTTTTGAACCAGTGAAAGTTATCACAGTTCTTCCAATTAAAAAAATGTCAATTTCTTTCTGCTTCAAAAATCTGAAGCAAAACAAAGACTGTACATCACATGAACTGGCATCAACCAAATAGAGAAGTACCCATATATGTAGAAAGATAAGTATTTTTGTTCTAAGAAAAAAAAAACTATTACCACGAATAACTGTGGATCCTAAATCCCTCTCATTTTCTGCTTACAGTCCAGAAAGAATATTTATAAAACAGCCATTTAATGCAGCTTTTCATGAGACCACTATGAAAGAATCAATATGCCAGCTCAAGCCCAGTGCCTTTATACAAAGCTAGCAGGACTACCCATAGTGGAATAGACCTCCACAGCAGGGAAGAGATCCGAGCTGGGGCCTGGCTGCTGTTGGAAGATACGGTTGCCTCAGCCATCTGCAGGATAGCAGGGGCTCTCTGAACAGCTGCCACGTTACATCAGGAAAGTCTCAGATCTGGAAATCTCTAGTTTTCACTACCACTGCTTTCTGGTGTCCGGAAATACAGTTTCTTTATTTGCTGACATTGAGAGAAAAGAATTTCATCAGTTTAGTTTAAAAAAAAAGTAAAAGAATCCTATTCACTAAGAAAATTTCATCTCAAACTTAGAGAAAATCACAATACTGAACATCACTGTGTAGTGTTAGTCCCTGTAATATCCAGAGATGCTAAAACTGTATCACAACAGGATTTACCAGCATATACCTACTGTATCATCAGTTTGAAAGCTCCAAACCTGTGTATATATAAATTATTTTCATAAGTGGTAAGTTGACAGGGAACATCTGCTCTAGTTGCTGAACCCACTAATGTGATCCACCTGTCACTATCTAGGTCATTACGTAACTGTAATTCTGAACTGCTGTAATATTTTTGGCACATATACTAAGCTCCAAGTTGCCCTAACAGATTGAACTGGGGTCCAAGATTAATACACATTTCTTCTTTTTTAAAAAAATTCAATATGCATATTTATAGTACTCATTAGGACACTGGGAAAATACCACGGAAATTCATTTTAGCATGATTTTGCAGTCCTTTTTTTTTCTAGAGGCATTTAAGAAGAAATTTCACTGTATTTTTCATAAACAAGAAGAAAAGTGGGGGAAGATAGTTGTCATGAAGTATTGAATCAGAGACTGTTTTAGAGTATTAGTTTTCATGTTGTGTCTTCCTATGTATCTTCCTGTTTATTTCCAGCTTACTTTCTCCATACCAGCCTGCCTAAAAGCTTGCTAAAACAAAATGCTTTTAGCAGTAGACTGTCAAGACTCAGAACTTAATCTGAATTTTTATATGAAATATTCAGATAAACCAGAAATAGTCTGGCTAACGTTTCACTACTTATAGCAAAGCATATAGTCATAAAGAAGGTAAGAGCCAACCCACCTCAAGCCTCTAAAAAAAGAACATTACGGTTTAGGTCATTCATGTCAAACAAAAGTTCTCTGGCTCAAATGATGCATATTGTGCATTTAGAAGGTGAAAGCTCTGACAACATTTCTTCATACACAGACTACTGTTATTTCTGAGGAGATGGGTAACATATCAACATAAACCTACTAACATGTTAAAGTTGGATCACCGACCTGAAAACCGGAACAACTCAACTCCTATTTTAGATGTACAGTAATTATTTATTGCCAACCTTTAAATGATATTCAGCATTCAAAGGGCTTTGTTACCCATTTTTATATATAAAAGTTATATAAAAGACATCATACATTATCAACAGTAGGGCTTCATCAGATATAATCATCACTTGTGATGCTTAATTCACTAAAAAATCTACATAATCCAGAGAAAACTATTTTGAAAGTTTTATTATACCATGCTGTAAGTTATCCATAGGAAGCACTTCAAATAACTTCCTACCTAGCTCTAAAGGGTACATATTGAATTCTTGATCTATGTAGAAGTTAAAGCAAAGCAGACACGGACACAAAATAATTTCTTCTTCTTGATTCCTTTTTATTTCAAAGGCAAAAGTCAGAAGCTCACAAGTTTCTCCATCTTACAAATTTCCAGCTGAGCAGCTGCTGTCTTTTATCCACTGATAACAAAATATCTATGATCTGGGTAGAGAAAAAGTGAAAAATTATCAAAGTATAAGGTTTTTTGGTTTTTTTTAAATACAAGTTAAGAAACAAATTGAGTTACCCTAGCTTAAATGAAAGGTAAATTAAGCTGCTCTTTACTGTAAGATCCCTGGAGCTCAGTGGACGCAATAGAAGGGGTTATAAAGAAAACACTACAAAAGCATAGTAAGTAGGGGAAAATCAGTGACTGTAACTGGACTCCAAGAAATTTCAATCTAATACTTCCAAAACTTAAAGTTGGAGTTGAAGGTATTGGATGAAGTAGTACCTGAACATCTCCTGCTGAATCCCAGTGATAACACCACAGAACACTGGTCTTGTTTCACTGCCAGATATGTGCCCAAACTCCTAGTTCTTCACTTCTCTTGGTGACAGTTTTTTCTCTTCCTGTCCCACTCCTTCAGGATACCATAAAAATAAATTCTGCAAAAGGCTTTGATGGTTCATCTGCATTATGGGCTCAGTCTGGATCAGGAACGAATGTCCCAAATATCCCTTCTTACTTGATTTATATGATTGAAGTGATCTCAAGGCAACTGGACTAGAAGTTGCTTTCCAACTGCAAATGGACGCTTAGTTCATACAACAAAACTAAAGCTACTGGGAAGTAAAAGGAAATCCCCAAAAAACCTACAGTGTGAGTATCGGCTTCTTTTGTTCTAGAGTTCTGTTTCTACTGGTCTGAACTACTTTGTCAATATAACTCTGGCTCCAAAGTGTTAAAATTTCACCTAGAGGTTGTTCAGTGCTGGATAGCATTTTGGATTGTCAAAGCTTCCAAACACATTTTCCTTTTTACCCATCCCTAAGATTTCTTTCTTATGAAAGATATTTTGTGTACCTTAGCAATAATCTGACAACTGATGGGTATTTCTTATCACTCTAATGTCTTTTATTAGTCTTCATGAAAATTCATGAATTTTTAATCCTTCTAACTACAAACTCTCTGTTAACATTGAAATGTTAGTGAGATAATGACTTTTTATTTTAATTAAAAAGGAATTAATCATGTATTTATTTTTAAAAAGATAAAATTAAACACAAGGTAAAGGTACACTTAATTAAAAGAGTATATGAATTGGCAGATTTACTTTCTTCCTTGATGCCTTAGTACTCTTAAATATCTTAAGTTTTCAGGACAGTAGCAAAACCAAACAAAATATTGTCCAAAAATGGAAAGTTGCTGTAATAAAATATTAATATATAAACAACTATTGGTATCTTTAAATTGGTTCTGATGTTATTTACTTTCAAACAGCCTCTTAATCAAGATTTGGCATATAAGTAGATAAGGTCCTGAGTTTCATATGAGAAATAAAAAATACAATATGCTCAACATTTTAAAAGGACCACTTTCAAATTGAAAATTACTTTTCTGTGTGGAACACCTACTAAAGTTATAGTATAACTAGGGTGGGTTAATATTCCCACCTCATTCTTCATGTTGTTTAAGCTGTTTCAGTATTATTAACTGATCTCCTGTAAGATACCACTGCCCACCTGACAACGGTCAGTGTAACTTCATGTGTCTGAGTTGGCCTTCTAAAGCAGTGCCAATGTGCAAAACATATTGGGCACTTTCTGCATAATCAAGGCTTTCATATGTAGTTTATATTTACTTTGATATGTAGTTTATATTTACCTTTACCTATATTTTTAAGTGCATTTAAATAATTACTATTATATGAAGAGGTTTGGGGATTTTTGTTCAAATAATGATACATTTCTAAATATCTCTTGTACTGGGTTTGTGAGGCAAGGTTTGAGGGAGGCAGAGCTACAGGTGTGGCCCTGTGGAGAGAGAAGTCCATGCGGGAGCAGGTTTGCTGGCAGTACTTATGCACCCATGGAAGGGACCCATGCTGGAGCAGTGCGTGAAGAATTACAGCCTGTGGTAGGGCTCATACTGGAGAAGTTTATGGAGAACTGTTCCTGTGGAAGGGACACCACGCCAGAGCAGAGGAAGAGTGTGGGGAATCCTCTCCCTTTGGCAGAAGGAGCAGCAGAGACATGTGATGGACTGACTGCAGACCCCATTACCCATCCTTCTGCTCCCCTGGAGGGGAAGAGAGAATCAGGAGTAAAGCTGAGCTCAGGAAGAAGGAAGGAAGGTGTTTTTGAGATTTGGTTGTGTTTCTTATTATACTATTGATGGGTTACAAATTAAACTAATTTTCCTGAGTCGAGTCTTAATTATAGCTCAATTAAAACCTTATACTGAAGTATGACTTACCAGTGCCAAAAGAACACATTTGTGATAGCCAAAACAAATTTCACCAATTTTTTTTTCTGTATTTTTATATGAGGGAGAACTTCAGAAGATCAAATTGTTTGAGATCTTCTCACACATATGGAAACAGGTCTGAAAAGAACCTACAGATATCACCTTCTCTATATTTAAATTTTACTACTGAATTATTCTTTGAGTATGGGTAAAACCAGTTTGAAAAAACAAAATGGGTTGTCCACAAGTCATTTTTACTGAGATCCTTATTGTGCTTGAATCATTACACTCCCATAATCAGAAGTGTACAATTTTAGCACTGATTATTTAATATAGCAGCACTTACTGATCTCTCAAGGCATGTTTCTTGCTTTGAGGTAGTCATGCCTTTTTTTTTCACTTGAGGTGTAAAGACAGAGTCATAGACTCCCGTTTTCCTGCATTCAGAGATCAGCTACCCTTCTGTACTTGAGATAGGTGCTTTGCAAATGAAGGACATTCCAGAATTCTAGTTTTGAATCTTTTCAGTGTCAGATTCAGTGGGAGGATCCTATGGTCTGGCCTATGGATTTGTACATTATATGAACAGGATTTTTAGAGGAGAGAGCCTTCCTAGTGCACTGAAGGACTTCAGTTCTCTAGAATTTAAAGTGAATTTTTTTAATTTTGTCTCTTCTCTGAAGTATAAATGCCTTAAACTGTGCTTCCACACAGGTGATACTGGTCCTGTATTTTCTTTATAAATTCATTTTGATTTCATAAATTTATTCTGCAACTCATACAATTAACAAAATTTTTTTTCTCTTTGGCCTGTCATGATTAATTCTTGCAAACCTGTCATTTTCTGGAAATCTTCCATTTCCAACTTTACAGTTTGGAAATATTTTACTTGATGTTCATTGGTAAATCAATGAAAAGATGGCTTTTCTGACATCTTTGACCATATGAATCATTTTTAACATTCTCAATATGCTACCAGGATGTGGCCACTTTATGTTTTCTGCCTGGAACACAAAAAATAGTAGGAGATGACTGTTTCTTTTGTTTCGGCAAACTAAAAATGTTGTAATCCCATAATATAGATACTTCACAAATCTGAGAATGAAGGTGGTGTATGAAGATAGAGGGGATTAAGCCCCGTAAGTACTTTACTAATATGTTAGTTGATTGATAATTTGTAATCAAAGTCACAAAAATAATCTTGGAAATTTTTCTAGCTCCTTCTACAAGGATTAAAATGTCATCATCTCTACACTTAAATTAGGGTTTTAAATCTGATGTCAAACAGCCTTATATATGCAATTTATGATTTATGTAGGTAAAGTGGGCAAAATTATATAAGTAGAAATAGTATCCTTTCAGTTTTTAGGAGTTTGACTACAATCACATAATTTGTTTTAAGTAAGATTTTTTTAATGAATGGTCTAATGCAGCTTTCTTCATTGTTCTATTCCATATAATGTAATCCAACACACTGAATCTACAAAAAACTCTTAAAGGGAACACATTATAATTTTAACCATGTTGATTTTTTTTCCTGCTACTCAATTTTCTTCTTATGTATTTCTTTTGTTAATTCTTTAAAAAACTCTAAACTCTGCTTTTCATCAAGAAATAAAAAAACCCCAACCCTAAAAACAAAGATACGTATAAGGTATCACAACAGAAATCAGTATTGGAAACCCACACATTCTTGCACAAGACCACAATTAGCAGAAATACCATACAAACCAATCTAAGGAATGAACAAAGAAAAGGGGGAAAAAAGTAGTGTATAATGAAGCTGCATATGAGCTGAAAATTTTGGAAAGCGTCTTTTTCCCCCTGTCATATATGAAAAAATACTACATCTCTCTCTGTCTTACACAGCCTTGCTAACATAGTGGAACCGATGTCTTCCGTCTGGTAGCACAGCGTGTGTGAGCCACTTAAACTCCCTGATTTACATGATGGTAGATCAGCCTTGTTATTTAACTGCTCCATGCAAGTTACTAGGCATGCAAACAGCCCCCAAAGTAAGTAAAAATGCAAGTTAATTGAAGCTATATTCCTGACTTACTTCAAAGAAACTAGTCATTACAATACTTGCAAAAAAATTATGGAAGAATGCCATTTCATCACAAGGGTGGAAAAAAAAAGTCCCTACCCATCTGAAGTCCTACATGTCCTGTGTTAAACCTTTGCTTTACTATTAGTAACTTCACCTACTACCTATCATCAGTATATTTCTGAGGTAAATGTATTTTCTCTGCAGACAGCCTTAATTACAGTGATGTCTTAGTTCTGATCTCCAGAAAGTGGACTGAGATCCCACTGCATTTTGTATTGTCCTTTCAGTAGTTCTTCATTAGAACCTTGATTTTTTTTTAATTTTAACTAAGAGAATATCTTAAACAGAAATGTACTGCCTTATGTGCATCAGCATTTTTTATTTGACAATCTGAACACCTTAGATGTGTGCTAATTAAAAAAACTAAACCATAGTTGCTATCATCGAAGTTTCTCCTGCTTTAGGGGGTTCAATCAAGCCTTAAATCATTATTCAGAAGTATACAGAGTGGATTTCTCATCTAAAAACTCCTTCCTAAGGTTTCTTTTTTATTAGCCTTATTTTTATTATAGATCTATAAAACAATTAATGACTAGATCTATAAAATAATTAATGCCTGGTTTCACAATGCAAGATATTAATTTCTTTTTGTTGTGGGTTTACTTGACCAATTTTTTCAAACCCTCTATACAATTACTATAAGCTGAGAGAAGTTTTATACAGACAAAAGAGATCTGATATGGGGGAATAATATTAAATTTATTACTAGCAGGATAAAGACTAAAGAATAATATATACAACAATTCTAACTAGATTTTCTTACGAAGAAAAGTCTATGTATTTACAAAATTATCCCTCCCCCCTGTATCAGTCCAGGAGGAGAAAAGTCTCTTCTCTACTTTCAGGGCTACAGTTCCTCTAAATAAAATTTGCAACACTTGAAAGTTTTCTTCTATTATCTCCAGGGCAACAGCTCCGATCGGCCGCAGCTGGAAATCTCTCTCTCTCTTTCTCTCTGCTGCACGTCGACCTCAGGACTGTCCCTGCTCCTCCCTGCCGGGCCAGGACCGGAGGCTGGGGGGTACTCAGGCCCTGTGAGGTCCTCCATGGACTGCAAGGGGACAACTTGCTGCACCAGGGTCTTCACCACTGTTACAGGGGATAATGGCATCGAGTCCATCCCCTGTTTCTTGTGGGGTCCCTTCCCACGGGAGACAGTCCTTGATGGAGTTCTCCAGTGCGAGTCTACCCTCGGACAACAGTTGTTCCATACTCTGCTGTCCCTTAGGGTCACAAATGAGCTGCACCAGCATAAATCCCTCACTGAGATCACGAGGCCAACCCAGGACAACTTGCTCCAGCGTAGGTTTCTCTCTCCAAGGACCACAGGTCTCCAGCAAGACTCTGTTTCATCTTAGACCTCCTATGGAGTTACAGCTTCCTCCATGCACTCCTCTGCTCCAGCACAGACTCCTTCATGAGCTGCAGGAGGGTCTCCTCAGTCCAAATAATCTTCCACAGGTGGCAGGGGTTTTGGTTTTTAAGTCCCCCTGCTGGAACCCCTCCCGGGCCTGTCCTCCTCGCTCCAGATACACTGACCTTGGAGGCTACATTACTATCTCTTGTTCTCCTCCACTCTCCTCCGGCCTGGAGTTTCTTCTGCAACACAAAGCTTCTCTTCCGTTTTCTTAAATATGTTATTCACAGAGGTGTTACTAAAACTTCTGGTTGGCTTTGCTCTGGAAATCTACCTGGAACTATCTATTTTCAGCCCCAGGGTTGGGCGGGGGGGCGGTAAAACCATGACACTCTTTCAATAAATCAGTTATATTCATTAAATACTTAAACATCTTTAGTACATTCTGTAACATTTGCAGTAATTGTCAAAACAACTTTCAATGTACAAGGCAGCTGTACAATGTCAAAGATCAGTAAAATTATTTTGGTTCACAAAATTATTGTGAACCAAAATCCAACATGAAATTTTATTGCCATGCCTGTGCTCTCTGTTTAAGAAATTTTAATTTTTGATAACTGTTTTGGTTAAAGTCCTCTAACTAGAAGATTGGACTGGTTGATGCTACAGGATTGATGACTTACATTGAGTCTGCATATTACATATTGCCACAGAGCATTTACCTGAATGGGATTTCTGAGTAGTGCTTCAATTATTTTGACAGCTTAGTGATGAATGCGCACTTTTTAGCAACTTTTTGAAAGCATCTGGTGCTGCACAGTGAGATGTATTGTGACTGGTATACTGCAGACTTTTTCCACAGTAAACGAAGCTTTTTTCACAACTGAATGCTGCAATGAGTAGATAGAAATGCTGTAGCTGAATTGAAAATTATTGGCTAGTTCCATATGATCAAACAGAATAAATACCTGTGCTATTAGGAATTTAAACCACCCATTTAAGCTGAAGAGTCTGTGCATAAAGTTATGTTTCTGAATAGAGTAACAAATTATTATTCTTTATTTCCTTTAGTGTTCTGAAGCATGGTGTTTGCATGAAGTACATCTATTTCAAACAATGTCTGAGTACCCACCTTCGCTTTATAAGTGAACTTATTTTACAGCCTACAAGCTAAGACTGTGCTATGGCATAGACAAGTTATCACTGGCAACACTAAATTCTTGGGAGAATGAGAAAGGCTCTAGGGGTAAAAAGCCCTTTTGCAGGTAAAGGGGATTCCTGGGAAGTTTGAGGGGTCACTGAGGGTTTGGGTGCCCTAAGGAGAAAACACAAAGTCACACTTGAGAGTCTGAGAAGAAACATATAATCTTTCCTAGTCTGAAGATGTTTAGCATGTAGTTTTTCTAGCAGGTAGCCTCCAAAACACAGAAGGAAATACCAGCCAAAATTTCTCTCCTCAAGAATATTTTCTGGACTTTGTTTTGGTAACTAAGCTGCTGTTTAATAACGCCCAGGGAAAGATTTTACCATATTGTATGACACTTGTTTTCTCCGTTACAAATAGAAAACCAAAAAGAATGTCAAAATAATTACTTGTGCACAACGTGGTAGCTGTGGGGAGAAATCCTCAAACTTCATTCATGCTAGGATAAAATGATGATCCTCTAAGTCTCTGTTATTAATTGCTTTCACGCCACAGTGATTCTATCCTTGTTTAGCAAGCATGTTTAAACTATTACATAAGAATAGAAGGGAATAAAAACTTTGGCATAGAAGACTGATTCCCATGAAATGATAAAGTTAGAGTATCAGTCATATAACAGACCATTTCAAAATACTGCAAAAGTTTTATCATACTGCATTTCGATGATAATATAAAAATATACTAAACATTGAAATTAAAAATGGAAAACAAGGAAACATGGTCATACAATATATCAAAGCCATGCAATAAATGATTGTTGAATTACTTTTTTAGTCACTCAACTAGAGAATGTTAATTTTTTGATGTGGCACTTTTAATCTTGTAGATAAAGAGACGGCTCTTTAAAATTCTGTCTTATCTAACAAAATCATCATGAAGGGAAAAATCTGTAAATCACACAGAAAAAATACTGTAAAATACCTTACAATATCTAACATATTTTCTATCAAAATATTATATAGATGTGACTTCAAAATAACTGACAAGTCCTCTGATTAGAGTGTTTCATTTGATGAGTGCATAAGATTTTTGATCATAGCACAAAAGAATCTTCATTTAAGTAATAATCTGAAGATACGCTTTCAGTATTATCTGAAACCACAGTTTTTAATTTTTTCTATACAATGATCCCTTTCTACCTCAGGAGTCTTGATAAAGGGGATAATGACTAGAAAACTGGAGAAAAAGACATTGAATTTCCTGTTCAAACAGGAATTCTCAGGAAGAGCTCTTACTCTGATGCAAAGCTATCTTGTTGAAAAATCTTATCTTCCAGCTCTGAATTGTAATAATGAATATCCATGCCAGAGCCCACTTTTTTCCCTCTGTCTTGTTCTTCTCTACTTTACATAATTCTGAACTTTTCAGTACATCAAAGTCTGTATGAAATCTTGAAATACGGTGCATAACCTCAGTGTCACTGTTTGATTCTAGTAATGGAAATACTTCAAGTGGTCATTTTTGTTGAAAAAAGATAGCAGGAATAACAAAAATAACATATTCAAAAATGTTGTGTGAATGGTTAAAACACTACAGGAGTGGATCATGACTCCTTACTGGTTTTTGTTCCACAGAAGCATGAGTAAATAGCTCAGGTTTTTTCTCACTATCCTCTGCTTGGCTTGCAGCAAAGAAACAAAGTATACAGTTTAAAAAAGAAATCCCTAAGAAAAAAATAAAAAGTAAGCCCAGCAAAACAGCAAACAAACTCCACAAAATGACTGCAGAGAATTTCAGTGCTCTTTTGACTACCAAAATAATCTGCATTCATCTACCTGTGTTAGCTTCCATATAATCACTGCACAGCCTTTGAGGTTCAAGGTCAGCAGAATATCACTTCATGTTCTGCTCCAGAGGCATTGAACAGCTCTTCAAACAAAGTAGAACAAAGAATTAAAGAGAGTTTATAACTATGAGTTTACCAGTAAGCTCTGAGCAGCTTTCAGCTCTGATTCACACAATAGAGGTTATTCAGCAACTACTAAATATTATCCTAAATATTCAGTTTGGTGCTTTATTCAGAACATTCCAGCGATAACAGTGCCTGTAGATCTTTTCCCTCGTTATAGAACCATAAGTGTCATTATTTTTGCTTTCTAAATAATCCATCTTTTTGTGTTTGTGACCTATCTCAGTTGTGTTTTCCCACAACTGATTGTTCAAAAATACAGTGTTGAGGCTGAAAATTGGCAAGGGATTACTAACACTAAAGGCAAGATCATGATAGGCTCTAGTACTAGGAAATTCAATTTAAAATCATGTTGAAACTTTCCAAAACTCAGTGCTACCAAAAAATTATTAGGCTAATATATGATTAAGAATGCCTTAGAAGGCTTATTTAAGAGTTGTAAAATAATAAAGTATATGATCATTTTGGTGGATGCAAATGAACATGGTTTGGGTAATTAGAAAATACAAGTCTTACAAGCTTTCTAATTCCCATTAACTGAATCCAGAAAACCATCACAGGGACTTTTGAAGTGTCCTGATAAAACAGAAACTAACTTTGAACTAGTTTCTATAAAAGTCATCTGTCATTATAAGTGCGTCTATAATAGTTTAGGAACAAACTAAGCTGTTAAGGGTGCAATAATTGTTACCAGTGAAAACAAAGCAATAACTAAAAGAACTAAGTGAATTGGAGAAAACAGACTTGTTTTAAGTTGAACTGTTTAAAAAGTTAATAAACCTATGGAGCCATACTGCCACCAACTTTAAAGGCATTAATGTAACACCATTTAACTAAATATTTGGCAATGCCTGGGTAAAATTCCATGACAACATATTACATCTAAGCCAGAAGTATGCAAACTTTCCAGCTTAAATGCTCCTCTCATTCACCTTCTGCTTGAGCACTAAAAATACAGGGAAAATGAAGCTGCATCTACACTGCTTCAGTAAAAATGTGTCTGTAAGGTCATTTCTCTGTAGAGTCTTGAGAGAAAAAAATAGTTTTTCTTCTCCCAGTCATCCCAGACATGATCAATCCCCTTCACCAGTCTCCAGAGAGAAGATACCCTCTGCAAACCTCTTGCTGAATCCCTCACTGAGGTAGTTATTGTATCTGCCTGCTGTCATCAGTCACTGTAGACTGTATTGTAAATATTTGACACCACAAAAGTCCAGTATAAAGAAATAAGTAAGAGTTTCATAGCAGTTTTTTTGTCCTGCTGCTTTTGGGTTTTGCTTTTGGGCTTTTGTTTGTTTGTTTTGTGGTTTTCTTTTTTTTTGTTTGGTTGTTTTTTTGTTTTTGTTTTATTAGTAGTATTTCCTGTTTATTTTTCAGAAAACATTAGAAAAGCCCTATTCAAGTCCCCCAGCTGGAAATGCTCCTTCATGAAAGGTGTCCTCACAACACAGAGCTGGAAATGTGATCTCTCATCTTTTCCACCCACTGTCCAGTAAATCTGTCAGGGGTTTCCAGTCATCTGTGGCTACTGTAGTGCTCCTGTACTGCTACTGTACTGAGGTTATTACTATTTTAACACATAGGAGAAAAGCCAAAGCAAGAAGTGTTGCTAACTGTGGCGTTTCAGATATATTTCTCTTTCTCTAGTTCTGTAAGACCTTATGAGCAGGAGAGGCTCACTTGTAACAGTGGATCCTCTGAGCTCAGTTGGATTAAGTCAGGTTACAGAATATTATCCTTCAGTTACTAAAACCCAGAAGCAGTTCAAACAAGGAAGATTCCTTAAACTTCCTGCTTCACATTAGTGAAGTCTTTTGGTTGCAAGAAAAATCAGTATATAGAATATAGAGAATTAGAAAAGCAGCTGTGAAAGTCACACTTCGTATCATCTAGCCGAATTGATGAGACTTAAAAATTACAAGAAATTAAAACTGGCATGTATTCATCACAATCAATTTTATTTTCCTCAGAATGTAGTAGCTACCTGTTTAAGAGCAGGAGTTTGTGTTCATGGTCACCTCAGACCACCACTTGGATAACTACTGAGCAGGTATTACCAACCTACAGTCCTCTCTAGTCCTGCTACTCATGAAAATGTTCAAAAGATTTTGGGTTAAATAAAGAAAATCAAAACTCTCAGAAGGGATTTACAGTCTTTAAGTTGTCTGAATTTGTAAAAGAAAAGATGAAAGAAAAAAAATCCGTTAAAATTCCATGTGTTTGTGTTTAACTCTTTCTGGAGCTAAGAAAAAAAATTAAGAAAAAGAAATAAAACCATCTGCTTGGACTCTTACGGTTGTCTATCTGTTGACATATAAGCTTAACATGAATCCTATGATAATTTTATCTGCCTACCTAACTGTCTGTCTTATAGCCCTTCAGCACTTTCTGGAGTTGAATGAATGTCCTAATCAGTTATTGGGATTTCTAAAGGCTTTGTATCTACCTAGAGCACCTAGGCTGAAGTTGCATACAGATGTGCCTAATGTCTTTGTGCACGTTGGTAGTGTAGTTCCCATAACAGTGCAGCATCTGCTTGGTGACAAAGGCACTTCAGTAGTATGGAACAGACCAAGTGGTAGCACTCATGATTTTAAAATGCATGATGCTTGCACAGATGCCTCTTTGAATCTTGCAAAAATATCATGCCACATAAAAATTATCTCTAGTGTTTGCAGCAACTATGTTTTTATGAGTGTTCTGTACCTATGTAAGAGTTATAATTTTAATTTCCATTCAGTCCCTTTATAAACTTCTCTTAAAGTTTGGCTACATGCATTGCTTTGTCAGGAAAAGTGTTTCTACTTCAGCATTTTAACTGTAATTAATGATGACATTCACCTTGATTGTTGCCAAGTTTATATTCCCTAAGAGATGGAACAAAACACACAACGTGTGAATTATTTATACTTCCATATGGAGGCTTATTGTTAATACTTTCTCAGTAATTCTTAAACATTGGATCTTAATGAGGAAATGTAGATCACTGGTGTGTTTAGTTCAAAATATGAACAGAAGCATGTATCCAAAGAGATTAAATAGTTATTGTACTTCAAAAATGAACAATAAAGAAGCTTTTCTTCCTGTTGAAATTGCTGTGACAGCTTTCATAATGTACCTATATATGAACCTAGACACCCTTCTCTGTAATATAATCTTCCTTTGAGCAACGACCCACCGCCAATATTTTAACAAGGAACTTCCATAAGCCTAAAAAACAAAATCTCTGTTGTCCTGTGGTATCCCTCAAATGACAGACTTCAAGTCATAGAACTCAATCCATGATCTATGGCAGGTTGAAAGAATGATAGGATATAGCTTTTTACTTTCTAATTTACATTTTGAGACGGAAGGGTTAGCAGCATTTGATACAAAAGTTTTTATTCATATATTGGATGGAACTGGTGCTGTATCTTCAAACTAGTACTTCTAGTACTTCCTGTTCTGCTAGATATCCGTTCAAAATATAGCTCATACTTGGCTTTGTTTCTTAGATCAAAATGTTAATATTTTTTCTTAATTTCTTTTCAATAGTATCTATATTTTTTAATTCATGTGGGTGTAGAGGAAACAAGCTTGATCAGAAAAAGGGAAAAATTCTTCTATTTTCTGTCCTTTATATCTACACGTAGATATCTAGATATGATATTTATGTAATGTATATAATATTACTGCCATATATGCATATATTCTGTCCCTAATATAGATAACATGCATAATCCAACTTCCTTCAAAATCTTCTCTGCCCATAGTTTTCCCTGCCTGAAAGGAAACAAACATTTTTACCTTCTTTTTTCATCAGGCTTTAATCTAATTTAATTTAATTAGATTAATTTTTGAGGAGCCCAGAACTGGACACAGCACTCCAGATGTTGCCTCACTAGGGCAGAGTAGAGGAGCAGGATCATTTCCCTCCACCTTCTGGCCATGCTCTTTCTAATGCACCCCAGGATACCATTACCCTTTTTGGCACAGGGGCACACTGCTGGCTCATAGACAGCAGAATTATTGTGGATTACATGTTGTTTCATCCAGCTGTTCTGTCACAGGCATCCACTCAATACTATCCTGGTTTACATAGGAAGAAGAATTATATCCTAGAGCAGCAGCTGTGGGGAAGCTCTAAGAAGGAGTGACATTTTGCTCTTTTTCTGCTCCCCTTTTTCTCAGACAGAACACTTAAACCGAAAAACAAAAACGCAAAGTGTTCTGCAAATCTCAAAGTACTGTTTGGTTCTCCAGCTTCAATTAATTTGTTGCATACTCACTGTTTGTCATAATATAAAAAACCTGAGAACAAGAAGTACAGTAATCTGAGTGAAATTGTCCTATTTCAACAGTAGCAAGAATCTCCCTCCATATCATATGAATATGTCCCAGAGCTCTGTCTTAAAACTGACTTAGTGTCTTGGGTTTTAAATTTCTATTTTCACTTATATATGCATATTTATATGTTATTAATTTGTTTTTCATAGTCTGATGATCATTTACAGGTTGTAAAACAAGTTGCAATTTAAAAATACTTTTAAAGATGTATAGTTAAAAGTTGGAGTATTGAGAAGATGGAATCTTGGCTTGTATTTTTAGAAAGGCAGACAGAGAAACTTCTACTCACCAAGAAAATAATATCCCAGTCAATTTGGAATCAACCAAATTTGAAGATGCATTCTAGCCATCATACCAAAAATATTTGTTCAACTCAAAAACTCTTATATTAAAAGCTAGTAAAGCATATTTCTTGTATACCAACCCCACTGAGCATTATATTTCCTAATCAGAAAGTGTAGTGAAAAGTGATGTAAGATTTTTCTTGATCAAAGAAAAATTTCCAAATCATTTTGACATATTTATGGGAACTTAGGTTTTTTTTTTTTTTTCCTGGAATCTCAATTTATTTCTAATGTGAAACTATGTTGACTGTTCTATACCACATACAGTTAAAACATGATCATCCTGCTAAAACCCTCACTTGAACAGGGGCAAGCCACAGGGGAATAAAGAGAAATCACAAAGACATCTAAACTATAACATGTTGCTGCTGCAATTAGGCATACTTAGGCCCAACACATGTTGAAAAAATTCAGTGTTTCTAAGATTATGTCAAAATTGAGAAATAGAATTTAGATTTTAATTTTAATTTTAATTTTACAATCCATAATCTAAAATATACTTTTTTTTCTCTTTTCCTTCCCCATGTCATTCTCATATTTTCATTTTCATCAAAAGTGTTTTAATTCTCTTCTAAAAAATTCTAAATAAAAGTTTGCGTACTTTTTTGGACTATAAGGGAACTGAAGCTTGAGTGGAACCCTCTATGGATAATTGTTTATAAATGAGAGCTATGTATAGCACACTAGAAATCTCAGATTGCAAGCAAAACTAGTGAAGGTTTAAAGGCATTTTTTTTGTGCATTTAGTTAGAATTTTAGTTAGAACAAAACTCTACTTTTTATGTGAGTCCCCATGTATTGTACCTTGGTTTATTTGGCACAGAAACCTTAGAGGGTATGAACTAGATTCCATATAGATGAAACTATATCAGAAGAAACAGTTCAGGAGCATACCTAGTGCTCAAACAATAGTACAGGACAGAAAGAGCTCAGATGAGGGAAATGGTAAATTGAGCAGAGTATACCTGACCGAGGCATCTAATGTAGTACTGTTCTGTCACATTAAAAATAATTTTAAAAAATTACTAATTCAATTTTATGGGGAAAAAATACCCCAACCAAGTAAGTCTATTTTCTTGACATTTTTGATTTGACACTTTTCTAGGACTTTGTACCCTCAGGTATACAGTGTGATTCTTGGAGCTGTTCTGTGCAAGGCCACAGGTTGGCCTTCAATGATCCCTGTAGGTTCCTTCGAAGTCAGGATATTCTATGATTCTGTGATTCTAACATTACTTTCTATATTAGAGGTTATAATTTCTTGCTCCCTCTTTGTTTTCCTTTTTTCTTAATTTTATTTTGTGTCTTTTGCATCCTTTATGCACCTTGAATAATTCTCTCAGCCCAAAATTGAGATCCTTTTTTGATAATTGTAAATAGTTCTCCAGATTTTCTTGCTCTTAATACACTGTCATAAATCAAACTGTATAAGTTTGTGCTAGGCAAACTCACGGCTTTGCATGCAGCATTGCCTGTGTGATCTCATCCATTACACTAAGCACTATAGAGCACTGATTTACCGGAATAGGGAAGCCAAGTAAATTCCCTGTCTAGACTAATGTAATTGTTCCCCTGTTCTGAAGGTTCAATGATTTCACGGTTAGTCATTCCGTCTCTTTTCTCCTACAAGTGCATGCAGATACCTGAAAAAATAGCAGCCTTATAGAATATACATTTAGCTTATTGGAAAGATTTTCTTCATTCTGTATGACCAAAACTTTAATCCCTGAATCAGTTTCAGGAAATATCCATATCCTACATATGTATGTACGCCTTCCTCTGTGCATACCTAAAGGAGTGAATCCATAAATATGAGATAAAACAACTGTAGTCCATAGACAATGTAAAATTTATTCAAGTTGTGTGACTCATAGTATCTAAAGACAAAACATATACCGAAAACAGGCTGATAGGCAGCTTTCTTAGTCCTGTTTTAGGAGAAAATTAGAAGACAAGTTGTTACATACATTGACAGCAAACTGTCTTAAAAAAAGCACACCAAATATGATGTGCGCAGTTTTACAACTTGCACCTCCACATAAAACAAGTGCTGGTGAATCTTATGATGCAAAATCTGTTTAACAAATTTAAAAGAGGACAAGAAAATGCATTGCTTTCTGAAAATGTTATTCCAGTAGATACATATGCCCCCAGTCTCCAACTACCAACATAGGTGATATGGGTCAGTAAGAGAGTATCTCTGTATACACAATCTAGCCTCAGAAATTATTTTCTTTTTAACTTGTTTGGAAATGCCATCTGATGATCTATGCTGGCTTTCATGCCAGGATTTATTCTACATAAATATTTCTCAGTTACAACAACAAAAAATAAAAAACAGTGAATTGTTTCAGATAATAATTGAAATACACGTATGACAACATTTGTTATTTCAATTTTGCATTCCATTAAATATTCTGCTTAATATTAGACAATATTACACAGTGGGAGAATGTAACTGCTTAGTTTTATGAATTCCAAATATTCTCACTGTTAACAGTAAAGTCTTTTATATGTGTAAAGTTAGTAATAGTTGTTTTTTAGAGAAAGATTCAGGAAAACAAGAGAGTAAATAATGAGTGACTGGAAAACAATTTCTTGCCAATTTCAGTTTTCTCCTTGTAAATTCACATTTGTTGGGCAGATGGAAGCACCCTAGATGTACACGAAGGGAAAGCAGAACTTAGACTTACCTATTCGAATTCTGCTGCACATTGGTCTGCTCTGAGAGTCAGTCACTCCCTGAGGTAAATTCATAATGCAAACTCATAGCCGAGTACTGCTACATTTTCATCAGATCATGATAGTTTTGAACTTTAGTACTTTCATGAAATGAATGCACTTTTGAAAACACATCAGGGATGGTCTGGAATCTTCATTTAACTTCAGCTTAAAAACTCCAAATGCATATTTTCAAACTATTATAGTTTGGGTTGACTAATGATGCAGACTCTTTCCCATAACTATATAATGAAATTGGGCAACCAATGGAAGAAATTCTTCAGTTTCTTAGCACTACATTAGCATTACTATACCAAACTATAACCTGACTATGGCAAACGGTATCATCTGAATGCATCACATGTTCTTAGTAGCAAATAAGCAAATAAGAAGGCAACATCCATCATCTTTTCAGTCTGACAGAGGTTTCGATGTTATTAATAGGAAAACACATAGCAAACTAACAACCAATATCTCCAAAGTGAGACAAGATTTAGCAGCTCCACTGTGACTTCTGTAGTGCAGCATTCACAGCACAACAGATACCTTAAATTATAATTAATTCAGTTGAAAAGAAAAGGTGAATTTTAGAATGCATTTTTTTCCCTTGTCTTATCTTCAACCTACCAGAAAATTGAAATCTCTATCTCTGGCAGTTCTGTGGCAGAATTCCAGCTTTATCTTAATGAAAAAGGAATTCTTTTTGACAAAGTCTTGTTTTCCAAGTATCCCAAAATCCTCTAATTCTTTACATGAGAGGAAAAGAAAGGATGGAAGGAAGAGTAGTGAAACATACAAATATTACTCGAGAAGGATATAGGAAAATGTTCTATGAAAAGAAGACATGAGTATTTGATAGTAGAAAAGTATAGTAGAAGAGTAGAAAAGGAGAAAATTGTATTTCCTTAAACGCGATGCTTGAAAATTCACCATTTTATTCTTACATAACACTATCAAAGGAATAATAATTCCTGAATTTCACCAATTTTGAAAATCAAATGAGACTGAGAGGAAGATACAATTATAAATTATTTCAAAGGAGATTAAGTTTTTACAAACCGATATTACATCCTGTCACAAGGCCTTTTTTCCCCCAGAAAACAAATCCAAGTCAATAGCTACTATAAGGAAAAAACACTTACTGAAATTTAGAGATACTATTTAGACAATTTGCTTAAGCTGACATGTGAGCTATTGGTTTCAAGGAGGACATTACATAATATTTCTATTATATTTATCAAAAATATTCATAGTACCAGGTGTGCCTCTGATTATGGAAAAAATACTATCACATCTGTGTTCAAAGAACATTGCAACTGACTGAAGCAAAAAAAACACATATGCCTGGACACCAAGGAAGAAGGACAACAGTTATATTGCTTCATTTTTTATGTCTAAGGGCTCAGTATTCTACAAATTATATATTCAAATATTAACTCTATATGAGTGTATTTAACTCCAGAATAAGAATGTTACTGATACTATAATTATCAAGACCTCTTAATAAAGCGGTAGAAAACAATGATACTAAAACTTGGCATGGTGACTTAGCCTTTAACAAGAGACAAAATCCCACCCAGCTGTTTGCTCACTTCCCTGACCGGTGTGACAGGGAAAAAGTTGTCCTTTCCAGAGGCTATATTGCCTTCTCCACTATGGCCTCTTCTAAAGGCTTCAGGGGAATATCTTCTCTGGCATGGAGAAACTTCTCCTCTTCCTCTGCTTTTGTTGTACCCTCTGTTGTTTCTCTTCGTGTTTGTCTCCACTGCCTGTGTGGTGTTTTCTGCCCTTTCTTACATGCGTTTTCCCAGAGATGCCCCATATGTGGCTGATGGACTCAGCCATCCTATGGTGGGTCTGTTGCCAAGATAACTGGCACTGACTGTCTCCAGCTTGGGGCAGCTCCAGCCATCTTCACTGGGAGACCAGCCCTGCAGGCTCCCTGCTTCCAAACCTTGTAATCTACACCAATACAACTGATAAAAGGCTCAAAAATATTTTAAATGGAGTTCTCAATTCATCTCTTTCTAAATCTTGGAATTTGTTAATTTTATCCCACGAGGACATAATCTGATGATCCACATTTGTGTAAGACTATATATATGAAATAAAAACCTTCAGAATTAAATAAAAGCTCATGTAAATTACACCTGGACTTTGAATTTCTCTGATTTTCACTAATGTTTTTGACTATATGCAGAATCAATAAAAATGTAATGTAGTGAGCTAAAGTTAAGCTTTGACAAATATTACTTCAGTGTCAAAGGAACAGCCACCAATACCTCGACCTCTTTTGCAGAGTTTTCTGAGTTTTCAATGGAAGAGACTTTCTACTTGGAATAGAGGTGAGTTATTCCCTGATTATTTAGAACATGTTTATTTTCAAATTCTTCAGAAATTTCAATTCAGCAGAAATATTCCTACCTACCTATGATACAGTTAAAGTTTCCTTTCCTCAGTAAAAAAGAAATCAATAGCAACAGTTCTTCTCTTCTCCAAGGGTGATAGCTCTGTCTGGCTACTAATCATGTTCACCTTAATTAGGAGATACTCATTACAAGAAACGTAGTTTCTGGTGAACTTCTTCACAGTTTTGCCACCAGCTTTTTTTCATGACTTGCAAGTCTATAAGAAAAGCATATAAGGTACAAAAAGGCATCATATGAGAAGAAAAAGGTTTGGTAATATTAAATTTTACCTCTGTATCCATACACTTTGGAATTTTCCATAATTTCTCTGTTCTGTTCTGACGAATTACTAGTTTCCCTAATGGCATTTTTGAATTGTGTGATATGATATAGATCAAAGAATTTCTTGTAACACATGAAATCACTAATGAATAGTAATTAAGCATCAGCAACATAACTTATTTCTTCTGATGCTAAATAAAAAGTAAAGTCCCAGTGATTTCAGTAGAAGTAGAAAATCCAAATCTTTTCATCAGGCTCACTATTCATTTAATGACCTTTGATACAACAAATTCTAGATTCGGAATCATTCATAAAATGTGACACTATGTATTCCTATTTCAGATTTACTCATTTTGTTTAAATGATTAACAGAATAATCCCTTTATCGCAGTCTCATGAATCCCACTGAAATGTTCACTGAGCCAAACAGAAAGGTCTCCTGTCCTGATGGGACATTATTGGGATAGCATAGTGACATGTGAATACACTAGCCACTGGTTCATTTTCTATTATGTTTGGTATGGTTTAAGGGAAACAAAATCTGTTTTAAAATAAGATTCAAGGACATTTTCATTATTCAACATTCTCTTATTAAAATAGGAGATTTGTGCTCATATTTTCAAAATGTATAGAATAAAATCTACAAAATTAAACACCCACACAAAATTATCCACAAAAATATCAACAAATCTACAAACGGGAAATTAAAAAGAATGAATGTGGTTCATCTTCTACAAGCTTAGCAAGAATCCGGTGAATAGCTCAAGTTATTTGTAGGTATTTGTAATTTCTTAAGGTTGGAAATGCTGAACTTTAAATTTTCAAAATAATAATCTTGTATTTTTATTCTCTTAAAGTGTCTACTTTTGATTAAACTAAGACAATAGCAACATTACTACATTGAGAGTAAAACATTTGAACTTGCCCATAATGCAGAAAAGAGTTAGAGCCATAGAGAGCTTATTAACATAAATTGCAATTATGAAACTGATTGTCATCATTTATGGCTCTTTTCAAATTACTTGACAGATTGTCATGGGAAAATAAGTTATGCAAATTTATTAATGTTTATGCAAATTGTTTTACTTTAAGACTGAAATAAGACTATGGATCCAATACCCTTCAACATTTACAGTGAAAAGCAAAGGATACTCATTTGACTTAAACTTATTTGAATTAATCATGGTAAAAGCAAAATAATCTTATATCTAAAATTGGTTTGATTGGAAGATGTTCCTGACTCATACAAACTGAGCAATTAATCTAGAAAAGTATTATGTAGGCTGTGAGAGAGTTCATTTTGGATGTGATCATGGACACAATTTTGACTTAAGATCAGGAACTGTTCAGAATGCATAAAAATGAAGTAGTTAATGAGGGGAAATTAGAGAAGGATGTTGTGCTGTACTTCTTAACTTTTTTTTTTTTAAGTCTTCTGATTGCTTGCAAATTTTGATTTAAAATGCTTTACGTAATCATGTAAATACTTTACAGGCTTTACTGAAGCCAAGTTACTTCTACAGCTGCTTTGCAGATTTAGACAGGAAAACACACTAGACTGCATTTGAGATTTGACCATCAGCTTTTTTGCAAACTGGAAGTTTGCTCATTAACAACCTTTTCCGCTGAAATCGTAAAGAAAAAAGGTTAAAAAAAAATGTTGTTTTATAAACTTTCTAATTGCAATCATAGAGAAGAAAGGACATCCAAGGAACCAAGGGATAACATCTACAGAAGATGTTTCAGCCAGCACAGGATTATTAACTTAACTCTGATTTCACTATTACACAGAAACATGCTGACTGTATTTTAGGTTTAACTGCTCTATAATTTCAAAAAGTTTATGATTCTTTCCACATCCAAAACAATAAAAGGGTCAGTAACCCCTGTAAAACAGAATGACAGATTGCCTGCTCACACTGGTAAGGAATGAGAAGCAATAAGAATATTCCCAGATACCTAACATTTCTGTATCCTTCTAGCAAGACAATCCACAACGTAAAGAGAATTTATCCATGTCTCCCTAGAACAGCCGAAGTTTCTTTCTTCGTTGTCCCTTTAATTCCTCATCAAGAAAAGTTGGGTTTACCCCACCTTTAACAATCCTTGTGACCAAAGAAATAGGTCAGGTCTCCACTCAGGTTCTCTTTTTAATCATTTAAAAGATGCGATGTTTAGCTACATGATTCCTCTCTGCCACTACTTGAGAATTCTCTCTTGCTGGTAACTGCCTCAGCAGAGACATATGACAGTTCAGGGTATTTAAATCTAGTGAAAACTATCAAATTTGTAATGAAATATTTAATCATTCAGAAGTATACACACACATACCCCAAGGACAGCAACAGACAAACGAGGGCTTTTTTCGTGATATATGAACAGGTGCAACAAAATAATATAAAGTGAACATTGTCTGCTTATAACTTTGCAAGTCAAAAATATAAAAATATTAATCTGTAGAAGAACTGACTTCACTTTTCATATTAAATTCAATTTCAAACGTTACCCATAGTTATTGCAGGAAAAGAGCATCTGAAGAGTAAAGTCAATTAGCTTTTATTTTGTCTGTCACCACTTATTATTCATTATGTTATACTTAGAAGTCTCAGCTATATTCTGAATCCTAATTTCTCCACATCAAAGGTTGAATATCAAAAAGGTAGTAAAAGAAATACATCTGAGGACTCCAGATATGATAGAGGCCAGGTATTCCTTAAAGTCCAAGATACTAAAAATCTACACAAGTGAAATTATAGGAAAAAGAAGATTAAAAAAAAAAAATCTTCTGAAAATAAGAGCCTACCTGAATCAAGAGTTCCCTCAGGAAGGATTTGTATGTCATCATGGCTAGGCTTCACGAACAAAGATTAGAGAATGACTCTACCCACCCTTGCTACAAGCACATTGATGGCTAAAAAGGCCAATGCGAGATAGACAAGTCCGTCTGCAAAAGGCACAGAGGAAAGTTTCCTTTGGTGGTACTGGCAAGGTTTGGTTCTTTCTGCATTGCCTTTTCTCCTCAGAAATGATTCTGTGTGTGATGGATTTGTATGTAGACACACAGAAAAACAACCAACCAACCTGATTAGCAAGGAAAATCACTCTTTACGAATCAGAACATAGAAAGATAAGAGGTAGGTGAGTCAGACCTGGCAAAGGATATTAATAAAAAAAAAAATAAAGATTCATCAGGTAGACAGAAAAAAAAAATTACTTTCAAAAGTAAAATTACTATGAAGAAGGTTCTGGGTGGAGATTAAAGCTTGATGTGGCTCTGAAAAAAAAATTAATATATACATTTTCACAATGATGCAGTTGTTTATCTGGGGACAAAGAGAAGATGAAATTAAGAACAGTAGGAAAACAGAATCCACCACAATGAAACTGGAAGGAAAACACAAACAGGTAATGACCACAAATTTGTTGTGACCAATGATCTCTTCCCACAAGTTGTTCCATATCTGACACACAAAATCAATATAGAATCATAGACACATTTAGGTTGAAAAAGACCCTTAAGATCATTGAGTCAAACCATAAATCTACAACAGAAGCATTCATACAAAGATTTTAAAGACAAAGGTCTTGTTTTTAATATCCAGTGAATAGTAACTAGCACATAACAAAAGCAAGTAAAAAAACCCAAACCCATCATAATTCCAAAATGAATTACTTGATCTAAATGTTCAGAACTGTTGATATAAGGTCAATAATGTGCAAGGCATTATAACAAAAATTTATGTCAAGAGCAACTATGGATATGGAAGTTAAAGCAAATAGGGTTGGACATTTAAGGTATTATCAAAGATAACCTGGCAACTAAAGTTCCTAAATCAGAGATATATAAGAAATCTCATCTAATTGGACTTCACTGTGTAATTGGTGCTGTGACATGCAAAACTAGTACAGTCAAAATAGGAAGTAATTGCAATGGATGAGAAATTACTAATAACAACCACTAGCCTTCAGAGAAAATACTGTCATTGAGTGAGATTCTCAGTAAAGTTACCATTTTAAATAATGAGACATATCAAATGCATTTTTTTCGATGTCCACTTTTAATAAAAAGTTTGGACAGCACTATTTGTTTTAAAAGAGACTGGTATATCATACAGAAAAAGGCTACCAAAACTAGGTTTCCTCAATGATTACTGTAATAATAATAATAATGGCATGAAATTCAAGGGGAAAAAAAAAAGAGAGAGAGGTTTACATGGACCATCAGAGAGAACAAAAGTCATATCCAGCAAGAAAAGAATAAATTAAAATTGTGGCCCAGTAAAAGGAACATTGAAAATGGATATAACAACTGTCCATAAATATTTGATGGTGAAGAATTTAGATACCAATGTTGGAGAGAGAAGAAATTCATAAATATGTTCAAGAAAGATTGTTTTCTGACAGTGCAATTTCAGATAGAGAAGCAAGAGCAACATGCAGAAGTACTCTGAAATGGAACTTGTCACACCACACTGTGCAAGAGGTTCCTGTTACTGAAGTATTTCATAGACTATGAAATCACACTGAAAGGCAGGAACCTCGAAACTAAGCACATACAGCTGGAGAAACTGAAGAGATGGGAAAGTATTTTTTAATTCTTAACCCGTTTACCTATATTAGTGTTCTGCCTTTGATTTTTGGTCTCTAGAAGAACTAAACCTCTTTGGTAGTGGAATCTTCCTTCTTGCTCCACAAGACATACAAGTCTCACGGAAATTTTGAAGAGCCCAGATAAGTTTCACATTCTTTTGATGGTGAAAATTTGTTTGGTTTTTTTGGAGGGTTGTTTTTGGTTTTTTTTTGTTTTTTCTTCTGTTTACTTTTTTTTTTTAAATATAATATGGTCTTTTCTACTAGTTTGTCAGGGTTAACTCTTTCCTTTTTTCACAGACAGGCCCCTGGCTGCCTTTTCCCTCTGTTGCTGTGCTCATAGATGGGACCAAGACGAGCTGCAAGCTTCACAGAGCTGCAGTAAAACGGCTCCCCCAAATGGTATAATTTAGCACGGAGATACCTAAGGAAATGCAGTTCGAACCCGTTAAGATTCCTAAATGTTTTGGAAAAACTGATCTTCATAATATCTATGATTTTTTAATAGCAAGTTTTTACTGAAAACCTTACTGAAAACCCTGCTGACCAGATATTGAGGTGTTTTGGATGCCCAGAAGTCTACAGGTAATACTTTGGTGCTATGTGACATCTCTCGCAGCTGAGACTCAGAACCGTAAAGGTGTTTGGATACTTTCTGGACCTTGGAAGGTAGACAGGGTGAAGAAACATTTGTGGCTGAGAAGTGGTCTTTCATTTTTTGTTAAAGAAATGAACTATAATACAGAAGAAGAAGTACCAGGTGATATGGACGAGGATCACAGTACAGAATGGAGCCTGTGTACCTCAGGGATCTTGGCCTTCCGATAGTGTGGACATGACAACGAAATGAAAGAGTATCTTCACCTCTCCATGGAATATACTGGTTCAACAATTTTGTCAGCAGCATGAAAGTTGGTTGTTTTTATTTCTTAAAGGTACTTCATTTTGCCCTTCAAGCTCATCAGTATGTTCCCACTTCATAATGCTGGTTTATTAAAGAAGGCCTAATTATTTGTAAACACATTGACATAAAAGTTCTGTTCAAAATAAAAAAACTTAAACTTAAAAAAAAAAGATAATATTATCACATGTAATTCCTTTGGTATTTGCCATGCATTTTCATAACAGTTCAAGTCAGCCCCCCAAAGTGTTTTGATGTGACATAAAATTGTAGATTGACAGATATATCTGTTTACTTATTTATCCTAGAGTATTTTTTTCATTTTCCATCTGCTCTTTGATCCTGTAGTTGCATATTTTCCAGCTTTTTTCCAGCAAAAGTAATTATAAGGGGTTTTTAATTATTGCTTTTTATTTTTAATAGTCAAAATAGTTTTCTTGTACGGAGGAACTCCAGGAGCTGATACTTAAGGAAGACTACCAAGTGACCTAAGACTCATAATAAAATGGTGGCATCATTGTGCCTTGGTTCTTTCCTTTTTGTAGTGTTGGACAGTGACTCACTTCTCTAGAAAAGAACACTATTAATTTATTCCTAAAAGGAATTTATTTAAAAGTTAAAAAAGCTGTAATTATTTGTTATTTTTTATTTATTTTTAGTCAATAGATGCCAATGGCTAATTTTACTTTAGGAATTAAAAAAAAACCCAAACAGAACAAGCTGAAATTTAGCTTGTTTTGAGAGCTCTTATTTCCAAAATGTGCCAGCAGGTATATTGTATTTTAATATTAAAAGAGACTTTATTACAAATTACCTGTTTGGAGATATCTCCAGCTATTTTGTGTATCAAGTGGGTAATCATTGGAAAACAACAAAGAAAGTTTGAAACACACTAGATGGATATTGAAGGTCCCATGGACATATTAAAATAATATTAGAGAAACCTACAATACTGAATGACCCTATCAAGAACACAGACAGCTTTACCCTGATTTAGTATCAGTGAATTTGAAACTATTTCATGCAAACACCTTGCAGAATCAGGTCATGGATTCATCAGATTCTTGAATGTCACTGGCTGCGTTAGACATGTTTGATAACACTGCAGTTCACATCCAGCGAACACGCCAGCTGTATGAACAGCAGCTGAAAAAACTATCCCTTCTAAAAAACCCTGGAAATGCAAACACTGAACAGCAAATATCCACCGTGTGTCATTTCTCTTCAAAGCTGGCAGCACTTTGCATTTTCGGGAAGGTTATTTTTCCCAGTAGTTCCATCCTGACCAAATGGTGGTGGCAAACAAACAATGAGCCAATATCATCAGAAGGAAAGGCTGGCAATAATTTTAACTGTTTTTTTCTCTAAGGAGTAGAGACCAAATGAGGGAATGACCAAAACCACTGAAAACCATATTTATCAGTGTCAGTGCTGAACAAAGGATAGCCTTGTGTTTCATAACTGATATTATTAACTTACTGGTAAGGAACAATATTAAATGCAGAACAGGCTGTTCAGTTTTAATACCTTTGTAAATATGCAATCTGCTCTCTGTGCATCAGTCATGGACATCCAGCAGTCTTTGCTAACAAGGGTACAGTGAATTAGTCTTACTATAATGAGAATGTGTATATGCCTTCAAAGGGAACTGCTTAAAAATAAATACTAGAAACAAAAGGATGAAAACATCAAGTATTAAGAAGTTAATTAAATTATATTCAGAAAAAAATGTACAGCTCCAGGAAGAGAATTTCAGTATAATGAAGTTTGACATGAGCTGCTAAGGCAAGCAAAGCTATTACCAATTACATGCTATCTATTCAAGTCATTCCAAGACAACACAGTAACTGCAAGCACATAACTAGATTATAACAAAAATTATAATAATAAGGAGAAAGAACAGTTTCTTCAGTATCTACATGAAAACTTAAGGATTTTGAAAGTGAGGTCTTCCTTATAGGTTTTGAATACTCTTAAAATTTGGTCAAAACAGGGGAAAATAATTCAAATCTGTTCCTCTATACCTGGCAACACTCAACCAGTATTCTGCATAAACAAACCATACTTTCTCTGTTCTGCTTCTGGATATTTCAGCTGTGTCTAACTAAATCACACATCTCTTCTTCTACATTTAAACATTGTTGTACCACTTCTAAAATACAACATTTACCAGATAGCATGCTTTTCCCCACCTTGCTTAAAAATACATCAGAACCATGTCAGTTAGGGAAGGATTTTTTTTCTCCCAGTGCCAGAGGACTGTGATGTTTAGTGACCTTATCCACTTAAGAAGTCATCTTTAAAATTGCTTTTTCTCCCTCTGGCATGCGGAGACCTGGCTCATACCCTCTGGCTTGCAACTCAAGGTTGTGTAACCATGTAAACTGCTTTTAGGCTATCAGAAGCAGCAACTACAGAGGTACAGCAAAACAGTAATGGTTTAAAAGAAACATAAGCCCTAAGCCAAGATTTTTTGGCCTCAAAGAGCAGGCATATAAGAACTAGTGGAAAGCAGGAGCTAGGCACATCTGCCAGAACTTTGTAGACACCAGGTTGGCCAGGCAGCTGGGCACAGATTCCACCCTCCTGCCCTCCAAGGCACAGATTTCTCTGGAGCTCACCCTACACCCAAGAAGCCACATTGAGGCTGGTTGCCTGAGGGCATGGTGAGTTTGACTGAAATTGCTTTATAAGAACTGCTGTGGGAGAGTCTGCCAGAGTTCAAGGAGCACTTGGACAATACTCTCAGGCACATGATGTGACTCTTGGGGATGGTCCTGTGCAGGGTCAGGACTTGGAGTGGGTACCTCCCAACTCAGCATATTCTGTGAGTCTGTGAAAGTGTACGAGAGAATGAAGCTCTGTAACATCCAGTTCCCTCAACAGAAAAAAGTCATAGTTCCTGAACAAGACAAATTTCATACTGATAAATGGATAGTAGTCCATAAAGAAGCAAAGGAAACGACTGAAGAAAACCAGGTCTCTTTTCATATAACGTTGGTCTGTTTCACCATTTGAATTTTCTCTACTTGCACATCTGAGTTATATGTATTTATTAATAATGTTACTCTTCCATTTATTCATTATAAGTCACTATGTCCTTTGTTTTAAGAAATAGTATACAAGATATTATGGATTGTTCACTGAGATCTTGTTATTTTAACTCACTTTTAATTCTTTCAGTAACTGGACAGAATTTATCCACCTTAGCAAAGTTTCCAGAAATAGCTTCCTGTAGAAAAGACCCACCACTGTCAACAAATCTCATAATGCCTCCTCCTTCTCATAGCAGAGAGAGTTAGTCAGAAGCAATGGAGAAAAGATATACTCAACACTTAATTAGAAGTTTTTCATAAAGCGAGTAAAAATACAGTGTCCCAGTTGAATTTGTGAATATTATTTTTTTTACACAAACACAGTAAAATGCTACACAGCTCAAACCTATTACCTCCCACTATCATGTAAGAATAAGAGATTATTGTGTGTTAAATGATTTCATTTGAATCATAGGCTTGATGGTATATCTCTTCTCATTTGAAAATATGAAAGAGGAAATAAACAACTTAAGGGATTACCTAAAATGTCTTTAATTTTACTTTAAAGCTAGATGTTTTGAAGATCAGGTGTTTAGCGTGTTCATCTACTCATTACATGTGCTTTAAATTTTGTTTATTTGGAATATAAAGAGGAATTGAAGATTCATATTGAAGATTCATATCCACCTCTTTGTTTCAGTATTTCACAGGAAAAAAAAAAAAAAAAGCTACTGAACCTATGATAACTTCTGAAACCTTTTATAAAAGTGTTCTCTAGTGGTCGTGCTTTGAAATTCTGTTCATGAACTCTCAAACTTTAAATATGCCCCATAATCCTATGCTGATCCCTGTGAATTCACACAAAATTGACAATTTGACAAATGGCAACACAACATAACTTGATAACCCTTTCAAGTTCTGTGGCATGCAATCACCCAAAAGATGACCTCTTATCATCCTCAGTGTTTATTTTTTCTCTGCCATGTTGATGCAAATTTTTTTTTTTTTCATTTGTAAAGCATCAAAGTCTATCTTAGATAATGTACCACTCTCAGTCCTGACTTCTTAACCTACAGTCATTGATTAGGATGCCAGATTTAAAGAACAACATCAAAGGAACCTCCGTTTTAAATCATAGTTGATGTGAAATTTCACAGTGAAATTTTTTGAAGACTAAAATCTCCCTTTTTATCCTGTTTTTATAATAGAAGCTGTGCACTCTGGTTTTGGCCTCAAATTGAAACTCTGAGGGATGGAGGATACTCTTTCTTGCTAGATTTGTAGTGGTTTCTGATAAAAATGATGAATGTTTTATTCCCATGAAAGTCAATGATGTTAGAAGGGACGTCTGTCCTTCTCAGCATCAGGACCTTGACCAGACTATCAGATGTTAAGAGTTAGGTGAGATGACAGAGAAATGAAATAAAGATGAAATAGTGAACTTAAGAATTATTGTCAACACTCATGGCAGTTCTGCTAGTAATAAAATCAAACAGAAGTAGCAGGGGGCACCTACACTTCACAGTTGAAAATCTGTGGTGTCTGATATCTCCTGGGAGACACAGCATACACATCATAAATCAGGACGGGAAGATTAAAAGTAAAGCAATATGCTGTTTCAATACCTTACCACATGAGAGTGTTGCCTTAACCTTTTGCAAAATGTAACTTGTTCCAAATGCTGCAAGCTATAGCTGCCTAGATACCAGATGTCCAGTCAGAGAGGTTAATTAAATTTTTTTTCTGTCTCTGGAGCCTCAGTTACTTGTTTTTCAGATGAAAGGTGAAATAATACATATTGGGTTATTGCACTGTTAAATCAGGTATAGAAAAATGGACTGAGAAGTTCAGTATTTGTATCAGAGCACTCAAAGATAGCCTAGTTTCTCTCTTCATTTCAACCCCCTTCCAAACTAAGGGCCTCAGTTTGACAATGTACAGAAAAGACATGGAGATTAAATTCAACATTCTCAATGTTTAATTCTCAATTGCTCACTGCTGGAACAATTGTTGAAGATTACAAGTTCATGAGGGTATTTTCAGAAGAACGATGACATCTATGCTTACAAATTCAAAGAAATAGTTACTCATACTCACAACTGCAATGGCCTACAAATCAAAAAATCACATGGCCCCAGAAATCTAGTCCATTTGCATACAGACCCTTAGATCTGTGAACTGAATTTGATCTCGCAGATCTAAAGCCTTATTAAAATCCTGAAAAAAAGAGTCTAAATCCACATTGAAGCCCTCTAACTAAAATAATTCTATTACATAAACTGTTCATTCTTTCACATTACTTGTAAATGCATCATGCAGGTCATGATGGATAACAATCTTCTGATGATCATCCATTAAATAAAATCACTGGGCATTCGTAACATTCGATATAATATTGCATTTTCTAGACAAACCTGGGGTACTCTGAATTCAGTGCTAGTGACTGAAATAAGGTATGTTTCATTCATAGTTTTTGAAACCCTCTGCTTCTAACCAGGTTTAAGAAGAATACAAATTGAGCAGGGTATTAAGTCTATCTTAGAAGTTAAATACTTCATTCCATTTCAAACTCAGGTAAAAAACTTATCTCTCTTGTAAGAATAAAACCCCCTAGTCTTTATCACTCAAAATTTCATTTTTTTTCAATTGTTTACTTAATTTGTAGCAGAGAAATAGAGACACTTATTTCACTTTCTCAGAACAGCAACAAAAAAAGTTATAGGAACTGTTACAATATTAGTCTTGGAGAAAAACAGAAAAGTTTGTAAAAACCGCACGCACAGACATGTTGTTCCTAATGCAACAACTCATCTTTCAAGGTGATTAATCCCTTCGTAAAAACTAAAGTAACCAGAACAGATATACATTTTGCATATATTTTTCATGGAGGTAGAAAAATGCAATTCGTCCTAACTCATATATTAATTATACATGTTATATTCAGCTGTATTTAGATTAACTATCTGAATTATATTAATTATTCTGCTTCTGCAGGATTGAATCTTCTGATATTGTACTACATAGTTATTGCTTCCATGACACATAACTTCTTGTTTAAAACAAATAAATGAAAAACTTCACAGGATGAAGTTAAAACTACATTTCTCTTTAATGGGCTACTTAAATTATTTCATAAATTGTTTCAGGCATTTCATGAGCTTAAAAATCAGTTTTTAACAACTTTTTCTTAAGGAGGATCCAGAGAAAAAACCATAAATAATCAAATATTTAAAATCTGTTAGTAACTAAATTACTATTAGAATTTTTTCGTACTTAAAAATATTACCAAACATTCACAATCTTTGCCTTCTGTATTACCAAGTACTGAAAAGTCATTAAAATTGTATATAATATGCTTCTTCGGGGAAAGCAGATATATTATTTATTATTTGCTCAAACAGCCCTGGGTTGTGGTTTGACATTTCAAAATATTTAGCCACAGTAGTGAGAACATTTCTACGCATTCCTGCACTGCAACTGCTCGAAAAATAAATTAATCCAATCAACAAACAAACTTTCCCCAGTGACCAAAAATTTTAACAACGATAGCCTCGTTCTCTAACAAATGCTTTACAGATGAGGAAAGAGAGAAGAAACCCTTGTTGCAGGATGTGCCAGCGCACAGGGCGTGTCCTACTGCAGGATGGGCAGCAGTGGATGCTTATCATAGGCGTGCTGTGCATAAACGCACATACATGTGAGAATATGTAACATAAACACACATACATGTGAGATATATACAACCCCCTTGAGACTACAGACATGTATAAAGAAAAAAAATATGGAAGAGGAGATGGAGAGACCCAATATCGACCATTTTCATGAGCAGAGATTGTACTCAGGTTAGTGTTGCAATAATGCAAACTTTTATATTGTTTTGAGTTTATCATGACAAGTGAAATGGGATTTCTGGAGGAAAAGCATCAGTGTTTTATGGATGTCTGAGGTGCAAAGAGCAGGTTGGTACTGTAGTTTCCAGTGGTAGAGGGTGGTATAAAAGGAAACAGACCATCATGGATGGAAGTTGGGTTCACATATGCGAGAAAGATTCCGTTGAAATTTGTAGCAGAGGGAAAGCAGACCATGTACAAAGCCATTTGGAAATGTCAAAGGGGTCAGGAGAAAATTGCAACATGGTAGGAGCTGCAAAAGTTCCTACTAATAATATAAAAATTCGAGTCTGGATCAAGAGAGGATCCCAAAGACTAGGCAACTGAGAAAATGCAGCTCATTCGCCTTTAATAATTGGATTGAATAATGAATCTGGGGCTCAGATAGAAAGACAGCTTTCATGTCCATGGCTATTTTTTAAAAAAATACTTTCAGATTTGTCACTAAGGCGATTTTCTTCAGGAGCTGTAATTAGATGCCTGTTATTGCTTTTCCAGAATCAGATAGTGTCACTCTACATTCTGTTGTGATTTTCAAGTTTTCAAATTACATAGGTGATCAGCTAATTAACTGCAGAGATAACAGGCAGTTAGTAAATCCAGTGCACTATATTTACTATATTTACACAGTGGATTTAGCATCAAATTCATGGTGAGTGCAATTCATATTCCGTTCACGCACTACTGAGTTCCTTTGCATTTATACACCAGTTGGTTCACTGATCACACTGTGTCCAGGGCTTCCCTGACTATGAGGAGGTTGCTGTCACTTAGATTAATGCTCCATTTCCCAGGACCAACTTTCTGAAAATACACGCTTGGTATTTCAAAGATCTCTGTAAACTCTCTTAATGCTGCTGTCTCCAGATGACTTTGAAACAATTTCTTAAAATAATATTGCTGGGAATTTACAGAGACAAACTCCTACTTCCTGAACTGCACTGTGCATGTTTTCAGAATAGTCTTCTGTTCTCGTATTTTGGAGCCTCATAGGTCTGGCACAGTGCTCAAATAGTACAGTGAGTGGTATCGTTCAGGTATCTATGCCAGATTTTATTTATTTATTTTCACTAAATATCTTGGAATACTTAGTTGACAAAATAGTATACTTTTCTATTTCCATGCTAATGCTTACAGTGGTGGTACCTGAAAAACATTTTGGAGAATACATAAATAGAAAAAATTCACCAGTGGAACTACTCAAATTGAATTTTTTCTTGGTTTATTTATTTTTAAGTGCAAAAAGCAGAATATTGAAATGGTTAAAAGAATATCTCAACAATTTCAGATTATTATTATTTTATGACTGAATTTAAAGCAGGTATACAGGGAATATTTGAGTTTTAATTTTGTTTCCAGAATCTCAGACATTGTATTTCATAATAGCATTTTATGTTGCATTAACAGAATTTTATGCTGCTTTAACACCGTTTTATAGCATAATGGAAAAAAAAAAGGGTATAAAAGAGAGGTAAAGTGGAAAATAAACTGTAAAACCTTCTTTCTAGCTGGTTTCTGTGCTTCACACTGATAACATTACCAACGAAAGAACAATGGCTTTTAAGCTATCCTCTGCTTCAACTTCACTTTGAAATGAGCATTTACTGTGTCATATATTTTCATATAATTGCAAAGAGATAGACTGGGATCCATATTTTGGGGCTGAAAGTTTTTCAACATGATCACTTAAGTTTTATAAATATAATTTCACAGAATCACATAATCACAGAATATTCTGAGTTAGAAGGGACCCACAAGGTACACTGAGTCCAACTCTTAAGTGAATGGCCCATACAGGGCCTAATTCTCAATACAAATTATGATATATTATATAAGACAACCATCAAAGATTCAAGAAAGTTGAAAAAAGTAAGAGATAACAGCTTAGAGCTGGTAAAGGGGCTTACACAAAAAAAGAAAACATTAAGCTTTAACAATTAAAATGAAGCAGGCTTCCGATTTTATTGACCTTTTCCTCAAAATCAGTGTGTTCCCAGCTGGAATCATGTACAGCTTTGGATATTTCTTTCAAGAAAAAGTTTGGCAGAGAACTTCTTTTGGTAAGAAGAAAACTCAAAGGCTAGGTGTAGTGGGTTTCTGCAGCTGGGTTTCGGTAGCGGGGTGGCCTACAGGGGTGGCTTCTGTCAGAAGCTTCCCCTGTTTGGAGAGGCCAATGCCAGCCGGCTCCAGGACAGGCTTCCTGCCACTGGCCAAGGCAGAGCCTATCAAGAGTAATAGTAAAGCCTCTGTGATAACATATTTAAGAACAGAAAGGTATTGTGCAGAAAGAATTCCAGCCACGGAAGAGTGGAATGAGAACATGGGAACAACCCTGTAGACACCAAGGTCAGTGTAGAAGGAGGGGGAGGAGGTTCTCCTGGTGCCAGAGATGAGGCCCCTGCAGCCCGTGGTGCAGACTATGGTGGAGCAGCTGTGCCCCTGCAGCCCAGGGAGGACCATCGGGGTGCAGAGACCCACCTGCAGCCCATGGAGGAGCCCAGGCTGGAGCAGGTGGATGCACGAAGGAGGCTGTTACCCTGTGGGAGGCCCAAGATGGAGCAGGGTCCTGCCAGGGACCTGCAGCCTGCGGAGAGGGAAGTCCACACTGGAGCAGGTTTTTCCTGGATAGGAGTTGTGGCCCCTGTGGGGGACCCACACCAGTACAGCTCATTTGTGAAGGACTGGACCCCATGGAGGAGTGACCCACGGGACAGCAGTTTCATGAAGAATTGTTGCCCGAGGGATGGACTCACACCGGAGAGGTCCATCAAGGACTGTCTCCTGTGGAAGAGACCCCACAGGAGCAGGAGAAGGACTACTCTCCTGAGCAGCAGCAGAGACAACAACTGATCATAACCCCCATTCTCTGTCCCCTGAACTGCTGGGGGGGAGCGAGAACACAGAGGGAAGGAGGGGTGTGGGGAAGGTGTTTTTTAAGACTGTTTTATTTCTCACTCTTTGGCTCCTATGCTGTTAGTAATAAATTTAAGTACTATCCCCACTTTGAGTCTGTTTTGCCCATGAAGATAATCAGTAACTGACCTCTTCCAGCTCTTAACTCATGAATCCTTAGCTGTTCTTTTCTCTCCTCTGTCCAGTTGCAGAGGGGGAGTGAGAGAGTGGCTTTAATGGTTACCTGGCATTTAGCCAGGGTCAACCCACTACACTAGGAAAACAAACAAGCAAAATGGAAGCTATTAACAAATTGGGACTGCTTAGACTTGGAAAGAGACAGAGGAGAATATAAGTCTTTAAATACTAGAGTAAAGAAAGGAGGTTAAAGAGAGCCATCTGGTATCCAAATTCATAGTAAATGGGGTACAGGTAAAAAGCTAATAGTTCAGCACAGAAATTTAAATCAGACATACACCTCCCTCCCCCCCCACCCCCAACAACAGAACCAGTAAGGAATTGAATAGCTTACCTTTGAAAACATCAATAACTTCATCTCAGGTTCTTTAAGAACATAAAACATGCTGGAAATAACTGTAGTTGCACTTTGCTATGATTAATTTGATTTTGCTTCTAATGGAGAACAAACAGAACTTGGCATTGAACTTTGAACATTTTTCTCCTGCTAGGTTATGTTTCAGCTAAACCAGTTCCTTGATTCATGTCACTGTGCAACCACTCAATTACTTGTGTCAGCCAAAAGGCCAGGGTAGCACAGAGACAGAAACTGGCATCTGGAAGCAGGGAATCACAGAAAGGGTAAAGTTGGGCAGGACCACTGGGAAAGTCATCTCGTCCAATCTCCCTCCTCAAGGACGGCCTCCTTAGAGAACATTGAGCAGGATTGCCATGCACAGTTGCCTCCTTTGGCAGATCTGCTTGGCATATGCAAATGAAAGATATTTATAGAACTATGCCTTCTTGTACTATACCATGGTCTATTTGCAGAAGACTCCTTTTGGTCTAAATCTGTGTACTGTAATGAGATGGTCCTGAACGATGTTTGAAGTTCCTAGGTACAGCAACAAGTTGAATAACAAAATAAAAAGATACACTGGAGTGACTGAACCTATATACATCCTGATATGGTAATTGGTGACATGTCAGAACTTCTTTTCAAATTCCACACAGTCAGGAAAATTTACTGATTTCACAGAATAAACAATGAACACAAATGCCATTTGTCAGATTTCTAACCAGGAAATTTAGTAAGAAGACTAGAAGTACTGAATATCACTTATTTAGTGCTGTGACATGTAATGGAAGTCTTCCATCAAAGAAAACTCTGGCTACATACTCCTGTATACATACACCTATCAGGAACTTTCAATGAGAATAATGTTTACTGAGGGCAAGAGGCACAAATGAGACATATTTGTGGCATTTAATTATTTTTTTCCTAATGTTTCTAAAAGGGTGATTTCCAACTTTTAATCCTGCTATTCCAGCTCAACCATTCTCAATGATTAAACTTTTCTCACGAGAAGTTGTCAAGGCTTCAGAATCTTTTACTTGGGCTACTTCATTGTTTGGCCTATACACCACAAGTCTTTTTCAAAATGTTTTCTCACAAACCAGTTCATTTCACTTAGTTATCACTCTTCTTGTTGTGGTTTTAATGACTCCTACACATCCAGATATTCACATTTTATTTTATTTTCATTTCTCATATGGTGGATGTCTTGACCTGCTTTTCCATTTGACTGCTTTCCATGTTCTTCTACTAACCAATATAAATTCCAGTCTTTGAAATTTTTGCTCCACTGGCCTCCAGGTAGATGAGAACTGTTCATGGACTTTGAGGAATTCCCAGATAATGGAATTTTTATATGCCAGATGTATCTCATTTCAAGAATAAATTTCCAAAGGTAGTATTGCCTATTAGATGTTCTATTAGTAATGGAACAGGTTAGTCAAAAAAAACCCACTACTGGTTAGCATCTGAAAGTATATGAACATAAGTCAAAACAATGAGCTACTGTATTCATATATGAATAATATTAGCATTTGATAAAAAAAAAGCCACGGGAACATCTTTTAGGATTCTATACTAATGATTCATGTGCAAGATACTGAAAACTACAGAGCTTTTCAAGTTTAACAGGGCCTCTGTTTGCCAGTTTTCAAATTCATTGTAAAACAAGTACAAAGAAAGAACTCAAGGCAAAAAAGACAAAGAACTGAAAAAGAAGTACAGTGTTATTATAAGTCTCCAAAAAATTTTTGAAAACGGCAATACATGGTGGTTTATAATTTACAGTCTGGTGACAATTCTGCATACTCTAGCCATTATTAAAAACATAATTTACTTCAACAACAAAAAAATAAAAGTACAAGAAATTAAACACAATCAGAAGAGGGCATAAAATTGTCAGGGACATGAAAGAACTTCCATTTGACAGAAATGAAAAGATCTGCATTGTGAATTTAGAAGACAAAACCTGATGAATGTATACAAAATAAAACACAGTATTGTGAAGAAATATAAGCACCTTTGCTTCTGCATTTCTGCAGTGCAGGATCATAGGAATATTCATCAAAACTGAAAGACAGAAAAGTTAGAATATATAAATGGAAATTTTTTTGTGTTACATTAAGTTACTCTATGAAATGTCAATCAAGAATTAAATAGATTTCAAAAACCAGACCAAATATATCCATGAATAAAAGAATACCTATGATTACCAAAGATCACCAATAATTACAAAGGTAGTGAACCATGAAATAACTTGTTCTGTAGATTTTTGGACTTTACACCTCTCCTCTGATTTTCCTCTTCAATTTCTCTCTTTTTCTATGATGAATGTAGTAACGCTTTCTCTTACTTCACATATATTAAGCGAATTTCATGGTTTGTCAAGGAAATACTGGACTAAATTAACTCAAATATGTCAAAATATACATGCTATTGATAAAACTAGTCCAGTCCTTAAAAAAAAAAAAAAAACAAACAAAACAATGGGATTTCAATGGGATTTAAAGATGTTTAGCATATGTAATAGATACAGGCAAACTGCTGTTAAAACCTACCATCAGGTTGTTTGCACGAGGCAGACTTTTGAAATTACCGCCCCTGTATTTCAGAAACACACCCAGTCACCCTCTGACACCGCACAACAGAAACCAAACCCACAGACATTTTCTTCCGCTTTCTCCTCAGGTGGTTTTTAAAAGGAAACCACAACTCGCACTCATGGACAGACCTACTAATCCTGTTTTTCCAAGTTCTTCCACATCGTCTGGTTGAGAGTACCAAAATCTGCCAAGAAGAAGCCTAACAAATGATTGGGGCCCGGTTACTCTGATTGCTATAACCCGGAAATCAGGAACAAACCACAAAAGAAACATCTGAAAACAATCTCAAAAAACACAAACATAAATGACTAAAGAACAATTTATGTGGCAATAAAAATCCCTAGAATTTAAACTTGGATGCTGTCCATACACAGTAATTAACTAATTAGATTCTGTTATTGTTATTATTACTCAAACTTTGAAAATTATCTTTCATATCTTTCATTATCTTTCAAATCAAATAGGTCTAGCTGGTGGACTATGGAAAAAGATTGATTTACTGGTTTGAAAAATTTTTTGAGAAAAATTTTAAGCACATTATCTAAAAAAAATTAAAATTCTTATGGGTCATGGTTAAGGCAACAAAATAATCTTTCTAGATTAAAAAAAAATGTATCAGCTTTAATAACAAGCCATACTAAATGAATAATAAATACAGCTGAACAAATAAAACACATCATTTACTGATCTAATTTAAAATTCTGTTTCTATTCATGGAATGTCTGTGAACAGCTTATAAAATCATTTAATGTACATTTTTGTTATCTGAGTTTAATCAATGACATTTAAAGGTACTCTTTGGAATCTGAAACTTGCCATAAGATTATGATTAGGAAGAGGTATTTTTGCAAATTATTACTAGTCATTATTGTTCAAGTACTAATTAGTCATCCCTTGTATTTGCATTCTTTTTATTTCTGGACAAATCACACCATGTGACCATTCCCTGACAGGACTAGTTTTTTTTTTTTTCTAGAATCCATGTTCTAATATGAATATTGTAAAATTAGAAAGTTGAATTAATATGCTTTACTGAGGCTTACCTGCTTCCTAGAAAGCAATCACAAAGTCCCACAAAATCATTTTAGAAACTCAGGTGAGTCTGAGTTGTGCTTTTCCTTTTGTAACTAGCTCAGCCTCTTGTCATGTTCAAGGAAAAGCTCTGCTCTCTGTGGCTGAACTCTATCTGTTGGTAAAGCAGAGATTTTCTTACTTTGCTTGTTGGATCCTTGTTTAGTGCACCTTTTTTTTTGCCCTTTATTTCATATGCACACTGCCCTTTGTGTGTGATCTGTCTCGCTCAGAAGATGCTGACAGCTCATTCTGTGCTACATGGCTGGCTTTAACATACAGGTTTTGGCTACTACTGTTCCAGTCCTTAAAGACTGTAATTCATAGTGACCTAAAGGCCTGCTGATCTCCAGGAAGAACATCAGCTGCAGCTTCACACTGAATTTAAATGCATCTTTCCCAATACTGTACATATTTTTTTCTGTAAGTAGCCCAAGAGCACTGCAAGCATTTGTGTCTAAGCTCAGCACACGCCTCAACAGAACACATGCAGCAGGGTATACATGCAGGATGAAGAGTTTACTGTAGATCTTAAATGTACTATTGATTTTAATTTGGGAAAGGATATAACTCCAGCGAGTGGACATTTATTTATTTACATTTTACAAAAAATACCCCATCTGTTTTCAAACATGCATCAGAGACTCAAGCGCAGGACTCAAAGCTGGAACATGAGATCCCATGTCACTGGAAGTTCTCATTTTCTCCTGGAGCAATATCACTGATAAGGCTGAATGCTTCTAACAGTATCCATAAAATGTTATCAGGGTGCTGACATTTGTTCCAGGTTTGATGGAATTACATATGTCCACTAGGGACTGCTGTTCTCACTCAAGGGAACTTTCAATGAGAGTTTTGTGGTAAGTACAGAGAAAGTCAGGTACCACCTCCAATGATAGTGCATTTGTAAAGAATATTTCTGTGAACTACTGTCTCCAATGTAAGCTAAAGATACAACAAAACCAAATTGTCTGTTAAATGTTTGTTTCTATATATGTAATAACATATTTTATGCGGTATCTTATATATATACACAACTGAAATATTCATACATAGCATGTATTGATAACATAGAACATTTATTTATGTATTTATACAGAACATATGTCATATATAAGGGTCCAAACCCTTGGACTCTTCTAATGTTCCTCATCTTTGTAGCTGAGACATAGTGTAAGATACCATAACTCATTTTTCTTGGAGCTGAAAAAAAAAAAAAAATAGGATAAGGAAAAAAATTGAATGCAAATAAAACTTATTTTTTGACCCAAAAAAGTGATGGAATTGGCTTATATAAAATTTATCCCCTAGTCTTTAAAACTGACAGAGAGTTAGCTGCTTAACTCTTTTTAAGTTTTAATAGGGCTTAGGTGCGTAATTCCATTTAATCTCTGATAAACCTATATGAATCCATGATATAATACATTTTAAATAGTTACCACTCAGAAAGGTAAGCCAAAAAAGTGAGGCTATAACATTAAATAGCTTTAGCTCACTGCTGAAGCTAACTTAAATACACCATGTGAGTCTACACATAAACATGAAATTGAAGTTTGTGAATAATTATGTCATTCTGAAGAACAGTGCTTATTTTTAAAGAGAGCCTATTAATTCAAGCAGTATATTATATTTAAGTGTTTCAGTCAGCATCTGATTACACCTTTATACAAGTCAAACGTAAGCTTTGTTGTCAATGATTTCATGACAGTAAAATAACAATGCGAGATCAGAATCTGACCTGCTCATGAAAAACTGGGAGACAGTATTTTTATCAATGGTCCACAACTACATCTTACATGCTATTTTATGGAAGAAATCTTATCTTATCAGCACAGATAATAAGAATATGGAGGCTAAAACAACCTCAGCTGATATAATTTAAAAGATTATTTAATTTAGAAGAGTACTTAACACTGAAGGTTATTTTAAAGGTAAATGATAAAAATGAAGATTCTGAAGTACAAAACCTGACAATTTCCTACCTGATTCCAGTTTCTAACGTTATGTATTACGGTAGAGGTAACAAATGAAATTATACACCTTAGGAAAAACAGAGAACAAATCTTATGCAGATATTTTTGCTAATCCTACTGCTTCACAAAATAAACATGCCATGATCCTAACACAGTATTATTAAGTTGTGAAAGTTAAATTCAGAAAATTAGGGCTAAACTACGGTTTCTGGTACAGCTCTAATTCTGCCTGGTGCACCTGCATTATAAGGAAATTTTTAATTACCTGATCACACTCATTTTTGCATTGTATCTCTTTCACTGCTAGTGCATAACCTTCTTTAAAGAAAGAGGAATCAATTTCCTTGTGGATTTTCCTTTGGTGGTCATGACAACAGTATGGGAAGGCTTAACGAAAATTATTTGTTTTCTCAACATTACTATTCTTTCTATCTTAACAACTGTGGTGTTTTGCACAACCTTGTTCCTGGGAACAACTGCATTGCTCTGAATGAAACTAGCTAGGTATATTCCTAGACGAGCATGCAGCATGAAAAATATCCATACCTAACTTTAAAGTTTTGTAAAGTTATAAACCGCTGAAAAGAGGATCTAATAGGTGGATATGTCAGGACACCTCCACAGTAGATACCACAAGCAATTTCCCATAATATGCCCATATTCTCAACTGGCATGAATTAGTTTCCATGCAATGATTTCAGTAATACTAGTAAGACTTAAAATCTGTCTAAAAAGCTCATATTTGAATAAAGATGGAAAAAGGCAGAAGGGGGAAAAAAAAAAAAAAAAGATGAGAAAGAATAGAACAACGGGGCTTGACTGGGAAATCATAATATAAACAGACTGAATAATAACCTTGTTGGAGACAGTCAGGAATTGGAAAGTCAGATGAAGAAATGAGGAAAAGTGCAGCTCAAAAGTCAGGGGAAAGTCAGTTAAGAATAAGTACATGGAAGAACAGGTACTAAACTGTCCTGATAGAGGGTACTGGGTCTGAAGAAGAAAGACCACAATCAGGGAATCAGAACTAGAATCATTGTTTCAGGGAAATGCTGACACGTGCTGTTCTCATCTCATGGATGTCTCAGATTTACTTGATTCCCTCTTTACCTCCACTTGGTTTGTGCATTAGACAGAGCAGTGTCAATGGCAACATACATTCACAATCTTTGTAATAAAGGGAAATCCAAATGATTGCATGGATACATTGATTCAGAAACTTCTAATTTCATCATTCTTGAATTTACAGTGACAATGTTATTCTTGTAACTTAGCTTTTCATTTGTTATTTCTTTATTTCAGCTTTGTCTCAAAGCTAGGCTGGATGTTTTCCAGCAACAAAGACCATATGTACATATCAATAAAAGTTTTCACGTTTAAAACTTGACCTTAAACTCTTTGGCCTACAGCTACTGCTCAGTTTAAGACAGCTTTTTAGGCTTCTTTATTCTTATGACTTTCTCGTGTTTTCTGAAAACACTACACTCATTCCTCATTTGCATTATTTATGCCTTTGCACATTGCTTTTATTTCTGTATTCTATTTATATGTTATTTGTCGTATTTATACATGCACAATGGTCTTGACTTTATCTTTCCAGGATTTAAAATATGTACATTTTTTATGTACTGTAGTTATTTTTTTACGCAGTCAACATTAATTAGTGCTAGGTATTAGAATGGAAAGAAAGTCTGGAAAAGTGTCCAGATTTTTCCTCAAGAGAGCCTGCTATTTTTCATTCAATAAACAAAAAGCTTTTGTATACCTTAAGCAGCCCTGAAAGTTTTGGTTTTCCAATATATTTGCATTTGTTTGAAGCAACTGTAAAGCAAACATCACATCACTAAGAAAACAAAAGTTAATATATATTAAATATATGTTTCATCTGTTTCCACTATCAGCTTCCAATGGATTTGATTTTAACTATTCCCCTAAATATATTTGAGTCTAACGTACAGCGGGTATTTTAAATTAATAATGTTTCTAAATCTATGCATTAAGTATGCTGTCTTTTGGGGCCTTTTGTAATGATGGACATTTTGAAGCTTGAATTGCACCAGCAGAATTGATACATTTCAAGTTTCTTCTTTGTGTGGAAAGGGAAACAGTTCTGTTCTACAACTCTTTCAGAGACATATAGATATACAGACATGCAGATATATAGACTGTAGCGGGTTGACCCTGGCTGGATACCAAGTAACACACCAAAGCTGCTCTATCATTTTCCTTCTCAGCTGGACAGGGGAGAGAAAATGTAACAAAGGCTCATGAGATGAGATATGGACTAGAAGATATGACATATTGTCATGGACAAAACAGACTCAAACTTAGAGATGTTAATTGAATTTGTCACCAACAAAATCAGAGTAGGATAATGAGAAGTAAAATAAATCATAAAAAACTCCTTTCCCCCACCCCTCCCTCCCTCCTGTGCTCTACCTCCTCCCCCACAGTGATGCCGGGAGACAGGGAATGGGGGCTAGAGTCAGTTCATCTCTGGTTGTTTTCTGCACTGCTTCCTCAGGGAAAGGTGTCCTTCTTCTGCTACAGCATGGGGTCCCTCCCATGGGAGACAGTTCTCCACGAACTGCTCCAGTGTCAGTCACTTGTCCATGGGGTGCAGTCCCTCAGGCACAGGCTGCTCCAGTGCGGGTCCCCCACAGGGTCACAAATTCTGCCGGCAAACCTGCTCCAGCATGGGCTCCTCTCTCCACAGGTTCACAGGTCCCTGCCAGAAGCCTGCTCCACCACAGGTTTCCCATGGGGTCACAGCCTCCTTTGGGCATCCACCTACTCCAGTGGGGTCTCCCCCATGGGCTGTAGATGAGTCTCTACTCCACCATGGGCCTCTGTGGACTGCAGGGGGAAAACATGCCTCACCATGGTCTCCATGGGCTGCTGGAGAACTTCAGCTCTGGTGCCTGGAACACCTCCTTCCCCTCCTTCTCTACTGACCTCCGCCAGAGATGGGGGAAGCCTCTAGCAGCTTCTCACAGAAGCCACCCCTGTAGCTCCACCACTAGCAAAACCTGGCCATGCAAACCCAATAGATAGATATATTAAAAAAATCAAGATCAGGGAGATTCAAAGATCAAAATTCATGTTACCTTACTTGAGGTAATTAAGTGAAGCTCTTATTATGAGATTATTCTTCCTCAATATAATAATAAAAAAAAAAAAGAGGAAGAGCCAATGACTTTTTTATTTGAAAGATTCAGTACAGATATCATCACAGTATTTCTTGCTACATCAATTAACATGTATGATTAAATTAGGGACAGCAAAGAAGTTCTCAAACTTAGGTATGTAACCAGTAAGCCAAGGACAGATAGAGGGAGCACAGCCCCACCTCTCTCATCCAGTACTCAGTTCTTACAGGATTTTGATACCCTTTTAACAAGAAGTTCAACTTTTTTTTTCAAATAAGGGGCTTCCAGTGAAACAGTTTTTAATGTCCCTGTTTTTCATTTTCAATGCATTTCTGAAATGGTACAGGTACAGACAGGTGAGCTGCAGTCTTTTTCTATAAAAATACTTCTATGTTCTTTCTGCCCTACTCCTTATTTTATCAAAGTAATGAGATGAGCAAAACAATAGAAAGTCATCAGAGTTTGCACAAAGTTATAAAATGGAGAGAAAATTGACTGATTAACACCCGGGCACATGACAAAGCAACTATTAGTTTGTCGATTATTTAGACACCTTCAAATACGTGATTACTTAGTCTTTAATTTGGTAGCACAGTTTTTTAAAGATAGTCCTTTTTATGTGCAGTCTCTTGATTTTCTGTGATCTCTATTTTTTCCAACACAGGAAGTAATCCAAATGGTTGTTGTTTTATTAATGAATAAAGAATGTACATCAGCAAGGCTATAGCTGAGAAGGAATATTCAATTAATTAGCAAAAAAAGTGTATTTTTCTAGAGGGCTAAGTAATTTAAATGAGGTATCAATAATTTAAACACTATGCTGCTCTAGCTAGCAAGCTTTATAATGAAGTTGAGTCTTTAAATATTTCCTACTAATTGTTCCCCACACACAGTGAAAATTGCCTGTTTTGTAATAGATTAGGTGTCAGGATAACTGACCTAATTAAATGAAATTAAAATTTCCCTACCTAGCAATGTATGTATTGTAGCTGCTGCAGGAAGAACATGCAGAAAGTCACAGAATTTTAATGTTTAAGGCCTAATCTTGCATAAATCCATGCAAACCAATAAAAGATATATATTCTATTAGTTTGATTCAGCAAATCGAAATCCACAACCTATAAACATGAATGTTAATTTATGTAACTTACTAGTTGAATTTGCCTAAAAATGTGTGATATGGAATATGAATAATATTTCAGGTAGTATTACTGAAATGCAACTTATCTGTCTCCCCAATCTCAGAATTTGTTTTTGCGGATGCTGCAGATTTGACACTTTGAGAGTTAAATTCTAATCACATATACATGAGCACCAAAATTAATAACTGCATGGGCCAAGTAGGATTTTTCAACCAGCTGCTTGAATTTTGGTATACCTGCACGTCTGAGATTAGAATTGAGCTTTCCATGTTTATAACTGGGCTTTACAGCCCTACAGGCAGGAATAGCAGAGAAAATAGTGAGTTCCCAAACAGACACTGGTCTATCATTCTAAAACAAGAACTGGTTAGTTCACTTGTTTTTCCCAAGAGAAAATGCCCTAAGGCTTTCAGAAGAACATATTAAATAACATTGCTTGTATTTAAACTCGAATGTGAACAGTGGAAATGTCCATTCAATGGCCCAAATCCTCAGTAGAGAATGAAGTTTCTCACTTAAGAATTTTTCATTCTTCTAAGTGGCTATTATCACAAAATCAGAGAGAACTAGATTTTAAAGAATATACCTTAGACACCAGTTTTAATATTCTCTCCCTGGGAAGGAAAATAAATTTCCTTCTCTTCTTTTTTTTCCTTTCCATCTCCTGTCACCTTGTTCTTAGCCTCTATTTTGGATAATATAACCATCTCGTCTGTATCCCCACAAAACCACACAATACACATTGTACAGTTTGATTTCCCAAAAGAAATCTCAGAACCTTCTATGAGGTATTTCTATCATCACCTTTTTTCCTATCTTTTTTCTAGGGGGAAAAAATATCAGCAAAGATAAGAATCATACGATATCAAATGCCTCCATGTAATTCTCTCCCATTTTTGCAAGGTTAGAAATGAGAATAACACTGCTTGGAGGAAATATCTTTTAGTACTTTTGTTATGCAACTTTTTGCCTTACATTAGACCCAAATTGTCTGTGAAATATCAAATGCCTTCTTGATTGGAAGGGTCACGGACAACCATAATGTGAATCACTAATGTTTTGCTATGATAAAGGTCAAATAGCAGTCTTCTTACAAAGCTTATTTATAAGATTCATTTTCTATGTTCTTCAGGGCAGATCTCAGCTGGAGTAAGCTGCCCTAACTCCAGGAGCCTTGATAATTTATCACAAAATGAGTAGCTGATCCTCGGTTTCTAAACACCAAGCTTTCCAAAATGTAAATAAAGACATAACTATGCATATTACAGAACAGAAGGCATTTGAAAGAGACAGTGTCTAATGTGACATTTCCACACAGCTACATGAAATTTGCAATGGAAATAAAGAAGACCAGCAGCTCTTGCTACCTTAGGCTCTATATTCACTAAATGTTATGTACCCCCTGTAAACAGCGGTGACATCTTTTTGCTATCTGTCAAAATTATTCAAAAGGGAAAAAAATCATCTGTAGCTGCAGAGACTTGTTTTGGCGACTTCCGTAAGCACCTCCCACAGAGAGTCAAAAGGACTGTGGGACTGCATCACTAAACACTACTCTCTTCCCACGCACTCTTCAGTTTTGCTAATATCTCTGAGAACACACATTTTGGAGGAGCTCTCCCAGCTTAGACTGTGGTGCCTAATAAATGCAAATGCACCAGGCAAAAGTAATTCAGTAGAACTGGAAACTGGTGATGGGCATTTGATCATTATAGCAAAATATAGTTTATTATTTCAATCAACTAAAACTAGATAGAAAATTCGAATTAAAGAGGAGTTTGAAACCTAAAGAGAAGGAGAAAATTAAAGGCATTCTGTGATTTCTCTTATGTTCTGGCTCATTTTATATATTATTTAACTAATTACAACTGGAAATAAGCTCTCATATTTGAAAAGTTTGATGATCTACATCCAATGAATATGATTGCTTTACCCTAATTCATCAGATAACAGATATACCGTTACAATAGTATATGCAACACTGACTGAAAACTGCTGTTTTTTTCCTCAGAGGAAAGATAACATTTATGATCTAATGTAGCCATATTCAACTCAGAAGAAGAGTTTGTAGATAATGAATTTTCAGTTTTTGATTTTTAATACAAAGGGGTAGAAAAAAATAGACATGCTACAACCTGTGACTTCACAGGGAAGGGCTTTTGCACAGAGAAAATGTACAAATTATTTTATGCTTACTTTTTTCAGATTTCCTAGTTAGAGGATTACTTACCGTACACCCAGGATATTTTTTTCTCCAACTGAGAGTAGAATATTACAAAATGAATGTCATAGTAACAACAGGATGGTGTAGCTTCATTTTTAAAAAGTTTGAAGTGAGTCGAGAGAGTACCCTCTGACAGACAAGTCAGTGCTTTGCTCTGGTCCATATCCTGTTGTCGTTTAGCCTCCTGAAAGGGCTCATGGAGCTTCTGTGATTACTGTTCCTATCCAAAATAGAAATGACAAGAACACTGTATTTGATCATAACCAAAGGGTAGGACTTAAAAATTAAGCATGGACTTTCCTGATATTTTCAGGTTACTAGGCTGGCTAACAACTTCATCAAATGAAAAATTGATTTTTCTGGTGATAACTCCAAGCAGAATCCTATTTGAATTCAGCTCAACCTAATTGCTTTTTATCTGGTATTAAGAGAAAAAATAGCAAAAAGGGTTTCCAGTTTAATGTACCATAACCTATGAAGCTATTTGTAAGCTTGACTGTACATTAAGGATCCCTTGTGAGAGACAGATGATGCCAAAAAAAAGATAACAAATATTCAATCAGCTAATTTTGCTACCCTTTTCTACTACATCTACTGCTTCTCCTTTGAATTCCATAACAAGGAAAAAATAAATAACAAAAACAGCTTTAGGCATAGTACTTCATTGAATAGTATTTCCTGAGAATGTTTTGCATACATTATTGATGAAGGTATGCACAGACATATTTTGAGAGATGATGCATGAAATGTACCATATACAATGAATACTACTAGAGTATCCTGGAAGGGGAAAACACCTTTTCTCTTTAGGGTTTTGGAACATTTCAAGCATCTTAAATTTGAGACATAGAAATATAATCAAATGCAAAGTCTGAATAATTAAACTGGCAATTTTGACATTTCTCCCACTGTCATAAGCCATAACAGTTAATAAATGTAATATTTCATACATATTCATTATTTTGTATTTCAGGTCTGGAAACCAAATTCTATTTCTTATTGCTTATGAAAAGACAAAAGATATCAACTAAACTCTTAGCTGTCCAATAAAAAATTAACTTATGCTTGCAAATGGACTGACAATTAAACACAAAGAGTAAGAGATGATGGAAAGTACATCACAAAATCGACTTTACTAATTAATTAAGATGAGTTTAGCTTTAGTTATTCATGCAAATATCTCAAAGTATATTCATTAGTGTTTTATAGCACATTTTGCAAAATAAGCAATTTGTATGCAACTGTGGTACAATAGTTCTCGAGGGCAAATACAGTTAAAACAAATTCTGATCACGAATGGTGATGATATTTCTCCTCAGTCAGCGATAATTGTGAAAAACCCTAAAATCAAATTTACAATGGCAGTTGGGAGTATAATTTTGACTTATGCTATTTGCCAGGTTTATAAAAACTCACATTTTTTCCTTTTTTTTTCCAAAAATGAAGGAACAAATTTTGACCATCTTAGTCAGGCATGGTTTGGGAGTGGGACAGTGGAAGTGGGGAACAAAACAAAAGCAAAAAAAAAAATCTTGAAAACTGAGTACAGTAAGCATGAATCAAAATGTCACAGAATTATTTAGCTTGGAAGTGACCACTTGAGAGCATACAGTCCAACCTAATAGAGAAATACTATTTTATCCTGAAGAGTTATTTTTAATAGAGGACATCACGCAGGCTGAATTGCGAACTGTTGCTTAGATTAATATTAAGCTTTTTCCTGTTTTGTATAACACTACGAAAAATAGTAGCAAAGATATATTAGAAAGACACTTTATTTAGAAGACAAAGAGGAGAAATAAGGATTCCATAATAACCTGAAAGTGGGGTTTTTTAAATCACTTTAGCAAAGAGTTGTAACACTAGATACAAAAGCAAAATCAGGAAGGTAAAAAACAATTTTCTCTTTTGAAGAAGAGCTCCCAGGATTTGCTGTCCAGTGGTCAACATTACAAAAAAAGTCACACACTCTTGAACTTCAGACTTGAAGTAGCAACTTTTCCGTTTCTGTGGAAAATTTCCATTTCTGTGGTCAAAAATTTCTTGAGACGATTACCCATGAGATTTTTCATTGATTTATTTCCATACCATAATAGCAAACTCACTTAACAGCTTTTGTGGAAAGGCATGTTCCTTCAAAAGAAATATACATACAACTGCATGTCATCAGGAGACACTTTAAAGAAGAATTTTTCCCCCCAAACTTCACAAAATTACTTCCTACTTTTACACACTAGAAAACTGACCATAAAATAAAGCATGGCTCTTCATAAAAAATTTCTTCTTACCTTAACCTCTCAGAAGATTTGGTCTCAGAAGACCTTCTGGGTTTTTTTTGTTTGTTTGTTTGGGGGGTTTTTGGGGGTTTGTTTTGTTTTTTTTTTTTCACTTGTCCCCACCACCCCAATTTCTAAAATCATCCATTCAGATTTCTTCTTCAGCACTATGCAGTTGTAAACAAAATCTTCAATCTAAATACCTATTAATCTGAAAAAATAGAGTAAAGGAATAAGAGTTTATTGTCACTTATGACTGACTGTATCTACACAAAACAGCTACTTATTTTACATGGTTATTTATGTCGAATTCCTGTTTGGAGGCATAAAAGCTGACAGCTATTGAAATGTTCCTTAAGAGTCCAATCACTCATTCTAACTTCCAACTTTTATTTTTTGTTTGTTTGTCTTTTTTTCCTAATGGTTCTCAAGGCTCCTACTAGATGGCAAAAAAAGAAAGAAAACAGAAATACTCAAATCAAGGTTTTACATTGATCCTATTGATTTATTGATTTCTTTGTTACCTAACAGTATCTCTTCTTTCTGGGCCTTTGAACAGATTTTCCTTAATATTAGTAGAAAAGAATTTTTCATGATGGGTAAAAACAGTGTCAGTTGAAAAACAGTACCTAATTTTTTTTGGGGGGTGGGTATATTTTAGATATTTTCTGCTTAATGCATGGTTGTTTCTCGATTTTATACATTACAGTTAATACGTGTTGATTAGTATTGATTGAAATGTTTTAAAAGTCACCTCTCTTATCTCTTCTCCCCTGTAAAAACAAAATTAAAGTAACTCTTAATCTCTCTTTTTTCTCACGTGCTTTTTCCTTGTTAAGCTTCATGCACTATCTAGGATTTTCTATCAAAATTCACCTCATTCAATTGTCTCATAAGACCTTCTAATCATTAAAATTTAAAATTATTTAAGTATCCCTCTATGTTTCTGAGAGGATAACCCTAAAGAAAGACACAAAGTTTTCTTAAATCAAATGCTGAAGAAAATATTTAGCAACATTTACATACTACCTAGAAACTTCAAAGAAAAATCACACATTTTGAATTCAATGAAGAGTCCTGATTGGCAGAAGAGAGTATGGCCTCTCAAATTAGCGATTTTTCTGACAATGAGTCAGCTCAAAAAATACTGTATTACATTTTGATTCTAATAATTGCAAATTGCCTCAGGTAAACCATGAGAGTGACTTATCATATGGTATGTGAATTGAGCTGGAAAAACTGTTAGAAGCAAATAATACATTTAAATGTATTTCATTTGCTAGTCTGAATTTCAGAAAGCTCTTTGTCATTGAAGTTAGGGGGGGAAAAAAAGCATGTTTTGTTTCATCAGTTTCTCTTATCAAATGTTTTCTTGCTCTTATCCTGTCTCTCCAGGTAATAATTTGAAAGGTAACACTTCTACCTTTGTTCAGTAGTTGCTTTGCAGTGGCTTTTATCAAAATAACTCGAGGAAGCTGTCTTATTGAACTAGATAGATGATAGCTCTAAAAGCAATTAAAAACTCTTAAAATAATTTCAACTTTTACAGAAATATTGCTCCAATTTTGACTGTGCTTTCTGACTTCAACTCAATGTATTTTACATTTTTGAAGGATGCAAAATGGGAGGATTTTTCAAAAAATCCTGAGCAGATGAAATACCATAGGCTGAACTGGAAGTCTAAATACCCAAGATGTTTTCAAAATGGAACAGCTGGTAACATTTTGAGTAATTTTTTACCATGGAGATTTTATAATGAATAAGTTCTAAAGGATTATAATTTATAATGACTGATCAGAATATTTATATACCATAGCATAATACCACCAATTTTTAATTTACAACCTTGCATGGAATAATAAAAATAGAATAGATATCACAATAAAAGAGTACTTGAATTTGCATTTAAAATATATTCACAGTATTTGCAGTATTATTTATTATGCCCAATGGTAATTTTGTACTATTATAATGAAATATATGGAGTATGAGGCAAATTAGAGGCACTGTGACAAAACCTATAATAAGAGAGTATGACAACTGAGTGTACATCACACAAGTACACAACTCCAAATTGTTTTTTGACTTATATTTACGTATAGTTTTTATATGTTTTATACAGTATTACAAAATCATTGGACTACTTTAGGGTTTGTGACTACAAATTAGACCAAGCTGATTTTCAATTTGACTTCCAAAACTTCATTTTCATAACGTAGAAATTGTTGAAACTGAATCTTGCATTTTCCAAGTTAATACTTACTAAGGTTTGGGGAACATTCTAGTCAGTTTATCTAAAACTGATGAGATGGCACTTCTATTTTATCATACTTTTTCTTGAAAACTTCTAATAATCTTTCTTGATTAAAATCCTCAGTAGAAATATATAAAGAAAGCATATAATATTTCTATAAACTCTAAAGATACATAGTAGCAGCTGAATTGCAATCTTTTAAGCCATAGTTCTTCCAACAACACTCATTGACTAATTATCCTTTCCTATCCTTATGCACTACGGGAGAGCTGAGAAGGGTTGTGCTGAATTTCCAGCTACTTTACATTGAAACCATACGAGAGAGCACAGCCACAAGAGACTCTCAGTTAAGTTACCATCTTTCAAGATTTCAGCCAATTCACGTTTTGTTTTTTTAAGAGTAGTGAAATCAAAAGAAACCTCATGGGGACATGATGATGTCAGATCTGCTTATCAAGCTGCACTGTAAACTGGAAATCGAGAAGGGCGGGTATCAGAAGGTGGGGGAAGAGAAAGGAGGTTTACTTAGTCTCACAACATCACAATGAAAATTTCAACTTTTGGTACAACATTCATGATTTTCTTTTTTTTTTTTTTTCCCAGTCAGATATCTTTGGCAACTTGCTCAGTCTTTTTTGAAGCATAAGATACACCTGGTAAACAAAAATTAGACAGAAGTGTAGAGGATCTAGGAAGTGTTGGCTAGACTTTAGAAACAGATATAAAGATATAACAGATATAAAGAACTACAGAATTGACATGACAGAAGATCTGACATAAGGAATTTTATACACTTGGGGAGGACCATCTAAATAATGGTCTTTCTTCATAACCTGATCTTCTAGGGTAGGTCAAGAAGGCTTTCACCATAGAAGTGAGTATTCGGTCCTTCAAGCAACTGCCGAGTTAAAATTAACCACCTGTTCAAGTACAAAACGTGAAAGAGCTGTAACCTCTTAAATCGGCTTGAGAAAAAGCAAACAACCTAGGAAATGGGAAGTTTTCTCTTTTTGCCTTTTTTTAACTGTAGATCAAGTCAACTTTCTGAATCTTAATGAGATCATTTTCATGACCTTTAAGTGAAGCTGGCATATAAGCTTTGAGCACCTGAAGTTTGCATGACAGTATAATACTTATTTTTCTGTTCTATACATAATTTGCAGTGGAGGCTGGAAAAACCAAACATAGAAAATGAAGCTAAATCAGATGTCTCAACTTTGAGCACAAGGCTCAGTTATCTCATATAATCCTCATACTCCATTGTGAGTTATGAAATAAAAAGTTATTTCATAGAAAAGGAACTGCCCTTATCGACAGGCACATTATGACTCATACTGCAACCCCTGATTATAATGCTCATTAATGGAATATTTTTCTGTAAGCTTAAAGAATGCTCCAGAAAGATCCATAATTGCACCACTCCAGAAACAAATGAAACCAAGGTCTGTGAAAAAAAAATCAGGAAGGTCCATATGTCTCCAACAAAAAAATGAGATGAGAGGTCGTTAAAATCTATACCAAAAAAGGCATATTAGTGAGAATTGACTCACTAAGTCACTTGTAGTGACTTGGAATTACTTCCACTTTTATTGGAATTTGAAGCTGGAAGATATTGAAAGACAAAGAGCTTTTCCTGTCTTTTTATTCTGTGGGCTATCAGGTTCATTATTGCTTTGTGGCCTCATGACCAAGTGCTGATATTTATCTCATATTGGTGCTTAAAAGTTTTCTCTCCAATTTATTTCTGAAGTGTGAAGCCGTTTTTCAAAATCCAGCAGAAGGTATACTCCTACTGGTAGTCTCAACCTGAATCCTGAAGGAGAATTTTTTAACCTTTGATACAACTTTTTTTTTTTTTTCCACGTTCTTTTGTGTAGTGAAAGAATATGAAAGTATTAGTACAGCTGATAAAACCAAAAATTTTGCTTCAGTTGTTGCAATTTAACATATATTCACATTATTTCAATTATAGTTTTTCAACTGAATTCTGCAACCAAATTAATCCTGAAGTCATGGACTTTACTAGCTCCTATTTACAATTCTGTTTGAGAACCTCCATTTGCAACTTTCTGTCAATTCTCCGCAACTTTCTTTAATTTGGAGCAGACCCAGATTTAAGCCTTGTTCCAAAGACAAGAAGAATTCTCCAGTTTATCTGCATCAGGAAAAGTGTGGCCAGCAGGCTGAGGGAGGTAATCCTCCCTCTTTACTTGGCCCTAGTGAGGCCACATCTGCAGTACTGTGTCCAGTTCTGGGCTCCTCAATATGAGAAAGACAAGGAGCTACTGGAGAGGGTACAGGAGAGGGCCAGAAAGATGATTAGGGGCCTGGAACATCTCTCTTATGAGTAGAGACTATGGGAGATGGGCCTGTTTAGTCTAGAAAAGAGAAGGCTGAGAGGGGATCTCATCAATACGTATAAATATCTCAGAGGTGAGTGCCAGGGGAATGGTGCCAGATGTTTTTTGATGGTGCCCACTAACAGGAGGAGGAGCACTGGCTATAAACTAGACCACAAAAAAATTCAATGTGAGGAAAAACTTCATTGCATTGAGGATGGCAGAGCACTGAAACAGGCTGCCAAGGAAGGCTGTGGTCTCCCTCTCCAGAGACATTCAAAACCCACTTGGATGTGTCGCTGCGTAACCTGCTCCAGGTGACCCTGCCTTGCAGGAATGTTGGACTGGATGATCTCCAGATGTCCCTTCCAACCCTAATGATTCTGTAATTCTGTGAAGATGCTTCACTAGAACATGTTTTGGAGAGATTTGCTGTTCCTGTAATCACTGCAATCCTCATTATTCAAAGAATTCATACTTTCTCAGATCCTTTCTGGCCTTCCTTTCTTATTTTTGTCCATAATAAGTCATCAACACATGAATATAGTTAAACCAAAACCCTTCTATGTTTATAATTTGAACATAGATGTTGGGTTTTGCCCACAGATATGTTCAAATATCATTTTTTTCTAATTTCTGCTTATTTCTCTTTCCTCTTTTTTTAGCCACTGAGGGAAAGAGATAAGGCTGTCTTAAAGTTGTCACAGCTACCTTCTGAGTTCACTTCCTTCTTTTTTTCCTCTGGTTATTACAATTTTTTCAGGATAGCCTTATCTCTGTTTGAAGTATGAGATAACATCCTTACAGTGTTCTTTTTACCTTTCAGTTAGTGGCAGGAGTTCACAGTTTCATTATTATTTCTAAATGCTTCAGCTGGGAATTACTTCTATTATTAAAAATTGTGCAAAATATCAAAACTAGAAAACAATAAGCAACCCAGATCATAACTCGAGATGAAGATTTATAAACTCAACTGCTATTTCTCTCTTAATTTTAAATTTCAGAGACAGTTAACCAGACCAGTACAAAGAACTCAGCACAGTAAGCTATTAACAGATCTTATCTCTTGTAGAAGTGTAGGGATAGATTCAATCTTAGAAGAATTTTTAATTGAAAGTCAGGGATTCAGTTTTTGCTAGGAAGGCTTTCTGCCTAAATGGTAACTCTTTCTCAAAGGCAGATTCAATGCTTTCTGCTTCCCCTCACCCCTTCGCCCTCCACATAGCAAGAGAAGTTCTCAGTCTCTCTGATATGTGAGAGGAGATATCCCTAACACACATACACAGAGGTCTTGGGAAGGTGAGAGAGAAACAGAGAGAATAAAAGGGGTCCTGAGAGGCAGGAACTTGCCTTTCCCTCCCTGAGACCCAGTGGGCAAACCACACTGTTATGTTTTGGTGTTCTGGCCTTTTAAATAAACTTTTTTTTGAATTCTTTCCACTACCTTGACCTTTCTGGGCATACCTGTGTATCTTACCATGAAAGAAGCATCCAAGAAAACAGTGAAATGGAACCTTACGCGGGTAGGCACTGTTTGAAACTGTAGCACTGGATTAAAACTCCACTGTGTGCTTTCAGATGAGCACAAAGCAGTCAACACATGCATATGAAACCAAATCCTAACACAGACAATTAGACTACACTATTTGTTTTTCAATAAATTAGCAGTAGGTTTATAGAGTTATGAACTGAGAAACATTAAATTGTATGGAAAAAAATGAATATACATCCTTGATTCTGTCTAGATACATTTGAACAATATTCTAAAGGCAGAACTAGATCCCTTCTCACAACTAGACTAAATGTAAATGCTTCCTCATGCATACTCTGTAAACTGTGTGCCAACACACCCACAGAATTAGTATGGCAGCCAATAATTTCTGCACTGAATGATCGCCAAAAATGCTCTTGTAGAATAACAAAGGTGTGGTAAGAGGTTAAGTGTCTCCCTGCATTGCCTTTTTGACACTTCCATAAAGTACTTTCCAAAAGCTAAGCTGTACTTTAGTGTGTAACTCTAGGAATAACATTGTGAGCCACAGAAGCTGGAATTACTTGATCTACCTGTGGAAACTCTTAGTAAGTCTCCACAGCCTCTCACCCATCAGTTCACTACAACTGAACATTTACTGTGTTATGTTGCTAATCATTTAAATGCACCTCATAAATGCCTTTGAAGTACCTTTGCACTACAACTTGTGCTTGTCTAGTGCTCTATTTTCTTTACTTAACTACTGTGTTGACAAGCTGTCCGCTCGATTCAATGGATCATCTTGGGAGGAGAGACAAATTTAGGAACACAGCAAATATTTTAGACAGTCTTTCAGTATTAATTTCTTGTCTTTAAATATCTCTGGGCAAGTGCATTATTTCTAGTTTTCAGGTATACGTACTTTAAAATAGCCAAGGGATTGATTTGTTTCATCGTTAACTTGGGTTAAACCTATGCTTACATCCAGCATATACAATCAAATGAGTGTGATAACAGTAGACCCAGTTAAAGTGCGTTGCTGTCTAATTTCTTCCTTTGACTTACAATGGCTAAATAAAGCCACCACTAATAATTTAAATTACTTTCAATTAAATACAAACACAAGGAAGTCATTAAGTTATTATTTTGATGGAAATAAAAGATTGGCACAGGTGCCAAATTTCTTTAAAGGTGAATATCATGGTGATACAAGATATTTTCCTGAAATCATTCCTTAAAGTGAAAGGAGAGGACAATTCCCAATTCTGAATTATTTTTTTTTATTACATAAATGCCATAGTGATCAAAATATCATATATTTTAAAAGCATCTCTCATATTTACTATACATCCTGGTATAAAATATATGAAGACTCCTATGTTTCAGAAGATTATGGATATGAGAAAGGTTTTTAGATCCAGAATCCTTATTCCAAAAGTTTCAAGACAGAAGAAGAAATTCAAGTCTCCACCCCTACTACCATACTATCCTTAGTATTCATGAACAGAAACAAAAATAGAAACATCCTGAGAAGTTGACATGATCTTGAACTACAGAAAAGAAATAGCTGAACCTTACTGCAATTGATGGCTCTACTAATCTTATTGACAAGATAGTAGCACATGAATAGAACACTCCAAAGCATACAAGCCCTTGCAGAAGTTGTAAAGATTAATTAGGAAGACTGACGTGCTAGCTGGAATGTTTTGTTTTCATTTAAACATGTATTTATGCCATTAATACAAACCTATATTTTCAAGCACTCTTTCATCATGTTGTTTGTCAACAATCTAACACTAGAGTTATCTAATGCATGTGAAGCATAACTCTCATACTTTTCAGAGGACAAATATAACTAGCTCATGATTTCTTTAGTTACAAGTAATGACTATGGGAATGCTAAAGGGCATCCTTAAGTTTCTTGTTTCCTAGATTCGTTTATAAATTCCATATGCAAAATAACTGCGAGGTGAGAGATGTTTAAAACCCAGTTCCATGATATTAACTTACAGGCTGACGTTTTACACAGTCTCAGAATAAACTTTCCATTCTCTCTCTTGACCTAACTGAAATTTTGCCTTATTTAACTCATAGTTCTTATTTAACTCATAAATCTGACCTATTTTAAAGGAAAAACCACCAATCCTCACACCTCTTTCTCAAGGATTACTTTGTACCACTACCTGCTTTTAAAAACCTCCTCTCAGACGCTGCTAAGCAGAAGGGGCTGCATCACTTGCAGAGAGCCAGATTGGTGTGGATTCATTGGGGACCTCTGATCCCCCTGGAACACTGTTGTGACTCTCTTGTTAAGGGTAGCCCAGGCATAGGGTGAGGATAAAGCTGGAGGTGGAGAGCAGTCCCAGTGACCAAGGGGCAGTAGAAGGGCAGAAAGAAGTGATCCCTAGGAAAGATCCCTAGAAGATATCCCTAGGAAAGGGGCCCTTAGCACCCTCTTCCCCCAACCCTCCTCCTTCTTCCATAGTAGAGGAAGAAAGAGGAGGGTCTTTCAGGCCACAGGCCTCCAGCTTCCAAAACAGCCATATTTAGGCCAAGTTCATCACCATTCAATCATTTATAAGATGTCGTGGCTAACTGGGTAGGTCCCAGTTGACTGGAAGTTAGAAAGCGTGACATCCATCTATAAGAATGGCCAGAAGAAGGATTCAAGAACCACAGGCCTGTCAGTATGACCTCAATGCCAGGAAAGGTCTTGGAGCAGATCATCCTGAGTGCCATCCCCTGGCACATACAGGACAACCATGAGACCAGGCCCAGCCAGCATGACAAGGTGACGCACTTAGTGTATGAGGGGGAAGCCATGCATGTTGTTTACCCGGACTTTAGTAAAGACTTTGACAATGTTTCCCACAGTATTCTCCCAAAGAAACTGGCTGCTCATGGCTTGGACAGGTGCACCATCTTGGTGGATAAAAAATGGGTTGGATGGCCAGGCCCAGAGAGTGAAAAGCATCAAGTTCCCTGGGTTTCTTTAGTCCAAGGACAAAGTGGTTTCCCGATGTGTGGCTGAAAATGCAGTCAGGTGCCCCACAGCATTGCATGAAAAACAGCAAGAGATGAAGCAAGAAAGTCAGAGAAACTTGTTTCTCTGGAGAAGCAGGAAACTACAGTTCTGTCAGGAAGAAGGGCTGGGCTTCAGCACCAGGGTCCCTCCTAGCTGCTTCATTAGCAATTCTTTCTGAGACTGGGTAATAAACAATTTTAAACAGAATAAACAAGGAAAAAAAATTGAAAATTCTTTCCTCATCAATTATTTTGTATTTTGCCCACTGAATCTTCACACCTCTGCCCTCTCCTGGTCTCCCTACTCCAAGAAGGACACTGATAGGTTAGGTGTGTGCCCAGCCCAGGGTCTTTGGGAGGGTGAGGGGCCGGGGCACATGACACATGAGGGTTGCCTCATCATGAGTGGGGTAAGATATTGGACCAGGTTGCACAGAGAAGTCACAGACTCCCCATCCCTGGAAGTGTTTAAGGCCAGGCTGGATGGGGCTTTGAGAAACCTGGTCTGGTGAAAGATATCCTTCCCTGCCCATGGTAAGGGAATTGAAATGATGATCTTTTTAAGATTCCTTCCAACCCAAGCCATTCTGTGTGTTGCGATTTTTTGGACATCATTAAGAAGGGAAGGTTGGGGTGCACCTCATTGGTGACTATAGCTGCCTACTGGGAGGGTGTAATGTAGATGGATCCTGACTCTTCTCAGAGGTGCTCTGTGGTGGAAGGGTCCACTTTGACAGATGGAGAAATCCCAGTTAGAAAAAAGGAAAAGATTGTCACCATCAGAGCGCTCAGATATGGAACAGGTGCCCAGGAACGCTGCAGAGTATCTGTCCTTGAGGATATCGAAACATGATTGAACAAGGCCCTGAGCAACCTGGCCCAACTGGAGCTGCTCTGAGCAGAGCTTAGACTGGAGATTTCCAGGGGTCTCTCCCTGAAAAGGGTAAGAGGAGTTTGGAACCCTGAATGGCTGGGAGGGGAAGGTAAAGCTTTTTTGGGATTAGTTCTATAATAATGTTATGAAAGTCATCGCCATAACAGTTTTCAGTGTCTAACAAAATTATTTTTTTGTTGCTTTACTGATCCTAGTTGCATAGTTCATTGAATGTCAGTTAACTACCACTTTTTAATTAACCCATCATGTGCTTCAATCCTAATTTGAACCACACAAATAAAGCAGGTTTTTGGGTTTTTTTTACGTGCAATAGGTTTCATATTTATTTCTTCACCCTTCCCCTGCCTTGTCACTTGAGATTATAATTCTAAAAGTAAGATGCAAACTGCAGCCTTAGCTCTTAGCTGTACACTATCCATAGTATAAATTAAGTTGAAGTAATAAAAGCAGTCTGTGTTCTAGGTAAGTTTGTACAGTATAGGAGCTAATACAACATAAAAGTTCTCAGGCTCGTCAACTGCTGATAAAGTTTCAGCAATTAAGATTTGCCTATTTGTCTTCTCCTGTTTCAGCTTTAGATTTGTTCCTGGATCAAACACTTCAGTTATATTTATATTTTTTTTTTCCCTATAAGACATAAGAGAATCCTAGAATCCTAGAATCATAGAATCATTTATGTTGGAAAAGATCTTTAGGATCTCCAAGTCCAACTGTTATCCTAACACTGCTAAGTCCAGCACTAAAGCATCAGTGCCACATCAACATGTCTTTTAAATACCTCCAAGGATGAAAATTAACCATTTCCCTGGGCAGATTGTTCCAATGCTTGACAATCCTTTTGGTGAAGAAATTTTTTCTAATACCCAATGTAAACCTCCCCTGGCACAACTTGAGGCCATTTGCTCTTATCCTGTCCCTTGTTACTTGGGAAGAGATACTGACCTCCACCTCACTACAGTCTGCTTTCAGGTAGTTATGAAAAGTGATGATATTGTCTGCAAACATACTGAGGGTGTGCTTGATGCCTTTGTGCAGATTACTAATGGAGACATTGAACAGAGCAAGGTTTACCAGGGCAAGACTTGATGCTACAGTTGTGCCAGTGTAAGGCTTACTGCCATTAAATTCCAATTGTTGAACTTGATGTCAGTTTTGACATTTTTGAACAGAGTTAATCTAAGTAAGTATTTTTCTGATTGTACCAGTTAAACAGAAGTAATGAGACCAGTAAGAGGAAAAGTGAGGCTGGCCAGAGGCAGGAACAAGACATACTGTACAATGGTTGCCCATAATGAGAAACCTTATTCTCTGTTTTCTGTGCTTGTACATAACATCCGTTAGGAGTAACAGAAGTATTTTAAATTAACACTTCCTCAGTGCTACCATGTGGTTGACAAGTTCAAGTTGTGTTAACTGTAGAGGTTTGGACAGATCACCTACAGACACATATGTACACAGAGAGTATTCATTTCCAAGGACAAAGACAAGGAAAGAAAAAGAGAGGTTACAGACAGGGGTCAAGACATTTACATCTAGAGACTTCAGCTGCTCCTCCACTACCTGTCAAAAGAAGCTGTGAAAGGAAACAGTCCAAGAATATGATGTTCAACTTGTAATAGATAATTCCAAAGAAAGCATCAAGTTAGGAATGCAACTAAGGTTGGAATTATTTTTTGAGTTTTTTGCTTGTTTGGTTTTTTGTTTTGTTTGCTGTTGTTGTTGTTGTTTCTTGGTGTTGTTTTTTTTTTTTTTTTTTTTTTTTTGTGGGGTTTTGGGTTTTTTTTTTTTTTTTTTTTGTTTTTTTTTTTTTTTTTTTTGGTTTTTTTTTTTTTTTTTTTTTTTTTTTGTATGTGTGGGTTGTGGGTTTTTTGGTTTTTTTTTTGTATTTTTTTCAGGAGACAGGAGGTCTTAACTTCTCCACTGAACTCTCTGAATGAGCAAATGAAGTCTGGGAGTCATAACACAAGTCAGCTTTAGAAGACTGGAGGAGGTCAGAGGACCTTTAGGCACAGCTAAGAGAGTGCCTATCAAAAAATACCTGGGCTTGGGGAATTTGAGAGAGAAAATAGGGTATCAGAGACCTTCGTATCCAGGAGATCAAACTGCTAACCCATCAACCATTGTGGCCCAGAATAAAAATATATGTCAAATGTGATCTAGATGGAATCAGGCACCAATATCTCTATATGGGCACACAGGCATAAAGTTTTCTACATATTTCCAAATTTTTTAAAATACGTACATAAATATATTCTAATAGGTTTTCCCTTCCTCCCTATTTAGGATGCGTAATGATAAACATAATATTTATCACTAAAATTGTAGACTACTCTTTCAGTTTCCCTCATCTGAATCCGTTGTGGTCATGCTTTTTTGTTTGACAGTCATTTTTCAATGTTAAATTAGTCTTGTTAAAAACTGAGAGTTTGCAAACACTTAGATAGGGCACATATTAGCCTACATTTTAGTGTTATCCATCATTATTACCCAAATAAGATAGACTACAGCTCATGGGCTTTGAGCTGGCCAGCGGAGTATAAATTATCTACTCTTAATCTAAGATGTTTTTGCTAACACTCTTTCAAATCACGATTTACTTGGCAATAAGCCTGACAGCCACCCATCTCACCCCCTTCAAAGTACAAAATATTATCAGTTTTCAGAAGAATCACTATTCAGCCCATTTTATGTTTCCTTCAAATAAATATATGAACTGGTGACAGCTAACATACAAGAGCCAAGACTGAAGTTTAATAACAACATGATGAAAGAACAAATAGCCTGTGGGCACAGCAATAAAAAATGATTTATATCTCAACAATCCATGGCGAAAGAGGAAAGAACAATGCATTGGAAATCAGCATGTAACACTGTTTTGAAATGAAAAGAAACATGATAAAGTAATTTACACTTGAATCTACTGACTAAGTCTCTCCGTGTCAGGTCATGCCATCTCATTATGAAATGGAGTACTTCAAAATTAGAGCATTAGAAATTTTGATTGACCCAAATATCCTACTAAGCTATTTGCCTCCCACAGACTTTTTTCTAGGCTAAATTTCTGATCATTTCACTTCATTGCTTCAGTCCCTCCACCCCCATAACCTATTACCTCATTGATAAGTACTGCCTATATTCAGCCTTTGCAGCACCTGGCAGAGATCAGACTCCTCAAATTCATCTGAAAGGTCAGGGGCACAGCACCACTCCTGTTTCCTGTTTCAATAGCTCATTTAGAAAAGATCATTAGATCATTACTGTTATGAAACAGAATCATAAAATTTCAAACTTTCAAAACCACCAGAATTACAAAAGCAGTACAGTTTGAAGCTGAAAAACACCAACAAACAGCAACGGAAGCTGCTTAAAGTATTTTTAAAGCACTTAAGTGGTGCAGAAAAGGGAAAACCCACCTTTAGAGATAGGTGATGGATAGATAATATGACAGAAGGTGGATGTAAATGGATTTTCTAGATGTAACAGAATCTGTAATTCTGGTAATATAACATTCAGAAGTAAATAAAAAAAAATCCATGTTATTAATATGATGAACTTCTGAAGAGATATTGCTAGCTTATGCTATAAGCAGAACAAATTTCTATATGAAAGTTAGCAGTGGCAGGTATACTTCTGACACAATAAGGAACTACATAACCTAGGAGAAAGCTATGTGGAAATCTGTAGTTCAGCACAGCAGTTACAACAAAGTGGCAGTTGTGTATATGTAGGTATCTCTTTGTTTACATTCTCTGCCCTGCTGCTCATGGGCTACCTTAAAGCTAGGAGGCTATACCAAGTAGTATCTGGCTCAGTGGACTTATACAACTTGTCTGACTAGTTGGATAAATATTCAGCTGGTTAAACAACACTGAGATCCATCCCAGTTTCATTGACATCTATAGCTAGTTCAGGCAATAGGAACAAATTAGAACTCAAGTTACGATTGAAAGTGTATTTTTGGCATACAATGATTTTGATCTGGAACAGTGACTTACTTATAACACAACTCAAAACAAATCACAATTTATAACAAGACTTAGATTTGTAACAACTTTTAAAAATAATTCTCAGCTAGTTTTTGTTTAAATTTACCTAGTTCCTAAGCAAGAAAGATAAAGAAAACTGCCACTATGGTGTTTTTGTTTTTTCAGAGAAATAAAGCGTCAATGTTTAACATCGCATATCTTTTCAAATCACTAAGGGTTGAAGTTACCTGTCTCCAAACCCACACTAAACAGCCAGGTACACTACCTGGATTCACTGTATTTCTTATAAGAAGGGACTAAGAGAATTTATCAGTCTATCTGTAAGGGTAAATGACTGACTGACAGTGAGATAGTCACTGTGTAAAAACATAGCAGAACTCAGCATCTGAATTATTTTCTACTTTACAGCTTTTACAATATTCTCTAGTTTTCCCAGAAGAGTGAAATTTCTGGTGGAATTGGGGTTAGTGTTTTGTACGATGTAGTAGCTCATAAAGCTCTAGTAAGTACAGGTAGGCTACTTAGGTTACAAAAGAAAACTCTTCACACAGCTGTCATGAATCAACGTGTCAGCAGTTAAAGGAAGACTGACTATCAATAGAGAGTTGTAAGAAAACTTGCTGCACAAAAAAAAAAAGGTGGCACTAGTTGATTGCATAACATAATGTAATTCTGCTTAGGATTGATACAGAACATTTATTTCTACTAAATCATATCTGTATTCTAATCCATAAATCAGACAAAAATCATTAAAAATAAATTAATCTCTTCAAATATAGTCTACAAATTGAATATCAATTTTAATCTAGAAATGCGTCATTTATAAAAGATCTTCCAAAAAAATTAATATATCCAGCTTACCTTTGAAGATTTTGATGTATACAAAAGATGTATGTGGTAATTAATTTTTAAATATAGTCTTTACAGTGATTCTTAATTTATAAAGTATTTAGTGAAATTAGTAGGAGTTGGAGTGCTGACAAAGAGGAAGAGAAGTTACATCTTTCATGCAGATGCAAACTCTGGTCCTTATTGGGAATACAATGCTAAAACCAGGCTGATCAACCACTATAAAATATTTTCCTGAAGTTACTAAAACATCTCCTTGATCCTTAAGCTCTTCAAAAGACAGTAACATACAGATCGCTAAAACAAAAGAAAGAGGTGGAAAATCAGCTCAGATATAAACTGTGGTAGAAACAGTACAAATTGCTGTTGTAAATTGCTGCTTCTTGTCCTCCCTCTAATAAGCACTTGAATGTTCTTCACACAAGAGGAAGGCAACAGATTCATTATTAGCCATTGCCCCTAAAAATACAAAAATCTAGAAAGAAACAAGTTACAGTAAAGCTTAAATTGTATTCTTAGTAAAGCTTAGGGTAAAGCTTTCTACATTCTACAGTAAAGCTTAAATTGTGCATTCTTGCATGCTTGTTTCAAATACCAAGAGCTTTGGGGCAGCAGTTGTTCCATGTTTCCTCAAGGTTTTGTTTTGGCTGCCTCTTGTACCATGACAAGGGATTCAACCTACCAAGTGAGCTCAGGTATTATTACCTCAGCACTGCATGTCTTTGTTGAAAAACCACTTTATGCACAGCTGGTACATTCCTAAAACACAGTTTAACACCTCTATGTTATAAAATCAGGGGCTGAAGAGTAAAAAAAGTCATTGTTTCCTCACACGCAGAGGAAGCCATTTCAGTTCACAGAACTTAGTTTCAGTGAACAGGATGCAGAAGAATAATTCAATGCTGAATCACATCTGTGGTTGAAGTGTTTCACTCACCAGAGCAGGAATTGTAGTATTTCATAAAGCACAAATGACTGGATATTTCAGAACACTATTCTGAGGCTGCTCAAAATTATTTTGGGTATATGCAATGAATAATTCTACAATTCCTTGACAACAGAAAAAAATTGATGGCTTAAAATCAGTTTTGCACAACGTTCTGCTCCAGCTCAGACAGAATATAATATTGGAATTGAAATTCCTTGTTTGGACTAAGGAATAAGTAGGTCATAATTTATCAATTTGTTAAGAGGTTGGGATAAGATTTAAAGGTAGTGTATACTAGATAAATTTCAACTTGAAAAACTATATACAGGAATAGTCATATGATAATTTCTGACACATTGGAAACTGAAAGTAATTTTTTTAAAAAAAATTACTTAACAGTGAAAAAAGATAATAGTTTTGATATTATGCTTACCTACTTTTACACTGGAGAGATATTTCTGTCATCTTTGTCTCAGACACGTGATATAAGTGTTGCATTTATATTGTTATACCTTTCAAAATATTTTCTTTGTTAAATTTAAATTTTTTTTTTTCTGCTGTCTGTGGCGGAAAATTCACCCACAGCACCGGATGTTTTTCAAGTTCTGCTAAATTTGGATAAGTCTACCACTTAAATTTGCCAAAATATCTTCATTTTAAACTAAGCTTCATTAATTCCCAAAACCCAGTTTTGCCATATGCAGATCTCATCTGACCTCTAAGTCGTGTTAGTCTTTATATAGCTTTTAACTCTCTTTCATTTATAGTAGTTTAAAAAAAAAAAGAGCAGTAAAAAAAGTGGTCTTCATTCCAGATTTTACCTATAGTTTATCACTGGTATCCTTATTCAGACATGGTAAATTATTAGTGTTTATTGAACTTATTGTGCATTGTTCTTTTATTCCAGCTACCCAAGTTGGATTCTTTCACAAAACGTAATGGTTGCATTTTGGTAAATATATGTAATTTCCCTGCAAATGACTATTATATACTAATGTTCATTTTTCACTTAAAGCAAAGCTGGTTTATTGTGATCAGGGTTAAGCAAATATGCTATAATTATAACTCCACCCTTGTAGTTAAATGGATGTAGAACAGCTACAGGTCCTCCCAGTAATTTCATTGACAGCACAGTGCATAGGTTTGTCACATGTATTGAGAGGATATCAAAACTTCTGGAGATGTTTTGATAGTGTTAGTTAATGGTGGAGTGCACATAAGATTCATTGTATTCATATGTGAACATATATGCTTATGACACCTGACTGACAATATTTGTTCACTTCATTCAAAAAAAAAAATTATTCCTACTCTAGTAGGAATAAAATCTTTTAGCATCTTTTAATATTTTAGGAATACGAATCCATGATTAATCTGTTGTACAGACTAATTAATCAACCTTGTTTAAGATTGTACTTCAATCCACAGTGTTGTTTCTTGGCCACAGGAAATGAAGCTATTCTTGTGTTACAAGTATACATATTACACCAAACTCTTATAAAGTGTTAAATATTATTCATCACATTTCCAAGATACCTCTTTACTCTATTTAAAATTAGGATTTGCAATGGTGTTTTACTCTTTTAAGTGTTTTTTTGTTTTTGATCTAGTTTCCTGTAGGTATTTCAAAGTATTTTCTCTTTAATTTAAAAGATCTTTCTTCTGCTGACAGGAAAATTAAAAGGACCTTTAGGAGAAACAAAGGGAGATTCAAGATTTTTAAAATACTGAAGATCTATGAGGTACTATTGTGTACTGATTGATATATCACTACATGTAAATCTATGACTACAATGACAATTACTCTCAGCTTGTAGCAAAGTAGCAGACAATCAGAAGCTTTGGAGTAGTAATGAAATAATAAATAGGATAATTACAGAATTTAAATGAAACAAGAAAAAAGAGACAATACATTTTCATTAGAATTTCAGAAACATGATTCTTTGCTGATGTTTCAAGTGGTATTTGTAGTGCTAAAGAGTCTCTGATATAGATCAGCTACATTAGGCCAAGATATTCATGGTACTATAAACCTAAATTCACATCAACAGAATTAAACCAAAAAGTCAAGAGCACAGACAAGATAAATCACTTGAAAACTTGAAGGTTTTAAAATTAGTTTTGCATCTATTTGTTTCCATAATTTATTTAAAACAAGACAAAAAAAACCAAAGCAAAACAAAACTGTATTTGGACCAGTTTCTGCACTTGAATCTATCTTTTGCCTTTCCCACCTCTCAGATTTCATCTCCACACCACCACCACCCCCCGCTCCTGCCTTTGACATGGCACTCTGAAAATATTTTCACCAGATCCTCTTCAAGTATTTCTGGTCTAGGAAAGAAAAAAAGCTTTTTTATTATCAAAATGGATAGAGGGTTTTGCATTTTCAGCTTTCTGTAGGTTTTTTTTTTGTCTCCTTTTCTGTTTTTCACCCAACTCATAGGTCACTTCTCTTACTGTTTATAAAATTATACCACGTTATGTTATATAAAATATACAGAGCATATACATATACTAGGAATATTTGACCATATATCAATTTCAAATTAACTCTCAATTTCAAATTAATTCTCCTTTAAACTATGTAATCAAGGCTCTGTGCTTTTCCTCAAAGTACTAAGAAGCAAAGCTATCTGAGGGAATAAATTTTTAACAGAATGTTATCAGATCTACAGAAAAAAAAAAAAAAAAAAAAAAAAGAAGAAACAAAAAAAAAAAAAAGTAGGAAACCAGAAAAACAATCTGGTTTTCTTGTTATAACACTTCACTCACTAATCTGTGTGTAATATATGTGCCTTTCATAAAGAACTGTTCAAATATACAATTCTGGTTCTTATACTGTAATTTTCTTTTTTCATTCTTCTCCCCCAATCCTCTTTAGCGCATTTTATATTTCCTAGAAGAGAATGACAGAAATTAAAAAACAAATGCTCATGGAAGGAATTGTCTCTGTTGAATTATGAGACTATTTTTCATGCTTGTTCACATAAGCCAGCATATCATTCAAAACTGACAGTATAGGACTGTACTATTGTCATTCACAAGATGAAGGTAATGCAAATATTTCCTCCAGTGTTGTGGTTAAGTTCTGTTATCATCCCTCTCTGAACTCTTCCAAACAATCAGCCAAAACTATTCAGCGCATCCTGTCTTATTCAACATTTTAGATTAGATGTTATTCTATCCATTCTCTTCATTTTAAACTTTTCACTGTAATAGCTCTCCCTATTTAATGATAAATTATGAACAACAATTTTTACTCATGGTAATTTTATTTAAATTACTGATGCTGCAAAGCTTTAGCCATCAGTTTTAAGATCATTTAATAATTTTAATATTAGAAGAAACTTCTTTGCAGGAAATATCTAATGACTTCAGGGAGATTATTCAATTCCATACACATTTGATCTTACGAAACTTTACATGTGAAAAGCTGCTCTGGATATTTGTAGCTGATAGAGCTTAACATCTTAGGTTATTCAGGTGACCTTAGCTTCTGCATCTCCAAAACACATTCTTGCTCTACATAAAAGTATCTTGTGAAAAGTACTGCCCATTACTACTGTAATAGAATCTGATCATCATTGCAGCATGGTGTCGCTCAAATAGGTTAGAAAGTTACAGAAATGTTGTCTCAGATGCTAAGAGCTAAGAAAAATTTACCAGACAACCCTGATTTTTTTTTTTTTCTCCCAGAATATCAGTATCAGTGTCTTGGAGAGTCATTTTTTGGTATGCCATTGTTTACCATTTTAATGGATCTATTTGTTTGTGTAATTTAATACCACCAAGGTAATTTTTCTTTAAAATTAAGTTTTTCTTTTCATAGGTAGGGTTGAACAGATGCATCCTACATTCTGGCATGCATATTCAAGTACATCAATTTATAAGACAGTTTCTATAAATGCATATGTGGGTAATTTTAAAATCTACTTCCCAGACAGGAAAACAATCATTTAGGTATGTGAAAAACTCAAATTCAGAAGAGGCACAAACATGGCTGCAATGAATTGGTTTTAGATCTGGTATGCATATTCATAAACATATTTTACAATATTCAAACATCCTATCATTAGGCTTTATGCTGATGAGCTGTCAGTCCATCTAAGATCTGTAATCATAAAGCCACTTATTTACGTAGATGGTATCTTATGCAGTCCAGGTCTAAGACAGCCTCTGCATTTACATATTTCCAACACTGAATTTAACAGTAATGCATGCAAAAATATAGTACAATAAACACGGCTCCAATTTTCTTTAAACCCATAAACATTTTTTGAAAATATTTTTAAACCAGGATAGCTTAACTCTAACAGTCCACATCTAAAAAATCCACAAATTTGCTGGCAGGCAACTGTCTTCCTTAGATCCTCACATCTTTAGTGGTTGTACTATCGAGTTTGAACATCCAGGAAAGAAACAACAAAAAAAGCCCCTCTCACAAAATAAAGGTTGAGACAGACACATGGGTTAAATGAGTGAGATAGGTAAATTTTATTAGAGTTCCTTCTCAAAGTAATAACTTTTCAAATTATTGTCAAATTCAAGCCCAACAGAACTATTCTGCCTGAGTACTTCCAACAGTAGGGTGTTCAGATTCTCATTATTAATAATTACAATGGCCTACTTATGACACATCAAACTCAGCAAATGTCAAACAATGAATAAATAGCTTCAGTGCATTTAGCATCTCTAAACTTTCAAAGTTTATATAATCAGTGAAAAATACACCAAGCAAAATCAAGAAAACATCAATGCTCCAACCCAGCAGAATCAAGATTTAGTCTAGAATTTTTTGATGTTGTTCAAGAATGCATACTTCCCCATTTTATAAACTATATTCCTTCTAAAGAAGCAACATGCTAATAAATGAAAATGTCTAAAAGTTGCAATTACTTAACAACTATTCATGTCTCTTGTCCCAATAACTACGCAGCAAATATTCTTTCTCAATCTTATGAGAGGTCCTAGGCAAACCACTGCAAGAGCTACACTGTCTGAGCTTGAGAAGAAACTTGTGATCAACTGTGTACTGAAGAAACTGTTCAAAAGGCTTCAGCGTCTTGAACCCTGGTGCCTCTTTGGAAAGACCAATACAAATAAGCAGGAGCAATTTTTTCCTCAAGTAACCCAGCCTTCGTACTCAATGAAGACAGTTCTGGTTTGGGTGGTTTGTAGCATTTGAAACTTGAAAGAATAAGCAACACAACTTTTGGATAACAATTTGGAAAATGCAGAAGGTGGAAATGTTAAAGATAGCTGGATATGGAATCAATTACTGCTCTTCTTGGAGTACTCTAGCTCAGATTCAGGAGGAACATCGAAAACAATTTTTTACTGAATGATAGGGATTCATCTGCCAATACAGAAAGCCCAGCAGCTGAAGTTGAATATTTGAAGAGTCATACCTTTTAAAAACTAGTTGTTGGTTTTGGTTTTTTCCCCAGGGTTGGAACTTCAGTGGTAGTGTTCCAAGCAGTGTCACCATCTTTCTTCTTTTCATGAAATCCTGATGTGTCCTCAATCTTAGTGTGATCTTGTGCCCATGAGTACCATAGATTAATTCATAACAGCCCAGGAAAAACTCCAGTGCAGGAGACAGAGGTTATACCCTGAGAACCACCAACAGAAGGTGTAGTTTTGTAAACGAAACGGAAAGATTTGTTTACAAACTCGAGGCTTGAATTTCCTTGAATTTCAAGGAGAGCCCAGGCCAGAAGAAAAAAGTATTTTTGTCTACTGTCAGGATACACCAGAGAACACTTCAGTAACAGTCTGGACTTCTTGTTATTTTGAAGGTCACAATTTGAGCCACTCTCTTACCATCAAAGGTAGTATTAAATCCAAGCATATAAACAGAAAATACATTTTCCCTCTGCTACCAGTGATAGAAATAACTATTAATAAAAATGCTTTCATTATGTTACTGAGACTTAACATTATGTATGCTTATATAAAAATATTATTGATTCAAAAGTGCGTGCTTGCACTTAAGAGAAGTAACTCCAACCTTTTTATCTATAAAGATGATGCTGAAAATTTATACTGCAGCAGAGGAGAAAAGGTGATTACATTTTGAGAGCTAGTAATGTGTAGCTTCAAGCAACTAAAATAAAATCTATTGATATTTATTATTTTTTTTCCAGAGTTCTATATGCTCTACAGCAGTTTTTCAAAATTGCATACTATTTACACCACCTTCTAAAAATATATAAAAGTAATTGGAAAGATAAAAGAAAATAATGAGATTTTTCTTTTATGAAGAGTTTTCTACTGTATGGTATTTTCTAATAGCCAGTCTTAAGAAAGAAGAAATGCATACACAAAATCCCCACATATATTTTTTAATTCATATGTACACCTGTCTCTCCACTGTATATGTGCAACTACTGCAGCTCTAAAAATAAGCCTAGACAGAACATTATTTTAAAGTTATCAAGTGAAAAGGTTATCAGCAAAACTATTTGTATCAGTAGATGCTGTTTCCTGAGAGCACTTTGCTATGAAACAAATCCATCCACAGCTCAAGTAAATGGAAGGATTATTTTTTACTTCAGAAGTTTAGACTCTAGGAGAAACAGACTTGGATTACTTAAAAGTGTAAGAGTGTTTATAGCCCTTTCATATGACTACCCACACAGGACAGGGTAAAAAAGTACTCTTTTCACCTAATTAATTCTGTTATGGGCTATCCGTCAGAATCTTGATTTGAAAGTGTCAAGAAGTCAATATTTTAGGACTATGGGTCTGAACTACTAAATATATTATAGAAGATATTGTTGTTCAGTTTAGTTTATTCATCTCCTGGTCCTAATACATAAAAGCAATAATACTGTCTCTACTACCTTAGACACAAAGAACTCTGGTCTTAGGTCTCAGTGACTCACACTCACTGATGCATGTAATTTTTCAATTCTTTTAAACATGTATGGATGTTTCAATCCACATCACCATCCAGGTCTTGCAAAAATAACCCTCTAGCAGGGATAAAATAGGATAATTTTACCTGGGAAGCTTTAGTATCATGGCTAAGATAACATGGTAAGAAAATAGCCAATGCCCAGTGGTCTCTCAGACTGGGTAAAATATATGTGCACTCTTCATCATTAGAGTGTACAGATGTACACCCAGTTTTACCAATGTAAATAATATGTTCTGTAAATGAATATTGAATATGCAGTTAAGTATTTTTTTAGGTTGTAAGATCTTTTCTCACATTCTCACATACTCCGCTAAGAAAAACAGATTTGAAGATTAGGACCAAACTTGATGCATTAACAGTACTGCAGCTTGCCTTTTCCTGGACAAATTCATAATTCACCTCAAGGAAAATTTTTTAAAGAACTATGTGGTGAATCCTTCTTTCTGTGATCCTTCAAACGAATCCATACAGTTTCCTGATTTTTTCTCTTTTCCATTTATTAAAATTTATTATATAAACTGATCACCCCACTATGCAGAGAGATCAAACCTGATAGAAATCTCTACACAAATGTCTGTATCCAGTGAGCACACATTAATGCCTACTTTTAGATTTAGCATGCACATGAGGAAAGTAGCTAAACTGGATTAATTTCATTAATGTAGGACATCACATATGCTGACCTAAGAGTAACTCGAGTGATACTGAAGGCTTAATCAGAAAAAATAAATAGAGAGTAGGCTTTTTGTTTATGATTCCATAAACCAAGTGATTTTAACACTTCCTCATAAAGATTTAACAAGACATTTCTGTACTTGTTGTGAAGGCAGCATTACCAGAAAATGTAGAACCTCCTGATGGAAGTAAAGGTCAAGACTCACTTCCATTCATCTTGAACACTGTGCCAAGTTCTCTCCATACCATAATTCATCAAATAATCTAATTAACTTGTTTAAAATTATAATTAAGTTAGGCATACTTAAGGTCATGCAATTACAGGTCTGTGAAGAGAGTTTTACACTAACAAAGCAGTTGCAATCCAAATGACAAATCACACATTCTCTAATAACTCTCAGTTTCCAGGCAGCTATTAATAATGTTTTCTTATAACCAAGTTAAAAGGGTTTTTTTGCTGTTTTGCAAATGCTGTCTGTACAGAAGAACTAAAGATCTCTCCAATTATTAACTCAGGATGGAGCTTCTTGATTGGAATTTGGAATCACCATATCCTAAAAAACATAAATGTTATCAGGAGACATTGGGGTTTCAATTTTCTGTTTCAATACTGAATTCACAGTGATTCTGTGGTGTGGTTTTTTGTTTGTTTGTTTGCTTGCTTTGTTTATGTTTTTGTGCTTGTGTTTGTTGTTGTTGTTGCATTATTTTTTCCTTCTGGTTCATCTTTTAAATTAACCATTTCCCGTGATGTGAGAAGACATAAATTTATTAGACTATATGGTCTTAGAATGTGTCCTCAAAAGAAGTGGAAAAAAAAAAAAGCTCTCAACTAGTCTAATAAAGAAATATAAAAATCTTCCCAGCCACTGAGCTCAATAATTTCATCAATATATGATCCTTTATCCATGGTGAAGATATGCTGCAGTTCCTAAAATGGGTGGAGATGAGTAGCATGAGACTATTTTGCTTTATTATCTCTTTGGACAGGAAAATTTCACAGCAAGCAGAGTCAACTGAGTTGAGGCATGGCAAGTCCATAACAAACAAACTGTCTGAGAGCAAGAGCATCACTGTGTCAAGAAACCCATGTCCATACACTCTGCCTCAGAAATTAACAGAACAGAATGAAAGAGTAGATCGATTGCATTTTGTCTGACATGCTTTACTATGCGTTTGATCTGGAACCTCTGAGTTATTAGGCAAACAACATTAAATAATGCTGAGAAGCTAGAACTCAGACACTGAGCAAAGCAGACCCTGCTGTCTATGAAGCACATACTGCTACTTTCTAGCACATCAGCAAAGCAGAGAAAAGATTTGTCTCTTTTGTCCCCGCCTTGGAAGAACTATTTCAGTAACCTGGCAGTCATCTGGAGTTTGACCAAAGAGAAAAGGAAGGGTGGTTTACTCACTCGTGAAAACTAAGAGACTGCATACCACAGGTGTTGACCAAAAACCAAAACCAAATGTAAACTACACTGTCAAGAAGGTAAGTACATAGATTAAAACTCAACTTAGTGTGTTTCAAATACTTATGCTGCTGGGTTATTTATCCCAGTTCTTCTATGGAGTGCCTTTTGCAACAGACTTGTCTGTCTCGCGTTGGCCTTTTTAGCCATCAACACGCTTGTAGCAAGCATGGATAGAGTCCTTCTCGAATCTTGGTTGGTGAAGCCTAGCCATGATGATGATGATCTATGGTGTTATAGTCATATAAAATAATAAATAAAATAAAGACTGTGTTTGTTTCCTTTAAGTTCTCTGGTTGTAAGCTGCAATTCAGGAGCTATTTTATGAGTCTGTAGATACCTTTGACATCCCAGTTCAAAATCTAACCCAGAAACTTGAAGTAATCCCCAAATCAATGTGCCATTCAGGCCAAAAAATCTGTGCTACTGGTATTCTTCCCCTTAACTACTGCTGATAAGCACAGAATAGTGAGCCTGGAGGGGAGCCGGGCAGGACCCTCACCCCAAATGCTTCATGGGGTCTGCCGGTGAGCTCAGTGCTGTGACACATGTCTTAGTGAACACAAGCTGGACCTAACAGAAACCAAAGACACATGAAGAAAGACAATGCCGTGTCTGTCACCTCTCACAGATTTCTGTGCACTGTTTCCTTTTCTTCAATTTCAAACCCCAGGTGTCAGCTGAAGCTCATTCCGCAAGAAAGACAGGTGGCACAATGGAAACAGAGAGGGAAGACAAAGAGGGGGGACAAAAGGGAGGCACCATCAAGGTGAGGGGAAAACGTAAGGACTGTAGCAAAATGAGTGATTTAATGAAAAATTATCATGGCAAAGTGCTTCCCTGTAGGTAGAGAGATTTAAATTCACTAATGATTTTATTAATTGGCAGGTATAATGTGTGGTAGTAGCAAGAGTGTTGAACTCAATTTTGTATGCGTATGATTTCCAAAGAAAGTTGGATTTTACCTGCTTACTTCTCTTTGACAACGGAAGATTATTTTTTTCTTTACTGAAGTGTATATAGCCACATTATCTGTCCTGTGCTTTGCTATCATGATAGACAGAAACATAGAGACATAGTCTTCCTGGAGGAAAGGGAAAGATCGTTCCATATAGGAAGTTTCTAGTGAAGGTGAGGATTGTGGGAACTGTGGAGTCATCTTTGCATGTATCTTTTAGAAGGTTAGTATTAAATTCACCATTACATTATTTTCTGAAACACCCAGAGCAATCATCAACATCACCACACACCACAAGTAATTTAAAATTGTCTTTTTTGTGGAATAAAACAATTTTTCATACTTATGGGGTTTTTTCCAAAGACAAGTTGGTCTTCCATTTTTAAAAATGGAAAATAACATTGCTTTGACTTATTTCTGTAATGAAACCATGGATGGTTAAGATATTATTGAAACCAAACACTAATACTAATGAGAAATTAACCTGAATACAACCTACCAGTTAGCAAACACTACCTTTAACTTCCTTCTCTGCTTTCCACTAACACTGCAGTGATACCACCTTCAAAAAGACCCTGCCATCAAGTGCTGTACAAGGGCTCCAGAAAAGCAGAGAGAGAAATCCCAGAGGAGAACTTAGAATCAGTAAAAGCAGTAAGCTTAGTAGTCATAGCCCAAAATAGAAACGTAACAGTTCTGGTCTGCCCGGTAGGTCGTCTAAAGCCATAATCAAAGTGGAAAAAATTTTTGCTTCCAAAAATTTCCAAGTTGCTACTTTTTACAAGTTACCTCTCATATGTACTTGGGAAATAGAAATGAATATGAGAAAATTAAAATAATGAATGACATATTACTTTCTATCCCATCTGTCAGATTTAGTTTTTCTATTTCTTTTTTTCTTTTGCAATTTCCCGTCCTTCATCTTTCCATTAGTTCCTTTATTTTTCCCCCTTTACCTGCCATTTGTCTTTTGTCATACTTGCATTCAATTTCTTCTTTTTCAGCTTTGGACAACAACATTACAATAAGTACTCATAGCAGAATCTCTCCAAATGCATCACACAGATGAAATATATCTTCAAATTGCTTCAGGAAATCAGAAAAAACAATGCTCTGTCTCTTTTTTAGAAGTGAATGTCAGGAACACATAAGATATGCATCAGCCAAGGTTAGACAAGGACATCAGAGCAGTCATGGAAATGAGACAGAGACCCTACCCATTATTTATCATTAGAAAGCTTTTCTCTGAACTAAAGAAAAAAAAAAATAAAAAGCATCTCTTTAACTTCTGATCTCTGAGCTTCATTGACCTACAGGAAAAAATTCCAAATCTACAATGGATCTTTTCATAATCACCTCATTGCATGTTTAATTAAAACTTCTCTTTTCACCCTCTTTTATTAAATACAAGTGTTCTGATGAGGGTTTTAGGATTTTATTTATAGGTCAGGCACCAGGCATTTCAACACACTTTATTCATTGTTAATGAACTGCATTTATTCAGAAATATTTTTATGTTATATTATTACAAAATATAATGTATTACCAGAAGGTGTATATCAAAGTCTAGAAAAGATGTATTTGTCTTTTTTTCAACAACACTATTTAAATAAATTCTGTATTATTACATGGGTTTTTAAAAGCCATATATATATATACTTATGGAGAAGTAAGTTGATATGAATTTCCATAGTTTTATGATTGTTTCTTTATACATTTATTCAGCAATCAGCAAAATAAAACACAGGGAAACAATGTAAAAGTCTTCAATTGCTTAAAAGAAGATAGTCCCATTTTGTATGTAATTGTTCTGTCTTGTTAACACTGTATATTTTTCTCCAGGATTCCCAAAGGTGAAACATGATATCATGCATGGCGCAGCTTACCCAGAAACACATAGTCATGGAAATCATGTCATAATGTGGATATATATACATCTGTGAATCCCTTGCATTCACACTGCAAGAAGCTTCAAGAAAACCCCAAACAAATCCAGCAAACTTCTTTCAAGGAAAGATTTATTGAGTGTATTCACAGAATGTTAAAGGGCAAACAAGTTTTCTCTTAAAAAAAGAAAACACCCCCTATCTTTTCTTAGTTTGGATTTATGGGGCAGACATATTATAGAATTAAAAGCAAAGGATGATATCTTATCTTTTAAAAAAATGTCCAAGAGTCAGCATCACTGCAATACTTGAGGCAAAATATTTATTCTCACTAGCTTTGTTCATGAGTACTAATAATTTAGGTACTCAACATCCCCTAGGGATCATTTAACACCAATAAAAACACATGTTATCCCAACATAAGAGCAAAAAGACAGCCAATTACACTTCACAGCAAAACTGCAGGCTAATATTCCTAAATAGATAATTAGCCAAAGAACACTAGGTTATTTTGTGACATTTTGCAAAAAAAATGCAAAAAAAACCCCTTTTTTTTCCTTTTTAGATCAATCTTCGCTCTAGTGGAATCAAATTAACGAATAGTTTTAAATTTATATCTGTTTGTGTACAAAACCTCTAGATAGCATGAGGCAAAATCCCTTATTTTCTTACTTATTTTCATTAGTAATACTCTGACTTATTCAAGTGAATTGAATATCCATTACATATTATCATTTTTTCTCTTTCCTCATCCTCTCCCCCCAGTCCAATGGAGTCTCAACTATTAATCTAACCATTTTTAGTCATATGAAAAAAGGATGCCACCAACATAATTTGTTGATGAGTTTTCGTTCTAGAAATCCAGAATTACAGAAATATTTTTAGCACTAGTACAAATCTTCAAAAGACAAGGGAGAAACAAGACTGCTCCAGGTTAAACTAGACCAGAAAAACCTTGGTTCACACCAGGACTGGAAATAAAAGAGTGGAAATGTCAGAGAAAAAAACCCACGATGTTTAAATCTCCACTGACCAGCAAACAAGAAGTGTTTCACAGTCACAGCTCTGTCAAAACAACATCTGCTTCCAAAGCAGATTACAGTCCCAGAAACAGACTATTGCATGTCAGATACTTAACTCTGTGTTACATTTGTCTGACCATACACCCCAACACACACCCACAAACACGGCCCATATCACTAGACAGGTGAAATGTAGACTAACATCACAAACCAAAAGGCTGCAAAAACCACACTGGTTACCAAACTGAGTTGAAGATGTAAATGCAGCTAGAAAAGCATTTCATTTTTGAGAACCTCTGACCCCAAGGAGGCACCTACAGGTCCAAAGGAATGAGCAATTTTTAGGAAGATCTTTCTGACAGATTTGACATTCTTGTGGTTCATAGAATCATGGAATAGTTTAAGGTTGGAAGGGACCTTAAAGATTATCTAGTTCCAAGCCCCTCAGCCATGGGCAGGAATACCTTCCACTAGACCAGGTTACTCAGAACCCCATCCAGCCTGGTCTTGAACACCTTCGGGATGGCATGTCTATAACTTCTCTGGGCAATCTGCTTCAGTGTCTTATCACCCTCACAGTAAATAATTTCTTTTTGATATCCAATCTAAATCTTCTCTCTTTCAGTTTCAAGCCATTCACCCCTGTCCTATCATTAGAGGTCCTTGTAAAAAGCCCCTCTCCATCTTTCTTGTATGTCCCCTTCAGGTACTGGAAGGCTGCTCTGAGGTCTTCCTAGTCACTTGAGTTCTAGTTCTTAAATGCATTCCTAACAAGCTATTACCTTTTATTTTGTTAAAGTAACTTCTGAGAAGTACTCAAGGCACTTGAAACTATAGCAGTTATAAAATTGTTCCTTTCATCATTATCTAAGCCAGTGGGAAAAGGAGTGGGAAGAAGCAGCACATCTGATTTATACACTGCGCTTTTTTGCTCCAGCAAAACCTTTTGTGGAAGTTACGGCATAGAAACATGACTCCCTTGAGCTTTTATACATTTTGTACAAAAACAAATGCACTTTCCACTGGATGTCCAGCACTCTTTAATCCAAAGATAGGGCCTCTGGGGGACCTTTAACAGAACAAGGAGGCAACTCTCAAAAATTAAGTGCTGGCAGCGTAAAGACCAGGATCCAGATGGTTTATTCTCATTCCTGGACATACTGCCACCTGCTAGCTCATCAGAACATGTATATCGCATATTCACAAATACGTGCTGACATATTTAAATGAGGCTGTTTTTCTGTCTAGATATTTGGCAGTGGATCCTCCTGTTTTTGCTATCATATGTCAGATAAAGCCATTCTCTTGTCTGGGGATTCCTGAGGGGTTTTTTTAATTTCTCAGCATTTACATGTGCAATTAAAAAAGTTTTCATATAATTTTTTATCTTTGTTTGCTCTTTACCAGTTTAGAAAACAGACAGCCCTATTAAAACTGTACTTCCTTCTCCTCACACAGGAAAGAGCTGATGTCATTATGTCACTGCTCAACCAAAAACCCTTACCCAGCATGCAGGAATCCATCACGTAATTGAAACCATACCAATGTCAAGATCACCCTGTGCACAATTCATTGATCTACAATCAGATCTCTAACACTGAGGTAAGGTTGAATATGTGGAGCGACCTCTATGCTGGGTATATGAGGCTGAAGGTAAAAGTGAGTCTTTGTCACGCAGTTGAAAACTCAGGCTCTTCCTCCACATCTGCATTTTCTCACACATTTTCAAGCTTTTATTGAGATTCTCATCATGTTTAGGGAGGCTAAAAATATCTTCTAGGGTAAAATATATAAGCATCTCAGCTGTATATCAAACAGCATTTAGCTTAGTAGCTATAGAAATAAAATTGGAAACATGAACTACAGTTGCTCAAAAAACAGAAAAAAATAACATAAATTGAAAATTCATGTTGACTGAGTAAATCTCCTGACTAGGAATCATCATGGTTTTTCTTTCCTTCCTGGTAGGGTACTGAAATAGAGGGCTGAAGGACTGACTTCTCTCTGAATAATATGAATAACACATATAATCACATGAAAATAACAAATATGAATCTCCAGCTTCACATTAACATCTCTGGTCAGAAAAGCTTGTGAGCTTACAGTACCAATCAATATCCTTCTTATGTTTTAAACAGCACAGGCAAGGGGAATTTTACATTTTCTATCAATTGTACCTCTTCTTTTAAAGTATTCTTCCATTATAGTCAAAGTATACTATCCTCATACCATTCTCTTCTGTCATCTCTACATCAGATGTTTTCCGCCCCATCATATTAAATAAAGGTTTTGGAAGAGGTTATATAAAAGATAATACAAGTATCAAAATTATAGTTTATTTTTCTCAGTATGGGTTTTAAAGCAATCAGTCTTGCAATAAACAAGAGACTCTCTTGATAAGAACTATTAGTATTTGTCAAGCATATTTCCCTAAAAAGAGTTGACTTGATATTAATAGCAATCTGTCGTTCTCTGTATCAATCAGGAATTGCAATCAGCCACAAACACACCCTCTAGTTCTCCTTCAATCAAGGAAACAGTGCAGAAACTCTATTGCAATTATTTAATAAATTCATAAAGGGAAAAATCCATCAGAAACTGTTGGGACCACACTATGATATCTTTATTTAAACTTGAACTTTTCTTTCTCTGTGAGCAGTTTTATCACTTTATCAGAGTTGTCAGGCATTAGGACAGGTTTCCCAGGGAAGTGACTGAGTCACCATCCCTGGAGGTATTTGAAAAACATGTAGATGTGGCACTGAGGGTCATGGTTTAGTGGTGGACTTGGCAATGCTGGGTTAATGGTTTCGCTCCATGATCTTAAAGGTTTCTTCCAACAAAAATGATTCTATCATTTTCTGTGAGAGAGTACTAAGGGCCACTAAATCTAGTGTTGAGTGTTTTGGGAAGTTTTAGGTTCACAGTTATTAAGAAAAAGAGAATCAGCGTACAAACTGTTACCACTTAGCACTAATGAAAATGTATGTCTCTTTTTTCCAAGAGCTTTCTGGGAATGAAAAAATAGGTTACTTGTCAGCTCTTCCCAAACAACTTCTGCAACAAAGCACCAGAACAGACTCCCCATTTCCCAGCAGTGATGTATCATTAAAAAAACAAAATGCATTTTAAACCAGAAATCTTGGGTTTTTTTGAAGAGCTTAAGACATTAGCAGAACAGATTGTTTCTCCCAATGGTGTGTTTAAACAAGCAAGGTACTTTCAAAGTGTTATTGCACAGAACAGAATCTCACTTATGCATGTGTTTGTGATGCCAAATACAAGCTTCTGAAATGCCTTGCAGATTATCTTTCATTACCAAGGAGAGACTTTGTTAGATATTACTAAGACTCCAGTATTGGGACCATATGCTTTGAATCCCCTATGGGAAATTTCATAGAGGGACAGAAAAATCACAGCAGGTAGAAAATCATATGACCTTTTTGCAGGTTTTTTTTGAATCATAGAATTGTTTAGGTTGAAAGAGACCTTTAAGACCACTGAGTCCAGCAGTTAATGCAGCACTACCATGTTCATCCAGCACTAAACCATGTCCTCAAGTGCCACATCCACGTGTCTTTATAATACTGCCAGGGATGGTGACTCAACCACTTCCCTGGGCAGCCTGTTCCCATGCTTGACAACCCTTTCAGGTCCTTAGAAACCAATTATTTGTTTTAGAAACAACATGAAATTTTGGGGGGGTTAGGATTTTATTTTTACTTTTTCCCAGGAAGATTATCCCAAAGCACTATAATAAATTCATACTTGATACATCACATCCAAGAATCAGGACAAATACTTGTTTAATTTGGCTGAAATATAAGGCACAGTAACCATATCCCTAACTTAAAGTCCCCAAAGACCCTTGGGAATCTTTCTCTTGGGTCTAATCAGGTAAGTCCATATTAATACTGATTATATTACAAAATTCTTGTAACAATAAGGAATATCTACATACTATATATAAAAGAAATAAAAGCATTTTAAAGTCAATGTAACAGAAAAATTTTAAATTGAAAACTATGTGGTAGAAATCCTACTTTTAAAATATGGCTGCTTGTAGCACATGTTTTTGTCCTCTAATGGTTGCCGAGTGGATCCACTTCCCTACAAAAAAAGCATCTAATAGCTGAGGTGTTACAGAAATGGTGCTATCAGAGGATGTTATTCTTGATTAAATTCCTTTTATTAGTAACACCAGAACAGGAAAGAAGTTAACTATTCAAAGTAAAAAAATATATCCTTTGGTGACCTCGGAAGCAAGAGTAGAAAAAGTCTTAAACTCTGAAACTGTCAAAAACTGAGTTTGTATAAACCATAGAAGACTAGTTCTCCACAAGAAATGTGGAAGATGAGTTGCAAATATATATATATATGCATTTATATAGACGTGTGTATCTAAATATAAAAAAGAAGCCAAATATTTATACTACTATGAATACTGTAATATAAACTTTCTCTTGTTTAGTGTCAGAAGGTGTATATTAAGTGTCCATTCTTCCTATACTTGATACTTCTTGAAAGCTACATATGATCTTCCTATGTGTCACAAGTACTTTTTTCAAGTACTAGTTAAAAAAATCTTCTAGAAAGCATTGGGGTTTAAGATTTTTACTACTTTTCAGCAAAAAGATACAAATTTACCACAGAATTGCAGTTACAGAATTGAAATACACCTACAAGAGCAAGAACTAAAAGCCAGGAAAGGAATTTTCATTTGAACCATTAGACCCAAGTAGATTGCATTCACCTTTTAAGGTCAAATACCAAATCTTAAAAATACCAGAATAATACTGCTGTGATACCATATTAACTAACTGATTTTCTAACTTAATGTTATATTTAGCAAGAAATGTAAGTCTCGCACTTCAGGTATCAGTAAAAATTATTCCAGTCTATCCATTGGTCAGTAGCATGGCCTGTATCATACAGAACCTTCTGTGTCACATACTAATCATACTATGCTGTAAACTTAGTCATCAGTGAAGCTGTTCTGGTATGTCACGAGCATATTATTTTGAAAACATTCTATAAAATGTAGTAATTTAAAAGATTATTTTACAGGAGTCATACAGAATGACTCGTTCTATGTAACAGGCCTACGGTTTTAGGAAGGTATTAAGCTATCTTTCACAATTTGTCTTTCACGTGTATTTTTCATCTGCTAGGCAGCTGAGGAGAAAATGTGTCTCTGTCTTTGATTTCCTTCACTCAGTGTGTTACAGAAATCATATATACTAACAATCATATGTATTTAAATATTCAACTTTTTTTTTACTTTATTTTGAGACACAGCATCTCAACTTCTATGGTACCACTAGGAATGTGTCCTAGGCCTAAACTGGGAAAGTAACTGTAACCTCCCAAATTGTCACTGAAATGCTCCATCTTGATGACAGAAAAAGCCAACAATGTCACTTAACAAGCTTGTAATACTCCACTGCAAGAAAGTTTTATTCTTAGGTTATTACTCTTTTGTTCTGAGGCAGCTAATGCCAGCTTGTGCAATCAAGTACTAGACACAAGTCACAGACACATCAAGGTGATTGTATCATATTCAGCAATGCTTGAACCCAGAGGAATATTTTTGATATCTTTTATCTGTATGTTCCTGAGCCTCATTTTGAAAATTGTCGTACTTCACTAGTTTAAAAACTAGTCCATTTACTCAAAAGTTATCATTTTCTGTAAATGGTTACCATGATAAATGTAAAGAACTCACAGAATCATAGAATATGCCCAGTTGGAAGGGACCCACTACAATCACTGAGGTGCAACTCCTGGCCCTGCACAGGACCACCCCCAAGAACCACACCATGTGAAACCAGATTTTAAGATAAAAGATGGGGTGGGTTTCTGTGGTAAGAGTAAAAATGAGCTTGGGTTACCAGAACTGTCCAGAATAGTTGTGTGTAGGTTGTTGGGCTTTGCTGCACAGTGAATGTGTACCCCTCTGTATGTACTTACCATTGTGTTTACTTCAGTCAACAATAGGAAAATGATGATTCTTGTAGTCTTTTTAGGACTACAACAGAAGGGCTCTACCACGCAATATTATTCTGCAAAGCCATTTCAGCCAGCTTGCCTGAATTTCTCCTTTAAAAGAAGAAATTACAAAAGCAAATATATCAGCCATTTTCTACCAGATATTTATCATGGGTTCAGGTGGCTGGGTTTTTGATAGTAGAGGGGCCATAGGGGTGATTTCAGTTAGAAGCTGCTAGAAGTTTCACTGTCCTATGAAAAGTGCCAATGACAGCCAGCTCCAGGAGGGACTTTCCTGCTGCTGGCCAAGGGAGAGCCAAAATGCGCTTCTGTGATAACATATTTAAGAATAGAGGAAGGAAAGGCTGGGTAGCAGAAGAAATTCCATCCCGGAGAAGAGCGGAGGAGAACACGGGATAACAAGCAGGCTCCAAGGTCAGTGCAGCGGGGGGTGCAGCGGGGGAAGAGAGGAGCCTAGGCACGCTCTCTCCCTCTCCAGCAGGGGAAGGACTGAGAGCTAAAGCTCCTGCTGCTTGTGGAAGACATTGGGGTGCAGGGACCCTCTGCAGCTCATGCTGGAGCAGGCAGATCAATGGAAGAAGCTGTAGAAAGCAGAGGAGACTCAGCCCACCATTGGATCTCTCCTCTTGAATCAGAAACAAAACAACAGCCTCTCAGGTCTACGCCCCCACACAAGGAGTCCAGCCACAGTGAGGTCGCTGCTTTATCCAACTCTGCCGGCGGGGATCTAACCTTTAACTTCCTCCCCTCCTTATGTTTATATTTGTGCTTACATAAAGGATAGAATGTAATGTTGGGCTATGGGTACCTCCTTGGTTTCAGCCTGGCTACCAGGAAGAGGCCTAACCAAACCACTACAAGCCCCAAACAAACAAGACAAATCCCCATATGGTGGCTAGCAATTTAAAAAGTGACTGACGATCCAGTGTCACTGGGTCATGACATTAGTCCAACACTGAGGAAGTGTGAACACAGTTTAAGCACGTAAGAATAGTGTACGTATGTTTACTATGCACAGAAAGTGGTGAGGACAAGAAGGGTGCTTTTCCCTCTGAAACAGAGTAGCTGACTGTAATGAGGTTATTTGGAATGGAATTACATGGACTTCAGTGGAAGTTCAGATGGCTCCACCATACAAAAACCTCTGTATTTTTATGTCAACATGCTAGCACCTCATGCATACATCATCTTTTCCTCTGCATATCTTCTATCATTGATAAAAGATCAAATACATTTATAAGCATAAAAACTTCGAAAGTTTCCCCTTTTTTAAACTTTTATGAATATGTGTGTGTGTGTGTGTGCGTGTGTGTGTGTGTGTGTGTGTGTGTGTGTGTGTGTGTGTGCACGTGCATGAATAGCGTGCAACCTTAATTCTTCCTTGCCTTTTTCTTTATGGGAAATGTTGCGCTTTCAATGATAACTGGAACATAAAAGTTTTGTTGCATTTAAAAAGTACTCTTTAACTGGGTTTCAAGCTAAAAAAACCTTTGTTTTTGCACCCTAGGGGAGCTGTCTATAAACATAGCGGTATGCTTCTGCCAAAAAGCTCAGATTTCCTAGCCAAGTTTCTTCTGACTGTGAAAGATAGGAGCAGCAACTCTGTTCTAGCAGCTCAAACCACACACCTTATAATGAGCAGATCTTGATGCTGAAAACTTATAGGTCTCTACCAAATTGTTAGGAACAGGTCGTTAGATGCAGAAAATTGTTCATTTTCCTGAAAGTCATGTTGCTTTTACATATGGTTTTACATCATCCAAATATTTATGTTGCTGTATGACTGTTTATACCATAAGCAGAATTCATAAAAAGATGAAAAAAGTCCATAGAAAATTTTAGAATTTCTGAGTCTTTCAGTTTCGAGATTGTGCAGTTTTTCAGACAGTCAACGGAACAATGTTATGACCTACCCAAAAGTAATGCTCGGATAGGTAACGCCTTGACTACATCTGCCCAGGTCTTGTTTGACGGTTCTGGTATGTCCTGGTCAAACAAGTAACATTCAGGAAAAGCTTTCTCAAAAGCTGTGAACTGTATCTGCCCCTGTTTAATGGTTTGATTTGCATGGCAAAGAAATAAAGACATGCAGATGAACAATTTATACAAGCTTATACCATGTTTGATGATAGTAACATTACTTGGGTTTAGTTATAGCAAAACCCAAAAAAATTTGCTTGGGGTGACCAAAAGGCCATGGATTGCTTATACCAGCCACCTAGATTGTAAAGCAATAAATGGTGGAAACAACTGCCCCTGGGGAATGTAGGTGTCCAAGAGGAAGCAGAAGTCTAAACACAATCCACTGTGCATAAAAGGCTGGCCACCAGCCAGGAGTCAGACTCATCAACCAGCTGGAACGAGTGTCTGCTTTCCCCAAGTCCATGATGCTGGTTACTGCTACCACCGTGCTGAAGTCATTTGATGGTGTACATTGGTTTTTGTGTCCATGCATGTAGAACAGAAACCGTCATACACATGGTAAAACCATCCCACTTTTTCTAAAGTACTGTATTTTAGGTTACTGAGTGGTGTGGTTCTGTTCTTTTGTCTATCTCAGCCCTAAGTTCTCCTATGGCTGAATCAGACCTTCGAGTCTCTCTCTCCCTCCCTTTATAGTATTGGACAATTTACATCTTGATTCAGCATAAATTATTAAAAATCATAATATTGACAGTAATTAAATATTTCATGTCTGTGCTCTATTAAGATATTGTTCCAGACCTCTATGTTCAAAACTCAAGGTTCACCCTCATCCTCAGGCTAAATTATAATATTTATAAAATGATATAACACCGCAGATTAGACAAATTTGAAAAGAGAGAATATACATTGTATAATTATGAGGTGTAACGGATTTAAAGGTGTGTAAAACAGACTGGTGAAAATCAATTTTAATAATACATAAACTTTTCTTATTAGTTTTTTATTTATAATTTATGAGGGTTAATTATTCTTCTTTTGCCTCCAATAAAGCTACAGAAAGACCCTGAAATGAAAAAGTAAAAGGTGAAGACCAACTTCTCTATAAAGCTAGTTGATTTTTCTGAACTTTCCAGGCTGTATATATGCAGAATATTTGCATGGTAGCTTTATTTGCTCATTTGTTTGGTTTCCTGTTTAACAGAAAAACAACCCCCTGCTCCTCAAAGCCCCCAAAACCAACCAACCAACCAACCAACCAAGCAAACAAAAACAACCCCCCCAAAAGACAGTTATGCTATATTCAACATGACAAAACCCCTAAAGGACAAAGATTTTGTTCAATCCACAGCAATCAAGACATGAGTGAATTTAGAAACTACTAAGGAAGTTCTTTTTAAATATCACTTTCTCTGGAGAAAAATGAAGGTACAATAAAACTAATTGAGAAGACCAGATAGCATAATGAAATTATTTTTTCCTGCTCTAAAAAACTACACTAACTTTATTCATCTCTGGCTGGTCTGCAGTTAACAGTCCTTTATGATCCATTTAAGCAATTTAGATGTGCAAAGTTTTCAAGCTAAAGTGTATCAATATAAATTAAAAGTTCAGAGCTGGTGAAGTTTAAATATTTCCAAATGCAACAAAATGCATATTTTATGTGCAGTTTTCATGAATATGTGGGATTAGAAAGCCTACTATATCCCAAAATCTTTTTGAATAAACCATGTCATGGTTTTAGACAACTGTGCTTTTTAAGTATGTCTCATCACACAGGGGGTTTGGTTGAGTAATCTCAGCCCTTATACTGTCCCCCTTGAAATCTTATTTCAGAATGATTAAAATATATTTTTCAGGAACTGGAAAATTTCATAGAGTGGTTGAAAGGCTCCTTCAAAGATCATGTAATCCAACCCTGCCATGACCAGGGACACCTTCCACTAGACCAGGTTGCTCAAAGCCGCACCCAACCTGTCCTTGAGTACATCCAGGGATAGGGCATCCACAGCTTCCTTAGGCAATCTCTTCCAGTGTCTCACCATCCTCATCACAAAGAACTTCCATTTGCTCAGTATAAATCTACTCTTTTAATTTAAAATCATTGCCCCTTGTTCTGTCACTACATGTCCTTGTAAAAAGTCTTTCTCCATCTTGCTTATAAACCCCCTTTATGTATTGGAAGGCCACAATAGGATCTCTCTGGAGTCTTTTTTTTTCTCCGCTTTTATGCAGCAACTACTCAGAAGCAGACATCAATAACCATTCACATTTTGTTTAGCAATAATAACCAGGTCACACTCAAGCTCAGAGCTCCACCATGTAAACTCATGGTAATAGGTAGTTGACCATGTAGAGAAGTAAACAACAGCAGCATGTGCACCTCTTTATGTTCAGGGTAACAATGCGAGTGAGGCAAGAATTTAATCATTTCCCAAACTTCCAACTCCCAAGCAAGCTCGTTAAATATTGCAAAATTAATCTTTCCTGTGTCTATGCAGACATTTGAAAATTAACATAAGAACAAAACAGCTTCTGCTGATATTTTTAAAGTTCACCTTCTTTATCCTAGTCAATTGAGAAAGGTAATAATCCATTATAGGTATGTTGTGCCATTCATATCACATTTACACTATACTTTACAGCACACAGTGTTTTGTTGTTCTGTTATTCTAAAAAGAAAAAAAAAATAAAACTGAAATATCTTAAATATTTCTTCTGATATATTCAACAAAGAGGTGCAGTTCCTACTGAAAATATGCACTCAGATTTGCATATAGATGTCTGAACTCCCTTTCCTCCGGGCACCACATGCTGTGCCTGCACAATATTGAACTTTAACAGTAATATGCCAAAGCATTTCATTCCCTAGTAATTCCTTTGCAATAGCAAGATTTGTCTACTTACTTCTTTGGCATAAATCTCCGGCATTAACATTTGTTATAACAAAAGAAGCAGCAAGAAAGGAGACAGTTTGAGCCTCTAAACATCATACATTTGCAATGCACAGTGCACTTATTTCTTACTCTTTGGAACTGACATGGTGTGTAGGACCTGAAGGACGTGTTTGCAAATGACATTCCCTGAAAGTTGAACTTGTAATCAAAGTTATTTATGAACTTGCTGCAGCATAACAGCTCTTGTAGTAGCCTGAACTGTATTCTCAGTCAAAAAATTTCACTGATACAGTTCTTCACAAGAAGCCTCTCAAATTTAAATGCATTTGTCAGCATGGGGTATAGGAAAGAAGGAACATGACAAATAGGAGTTTTCAGTTATCTCAGCCCTCAAGAAAATCATGGAAGATAGGAGGGTTTTTACACACACAGTCAGCTAGAAGAAACAAGGCACAAGCATTCAAATTCCATCAAGACATTGCGTGTCTAATTGCAATAGAGTAATTCTAAAATAAAAGATATATAGAAAACATAAATTTAGGATCAGAAGAAATAGATATAACTAATATCATGCATTAGTATTCATGCCAAAGCCTACAGAAACATTTAGGTAAGAATTCATTGACAATTTAAATTAGATGTGACAAAGGTTATTGCATTAGACTGTCATCTTCTCATAATCCACGGATTTGCTTTGAACTGTTATGCAGTTCAGTTTAGCGGGGCTCCATCCCACTTGTTCCTTTATAAAAGCACTTTCAAAGTCATCACAATTATGTTCCATATATATTTTGTAATTTTGCTTAGTTGAGGGGAAGAGAAAAAGAAAATATTCCAAAGTGTATCCTAAATAACATTTATTTACAATAAATTCAGAAGCAATTTGCTTACTGATCTCCACTAGAAAAATTAGCATAAGCACTGTCCTTCATGTAATAAAACTACATGTAATGACAACTGTGGCTTGTTATTTCTTGCTTTTGTTTGTGGAGTAACATCATAAAAACTGTCAGAAATCTAATTAATCACTGACACAAGATTAAACCTTGGCTTCCAAATTTGTTTTATTAACATGGTTTGATTTGAAAAGGCTTGTGGCTTCCTAGTTTTGACTCTCAGTTTACAAAGCCCAAAGATTAAACAAGAGTAACCCAAGAAAGAGGGAAAGTTGATATATTTGCTGTCAGAGGGGCCCCTAGGAAGCTATTTAGCTCCAGTAAAAGCAGGAAAGTATTGAGCTCCATTTTCTTAAAATGTGTCAGGGATTTTCCTAGCATTCAGATAGAATTGGAAGTATAGTACTGGTTAAAATATAACAAATAAGTTTTTGTGTTGTATTATGACAACTGAGAGTTAATTTCGATTTTTTTTTTTAGTTGTAACATAGCACATAGACAGACATACTGTCTGTATCTGAGATTGTCAGCTAAAACAAACTGAAGTCATTAAAAAGAGTAGACAAGGTGAGAAACAACTCTGTATCAACATGGCCAGGCAACTGCAATCTAGTTGGCTCTTTTCTGTTTATGACTTTGCAGAGACAACATACAGGCTTAGATAAAACCTTTTTTCCATTCTGTGCTCATGTGTAAAATTCAAATTGTGATTCCTAAAGTTCGTGCACACGGAAAGAAAACCGGTAAGTGGAAATTCTTGGGTTTGTGTTTACGTATTTCTTCAGATTAAACTGACCTTCTTACAATGTGAATGTCACAGCTACATTCTTTTTCTAATAATCTCTTGCCAGGAGGTATTCCTTGTTACGTCCAAAAAAAAAAAAACACCAACCCTCAATTTTTTTCCTCACAATGTTTCTTCCTTTTTCTCCACCCCTCTTTGCTATTATTGTATTGATTTACTGGGAACTTAATGTAATTTCTGTATCTATCTTCTCTTTACTTAACAAGCTAATAGCTCCTTCATCAACTTTTTCATTTTCTGTTAGTCCTCAGGTAGTATATCTCTGGCAGCTCACATTTTTACTTTCATTGAATACCTGCTTGAATGCAATCCCAGCTTTTTACAACGAAGATTTCCCAGAATCTGTTTGGCCAGAAGTGCTTTATTGAAGAAATAATATTTTCATCATATGATTTTTATATTTTTTGCACAAATCTAATAAGATAACTAATACAACCCACCTCCCCACACCAGTAGCACTTTCCTAAATGCCCATTTTATGAATGACAGTCTGCAGAACTACCCAGAGTGAGTTCCCTTGCTAAAGAACACACCTCTGCTAACGACACCTGCAGGAATCCTGAAGTAGGGATCAAGCCTGCGGAAGAAGCAGGCTTTACCCTGCCTTCCCAGAGTTATTGATGGGAGACCATGCCTGCAGGAGAGATGATAGCTCCTCTTTTAGCTTCACAGCAGTTGTCCTGGACAGCGTTCCTGGCAGACCGTATGACCCACTCAATGGCTTCCAATCCCCTAGGCTCATTTAGAGACCAAAACCATGCCTTTCTTGCTCTAAAAATATCTTCACATCAGGTTTTTTATTCCCAATATTACTCTATCTTGGCTTATGAGATTCATCAGGAATTAATACAATCTCTGAATCAAAAGGTCATAAGAAATCATTTTATTACACTATACAGACTATTCCATCTAAAGTTAGTTCTGCATACATATTGCTTAATATTTCATATAAACTGAGGAGAGAAAAGTATGAAGATTTTACACCTCTTATGAGCTTTGATTCTTTTAAGATTTCAGTGTTGTCACNGGGAAGGGGAAGGTAGTTTTAAACATTGTCTACTGCTAAAGACTCTTTAAGATAGGCAAATGAAAGCAGGACTTTTCAATGGCTTCTCCACAAGGTAAGATACATACATCTGAAAAGACATATGCATACAGTCATTCATTGCAAAGCTATGCAACACAAAATTCAAATTCACAGAAGTGATGTCCCACCCTTAAGCAGAAGGCATATTACTCCACAAATGCTCAGAAAAATGTGAACTTACATTGAATGTCAAATCTTTTGGCTGCATACTAGTACAAAAAAGTTACAGCAAATCTCAGTAACTTCCACCTGCAACAAAACAAGCTTTATTAGCTGATTCAAAATGCTATGCAAATACGTTATTATTCCTTTTAATATCACCATGAACTGAATATCCATTGAGATAAATGGACTAAATAATTTTACATAATAAGAATTATTAATACTTTTTATGCCTCATTATTTTTCCTATCATTAAACATTTTCTAGTCTTTATATTGCAACACAGGTATGAAAAGTGTATTTCTCAAAAATGTTGAATTCAAATATACTGTTTCTGAGAAACTTCTGTTCTTGAAATTGCCTCAAATAAAATAATAATTGTTCTAAAACACAAATATGTTGATTCAGCTCTTGTGCTGATGTGGACCACACAGAATACCACTTAATTTTACCCCATTTCTTTCTTCTAGAAGCTGGTGCATCCTTACCAAAATACAGCAGCCTGCAGTATCACGAGGAATGTGATGTGATCACAGAGAACTTTAACAGAAAGTCAGTATGAATCATAGACCCTGGGAAACATTATGACAGCTTTCAAAATGAGAGATGCCTGTCTTTAGAGACAAGGATTGAATTTTTCATGGAAAATTGTTTCCTCTTTAGTGCTTACTTTATGATTCACTATTTGCCATTTGCTCTTTGATCTACCCAGTACTATTTATGCTTTTTATACCAGTGTCCAAAAGTTACAGGCGTAAGAATATGGGCTGTAATTTGAAAAATCAAACACCCATTAATAGAAGCATCTTCATTTGTACACTAAACCAATCAATGAATGTGGGGTAGGATAATTCCTAATAATAAAATAGTTAGCAGCATGTTGATTGGGGAACCAATTTTTTTTTCACATCCTTTCTATTCCTGCGATTTTTGGTCATTGCAGAGCATCCCTTCCCTCACAGCAAGCCACTGCTCCTGCAGCCTGCCTGTGAGCAACAAGCGCTGATCCGAGCAGACGGTCCTACTGATCTAAAGGGACCTGAGTAATTTTAAACTATTTCTGTCTAAGTAAGCATTATATAACACTGAACCTGATATTTTTCCATGCTCCAGGAAGAAAGCCCTCACCGAGAGGGATAAGCAGGCCCATCCCCACCTCACTCCACAAAGGTCCACTCTTTCTTGCGCAGAGAGACAATAAGAACAAACTCGCTCAGCAACAGGAGACAGTCATTTACAGTCAGTAATTGGTATTAAGGAGTTACATGTCAGTTAAAACACGTGGAGGCAGCACAGCCCTGGGTGGGACCAGAGGCCTGAGTGTCAGCCCTGCAGCTGTCTGCCCACAGACCAGTTCCAATTCCCCCTCTGCCATTCACACCTGCTCACATTCCAGCTTTTCCCTCTTAACTGCCCAAACGACTGCCAACATTCTCCTTGGCCATCTCCCCTTCACCTGAGAGGCTGCTGTACTGTTGGCACAGCTCAGCTCTTGCAGGATGCAGGTCTCCTCCCGGATCTGCCGTGGTCCCAGGGAACTGCTGGCAGCTGAGAGTACCCACAGGGTGACACAGCCAAGGCCTCATGTGCCAAAAACCATAACACACCAAACACATGTTTTCTTCCATCCCTTATTAGTATTAGTTTGATCCTTAAATGGTGACCGCAACATGTTCTCCCTTCCTCCCTGAACACATGCACTCCCCTATCATATGCAGAGGAAATTAGTTGAAGAACTTTTATTTCCCCTTCCCCATTGCACGACATAGACTTATCCAGAGAATTTCAGACAATTACGTTTTCAAGTATTACCATATTAAAGTATTAGACTTATGTGGTGCCTACAATAAATTCCTTCCACACATCTACTAAGTACATGCAGGAAAAAAAGAATATCTGTATTATGGCCATAGAGAATGCATATTAATTTGCATTTAAAAGCAAAACAGTTAAGGTCTGTTTCAACTGATCTGAGGCAAATTCTGACTGGGTATGTTTATTTGCACTCATTTGAATAGATACTCAGCTTCAAAGCAACACAATGAAAGATGAACATTCACAGCTGAGTTTCCATGATTATTCCAAGAGAGACCCATTCTCCAGTCCTTGAAAAGAAGAATTTCACTGAATGTATTTGTCTTGACGCAGGCTTCACCTACAGTTATATTACTGCACATATTTATGGTATCTCATACCATAACATCATGGTATCTCATAAAACAAGAGTTCTCAGCACCCTGAGACGGCAATGAAAACAATGTATGAGAGTCCATGAATACAAACATTGCACGTGTCTGACTGAGACTGCTAGGGTGCTTTTACATTGCACATAAGCACAATCAAAAGAGGATTTTGCCATTTTTCATGATTTTGTTTGGCAGGAAGCTCTCTTTCAGTTCTAAGGCACTGGTTTTAGCTTTACCAACATGGCAGTATTTGAAGATGTCAGTAACATGCAAAGTAAATGTGTTGAAAAATTCACCATAAGTCCCTTTTCCTCTTATCTTTTCACACAATGGTGAATTTGAGTAGACTGGTAGTATGCCTAGATCAGAGGAGGAGTCTGCATATTTTATGATGCTTAATACTTTTTACTTATTTTATGCTCAATAATTTTTTGAAGTTGTTAGATATTGATCCCTGAAGACATTGTAATGCGTTGCTGATTAGAAAAAGTCTGAAGTAAAAGTCAGTATTTACTATCAACAAGACCAGAATATAAATTAGTAATGTTTTTATTTCTTATGTTTAGTAAATCTAAATTCTTATTTTATTGTCCTAAATTACCTTAATTCAGTCCATTGCAAATATTCACTATGAAAAGTACAGCATTTTCTTTTTTAAACTGCAAGCTTAATGATAGTTTATTTAGGACTACACTGGTGCTAGATTTAAAGTTCTTGTTTTAAAGCTCTATAGGTAAAAAAATAAACTTTTGTCTTTGCCTCTTTCCCAGTCAGGCTTGAGATATTTTTTCCACATCTCTTCTGTAATCACAGAATGATGAACTATCATTAAAAAAAAATCATGTTGAGAGACACACTCAGCATGGAAATTTTCAGTCTGAACACTTGACGTTTGGCAGTGTCAAAAGCACATTTGCAATCATAGATGAAATTAAGCATTTTCTTGATATAGAGAAATTGCTTATCTTTTAAATAAGGTCATGCATATTTTAAATACCAGACATTCTTAGCCCTGGTCATTATTTCACTGTGATAGCCAAGAAAATAAAACTTTCTTCTTGTGGTATTTCAGAAAATAGAGGGAATTAGTTGCTTTAAGATCAAGTATAAAGAAATTTCCTGCAAAAATATCTGGTACTTACTGTTAAAAATTCATAGTAGCCTCACCACAGTTGAAGAGAAATTTTCTGGAATTTGCATATAATGCCTCTTGCAGACAGGGGTCTTGCTCACATCAACTGAATAAAAATGGAGAAGTGATTCAAGGCCTATATAGTCTGTTCGCACTCACCTCTTTCCAGTCACCTTTGAACTCACTTGGTACTATCAAACACATTTAAAAGTATGGAAGAAAATTAAGAGGTTAATATTTTCCATGGAAATTTGCAGCTGAATAGCAGACATGCAGATTAGGAGAAACTCAGCCTTTATACAAGCATTTTGACAGCTGTAAACCAGTTAATTAGGAATTACACAGCACACCGGCCAGTAAGTCGCCTTGTATGAAGGGATGTCAAAGCCTGTCTTCTCTCTTGCACAAAAAAGGAGCAAGAGATTAGGTTATTATTTGGGAATTTTTGAGCATGGGAGACAAGATGCCAAGATCCACTTGTTCTGCTTCTCACAAAACAACCGAACTACACCAAGTCACATAGAAACATGAACAGCACAGCAGCCACTTGCAGTAAAATTTTATCACTTTGTATTTATACCTCTATCTCATTCACATCAACAACATGTTGTATGACACAAAGACTCTGAGTCAGTCAGAACTATCTCCTCTTCCCTCCCTTACACACTTTATTAAAGGCTGTTCATCTGAATGAGAGTCTTAAAAACTTGATGTCTCCATGCAATCTTGAGAGACAGCTTTCCAGAGAAACAAGCATATTATTTGAAACAAGCATATTTGTATGGTACTTCAAGTGATGAGAAAATCGTGAGAAAAAAAGTTTTCTGTATACAAAAGCTACCACAAATAATGCTGAATTCTCTTGCCATTCTATCTTGCAGAATATGGATTGAAAAGTACATAAAGACTTTTTAGGGGGGACATTAGTGCAGGATTTATGGGGAGAAGAATTGTGCAGGAAAAAAAGCAGTAGGATGGGAGACTCCAAATGCTTCTGTAAGCACAAAATCATTTAGTGTCATATTCTAAAGAGTTCCACAGCAACTTCAGGGACTGAACAATTCAAATAAAGGCCTCTCACACAACAATGCAGGATCACAGCTTATATGGTTTGTTAAGCCAGCATGTGATCAGTCTGTAATACACTCTTGGATGTCCAAGCAGCCCTTGCTGGCCTGTGTTTCCCAGGTGTATTCGTGAACTTCTTGGCTGAGATGTACATTCCATAGTCTTAGACAACAGCACTCTCTGATCTTAAGGTTGCTCCATTTCAAGTTAGTTCTTCATTTGCTGTCTTAAAAACATCAGGTTGTCATTCAGCTGTCAGGACTCTGGGGACATTTGTTGGGCTCAGCAAAGTAAAAACAATCAACATGTTTAGGCTACTGACATTCTTTCTTGTCTTCAGTGCAAAACATACCTCTGGAGATGAATATATTGCAGTAAGTACCTGAAAAGATAATAAAGCAGTTTCTTTGTTTCCAAAGTGAACTATCAATTTCCTTTTGACAGAGTTGTCAAAAATTCAGTCCATACTAAGAATCTGGCAAAGAATATGTGTCTGGATAATCTGCAAGAGCAATATAGTTGTAGCCTTTTCTGTTCGAGCCCATGACTTCCAGTTGCATGAGTTTAAGGGTGACTAGCTATGGAAATGTAACTACAGATATTGACAGAGTTATGCAAGTCATAAATTTTAAACAGCTGGCAGCTTAGAAAGAGGTATCTACTAAAAATAAGTATCAGCCTTTCCTACAACTTTCCCTCAGAATATTGGACCAAATATTTTTCAAGATCCTAAATGATAACTGAACAAGATATAGTAATATACTTGCATTTCACATAAATCCATTGTAATTTATTTATAATGTACTATAATATCTACAAAAACATTCTCATAAATTTGGGTTTAAACAAAGAGCATGGATTTAATCTCATCTTTAGAGGAATAGTAAACACCCTTTTTTCCTTTCCTCTCTGACCACACTGTACTAATATTTCAGGGTAAAATATAAAAAAGTAATAAAGAATACATTATTATTGTTATTTTTCCAGTTAATCTGTCTATATGCTGGACATTGCTATGGCTGCCTTTCAGCCATACGCCAGATTGAAGTCAAGTATATTCATTTAAACTTACGAGGAAGAAAGAAACAGTTGAGACAGTTGTAAACTGCATGTGTCCTTATTTTGGCTGGGATACAGTTAGTTTTCTTCCTAATAGCTGGTATAGTACTGTGGTTTTGGTTTAGTATGAAAATGACGTTGGTAACACATTGATGTTTTAGTTGTTGCTGACACCATATATCTACTGATAACGCATCACTCACAGCCCCATTCACTTTAAAACTTCAGTGTTAAAAATCAACCAAACAAACAACCCACTACCCAGCCTCTACGCACCACAAAAGCATAGGTTTCAAGAACTGACTTCTTCCCTTCCTTGAAGCTGCCAAAACACAGCTCAGACAATATGATCCTCATTTTTGTGATCCTCATCTTCAGCCTTTGCATATCTGAGTGTGACTGAGTGTACGATATGTCCCTTGCTGAGTGGGAGCCCTAGGGAGTTTTCAATAACTTCACCTAAATTTTTTCACATTTTTTATCTAGGAGCAGTGTAGAAGTGCAGCATATTTATGTCTGATAATTTAGTACCATACAGTAGGACCTACATCTGTCAATTCCCCAACATACTAAAATGTATGTGCAAATATTCTGTAATACTAAATTACTTATATAAAGAAAGCCTCATCCTGTTATAAAAATACTTAAAACTGTCTTATAACATTATTGTACTTTATCCTCTTTTTACTTTAATGTTCACTTTACAGCTAGTATGGAAAATGTACTTTTCTGGTATATTACAGTGGAAGAGAAGCTGTTTAATAAATTGGCAAAGACCCCTTTTTTGAATGTATATGTTCATTTTATTATACTCTGTCTACATACTATCAAATAAATAAAACAGAAGTTACAAAGAGCAGTACAGATTATTTGGTGCATGAGAATAAAAAAAAGGGTTGAAATAGTTCTCGGTCAAAAGAATTATAAAATTTCCTAAAATAAAAATCTTCCTGAAAGAAACAAGCAATAATAAAGAATTTTCAGATTTACTACATAGCATTGAGGAAAAGTTTTATTTCCATTCAGATTAAAGACCTTTTTTTTATTTATTTTAAACATCAGTTGAATGCAGATGGTCTCAGAAATCAGTCAGCAAAATTAAAATTTATTCTTATTTCTTTTAGAGTGAGACATACATGTGTCCAAACAGGGATTTGGAAGCAATATGCCATGAGCTGCCTCTGGACACATCTCTTTCAAGTTGGAGAAATATTGCTTCTTTCCACACCTGTAACCTCATCTGTCCCCACTTGCACAGAAAAAATGCATTTCCTTCACCTGTCTAATTAAGATAAATATTTGAACAGTGGTGTTTTCAGAAGAGTGAAACGATGTTATAGGAGTGACCGTGGAGAATGATGAGGGCTGATAGGGCGTGAGATAGAGCTGTATGTAAAGCATGGAGGAAAATAGTAACAGGGATAATAAGAGTTTTCCTAAACATCCAGGTAATCTGGCAATATTGTTGCTTTTAAAAGAACTTTTTCTTGAAACAGCTAAAAACTCTACAGTTCCAATAAGCGTTAGCATACCATCTGGCAACAGCGATGTTTTAACATCTTCCTCACATATTTTTTGCAATTGACAAAATAGGACTTTATAAACCAAAAGAGAAAACATAATTTATGCCTCAATCATGCCTTTGCAGTCTACTTGCAATCATTGTCCATGTCCTACATTTTTCTCCTCCCTTGCTGATGGTATATGCAGCCCTATTCTAAACCACAAATAGTTTTGAAGATCAAATTTCAGTATATTGTTAATTTCCTCACATGATCTCAGATGGTGGGAAGCACAGAGTTGCAAGGATTAGAAGCTGGAGAACCCCACATATAGGTACAAAATCAGACTTTATGACAGTGTTTTCTTTTTTACATATTGCCACTTTGGAATTACTCTTTTTTTTTTTTCTTTCTCGTACAGATGGCAAAATAATATTCACATGAGTAAGATCTAATACAGCTGCACCTAATCACCTAATGCCTTTGTTCTGATCACATTTTTGTGTGCTGCTGATGACAATTGACAGGCACACATATTCACTGGAAAAGTTTTAACACACTTTAGGTCTATACTATGCTAACAGGTTTCAACTGTAAACTAAACCTTCTTGAATTATATTTCATAGTAACAGGGCAGCCCAAGAATTCTCTACATTGTTTATGGGTTATGTCTTAGAGTGTTTGTCTGTTCTCAGCCTGCTGAGCATCTTTGTAGTCTGTTGGAACAATAAAAAAGGAAAATATCCTGCCCTTCTGTACAATAACTTACTGGGAAGAACAATTTCGCAATTTTTGTTCCTGTCTAAAATAATACAGACAAAAAGCCTGAAGATTTTGCTCTGTATAATATTAATCCTTTTTTAAAAGTTTGTTAAAACATACACTCCCTGCACAATGACATCAATCAGGTTGCAAGCAGAACAGAATTTAAAAAAAAACCCAAACAACAAAATCAACAACAAACATGCCAATAGAAAATTAAAATTTACAATTATGTTTGCAAGAACAATCAGGAAAGTACAATTAGAACTTATGAACAACCTTCTTAGCGTAATATTACAAGTTGGGTGAACAAAAAAAAAACAGAGAGACACCATCAGATGAGAATCTTCCTCCCACATTTATAATAGCACGTGCAGTCAGTTTAAATTCACAGACGTAGATGACAACATAATATTTAAAAGAGTGAAGAAAAGGAACAGCAAATCACATACTCTACCCCCAACAGCGTCAGTCTATTACCTACAGTGAATTCTTGAAGACTCATAACCCAATTTGCATTAAATACCTCAAATGGAGAAGCTACTGACTCCCTTCTATGTCATTTATTTTCTCAAGATAGAAGTGATAGAAGGATATATGTCCTTATACTTTTCCTTATCCATCCCAATTGAATGCTTTCTACATTGGGTCACTAAGATTTTTTTTAAACAAAAACGCCATTCTTCTTGAAAAGATAAGGTTCATTAGTTTTTAATCAACTCTGTTCAAAATAATCAAGAGTAAAATGTACCTCAGTTCTGAAAAATGTTGGTGTTTTCCTGTAGGAATTTATTGATTTGCCATTTTGAAGTGACTTGCCAAACAAAGAACATTTATTTATTTGAGCTTGATTGCTAAGGAAATGATGCCAGTGTGATTACACTAAAGTACTGCTGCCTCTCTGTATTCATGAAAATCCTTGAATAACTTTTGGGACAGTTGATGACTGGAAACAGGTTTGAAAAAGCAAGTAGGAAAACCAGTTATATATGTATATATATATATGTCCCTGTATAAAGGTGACTTGCTGACTGGGGTTTTTTTTATTACATTTCCCGTCTATAAAGATCTTGCAGGTTCATGGACATAAGCCACTGTTAAAGTGGGGGAACTCTATACAGTTCTTGACTGCAGAAAAACCATTATTTGCAGCTCCCATCTTCTTAGATTGCAAAGCAAAGGAATTTTTTTGCACCATTACCTCACTTATTTTTATGTCCCAGGGTCTGACCTAATTTTTAATTTTTTAAACTGTGAGAAAAGGAAATGTATGGTTTGTTTTTTATTTTATTTTAACATATAAAAATTTATAACCTGACCTATCAAGAACATTTAAAATTACATTTTACTGTGAATTTCAGTGTTTGGCTCTGTTTAGAAGAGAAGAAATATGTGAAATATCAGATCTTTCTTTAAATAAGTAGGGAGAAAATCCAGGCCATGTTCTGGTCTTAATTTTGAGTTGCAGAAAAGCTGAAAAGTGGAAACAATTTTAAATCATCACTAAGCACTCAAAAGTGGTGGGGACGCCACGCTTGCATTCATACCAGCTCATTTAACCCAAGTCAGCTTAAAGAACTGAGAAGGTGCAGAGATAACATAGAGGCAGACACAACTTGAGACCTCTTCTGCAGAGAGATTGCTGCAATAGGTTTGTGATGAATGAAACAACATCACCTCTGTTTGAGACCTACTCTGACGTGTACAGAAGTATTAATAGCATTAACAGTGAAGATTAGAAATATTCAGAATCATTAATGCCTGACTAGTTGAGTCCCTGAATCATCCTTGTGGCCCTGCACTGGAGTTGCTCCAGCCAGACCATATGGTTTAGCACTGAGGACCCAAGCACCAGACCCAGCCTGGGGATGCTCCAGGTGTGGCCTCTCCAGGGCTGAGCAGAGTGGAAGGTTCACTCCCTCAGCTTGCTGGCAATACTCCTCCTCATGCAGCCTTGGATGCTGCAATCATTCTTTGTACTTCATTATAGTTCTGTTCTTTTCTGATGTCTGTTAACGAATCTAGTGGAAAATAAAATTGTTCCTTCAATAAAAATAAAATCACGTTATATGTTCAGACACGGTGGCCATCTATGCAGTAGAATACACTTCACATCCTGAAGGTTAGCTGCTAAATAACTCAGCATGGGGGTTCCATGTTCTGGATATGCAACCATATCCAGACAGCTGCAGCCACCGTGGAGTTCCTTACAAAGCAAGAAAAACTAAAATTACAGACTAATTAATACATCTATATTATCTAATGACACTTGAGTGTTGGGGTTTTTTTTGGGGGGTGCAATTAGTTCTATACTTCAGAGATTTTAATGGTTATAACGAATACAACTTCATAAATAGAATGAATAATTTTAGGCCAATTATTACGGAAATATTCAGTATCCAAAATGGATGTAGATATATTTTTGGCACCAAGCTCTATCCCATTTCGATGCTAATAAGAGAAATTCTTCTTCCCAGATTTGCCACACAGTATGTATATATATGTACATGTGAGGGATAAAGCTGTATGAGGAGCACGAAAGGCTGGATTGATTGGCCTGCTGGAAATTCTGCTGTCATTTAGAAAGCTTCTTATGAAGGTAAATTATGAGTGATCCCATAATCCTGACTTAAAAGGCTCAACACTGCTTAACTGAATGAAAATTAAAACCACTCCTTTTTTTTTTTTTCCCTAAGTTCTAGATGCCACTATAAAGTATCTGCTTCAATGCCATTCTTCCTGTCATCAGTGTAGCAGAGCATTGGAAGTGTCAGATTTTTATTACAGTACGATTTTTTCACTCACAGATAAAGTAAGAACACAATAATTTCTGCAATCCCTTAAAATTATTTATGAAATAAAGAATTTGACTTACATAAAGGAAGGCAGACACCAATCAAATTTCTTATTTTCAATTAAGTCTAGTCTTACACATAATTATTTGAGGTAGCTTCATTGTTTGTTTTTTAAATTGAGAGACACGATACTTCTAGAATAGTTCATACCATCATGACTGGAGAGAGATTTCAAGTGACAGATTACAAAAAAAATAAACAGTTGTGGAATTGCTAACTGTAATGGAAATTTCTCAAGGGAGTTGTGAGTGATATAATGCCTGCATCAATATTCCATGTAAAAATCACCAGAATTACATTATTGATTTGACTATATTTATTGCTATTCTGATAATTCCAATCCATTGCCTTTGAAAACAATGTTAAATGAATAGCTAAGATATATTCTAGGTAATACACTTCTGAGAGATTACTGTGCTTCTCAGCTGGTTAAATCCTCCCAGCTTCAGTCTGGGGCTGCAAACACTTCTAAATTGTGTAGCAGTCTTCCACAGAAATCATCAAGAGTCATGTCTTAGTGCTTTCATAAAATGTGGTTTACACCTCTCTGAGTAATTGAATTTTGCTAGGGTTATGGGCAGGCTGCATATTTGTGTGCACCAAAATAATGTGCAGCCCTTAGGAAAAAGCAGTTCTTTATATGGCATGAAGTCCAATCAGAGATTACTTTGTGAAATTTATGCTGGACATTTTTCACTCTAAAAGGTTAATTAACAAGGAGATAAGCTTTTCTAGGAGAAAGAAAAGTCCCATAGAGTTATAACTGCTCTTAGAAAAGTTTAGAATTGTTTCTTGCATATTATATAAATATTGAGTCTCTAATATATTCCATTACCAGCACGAGTATAAAAAAACTCGCTCTACTGCCAAATAATAATAATAATAATAAAAAGTAGTTCCTGCAGTCAGGTCAAAATCTGACACCTGATAAAGACCACAAATGAAGGATGAATCATGCCATTAACAGGGCTTTCACCTAATGTGAATGAATGCTAAAAACTTAAAAACTGTCACATTATTCACAGCTATGCACAAACATATTTGGAAGCAGAACAGAGTAAGAGATAGATAGATAGATAGATAGATTAGATAGATAGATGATAGATAGATAGATAGATAGATAGATAGATAGATAGATAGATAGATAGATAGATAGATAGATAGATAGATAGATAGATAGATAGATAGATAGATAGATAGATAGATAGATAGATAGATAGATAGATAGATAGATAGATAGATAGATAGATAGATAGCCACAGTTGCAAATGTAAGAGTGAATTAACAAGCAAAAAAATAGGAAAGCTTCATCACACACAGTAAGGGGAACAGGTAGAGGACTGAAATTACAGTCAACATGTGATGCTTAGCAGTCACTACCTATCAAAGAACTCACTGATTGTAACGGGTTATCCTCAATTCATTAAATTTATAATAATGACCGTAACACAGTTTTTGCTCGATACTTAACATTTTTGGCACAAGAAGGAAAAAAAAAGCATTATTAAGAGAAAACTGAAACAGCATGAACAGTCAGTTGCATAAAACAAACCAGCACCATGTCTCCCCGTGTGATTACAGTGCATGTTTAAACTAACAAAGTCATTGAGCTACTTAATTCTTTCCCTCATTTTCATTGTTACTGTTTTGCTTCTGTAAGTGGCCTGTCAGGTTATTAAGGAAAGTATTATTCAGCAAATAAATAGCGTAAAAAGCTACAACATAATTTCTTAAGCCTTAAGTGCAATCAAATCTGTCTTGTTTAAAAAGGTTTATATTGCTACTTGTATTCCAGGAAAGTCTTTTAATTTTGTATATCTTAACATCATTGATCTCAATATCACCTTGAACATTGCATTTCCTCAGTAGAGGCCAATGTTGCTTGTAAAGCTGATGCAGACTGCAGAAGAAAGGCAGTTTGTTAACTGCTTGAATAAAACCAGTTTGTATGTTATGGAAATTTTCAAAAATTGCACTTTGTTCCAGTAAAGTCAAGATGTGACAACAAAGTACTCTTCCAACTTGTTGCCTAGTCAAGTTTTCTGAGCAGAAAACACAGCACCTATCAGAAAGTATAATAGTTTATATATTATACTCCAATAGTAATTTATAATACTTTATTTCATCTGTCACCACTCTATTTGTCCTAAAGAAGCAAATTAAACACCTCTGGAGAAGATCATGATTTCATAGTTTACAATTTCTCTGTATTCTTTAGGAAATCAAGATTAAGTGATTCACTGATGTTTAAATAAAAGTCAGCAGAAAGGTATGGAGATAGGTACATTTTTTCATATGAACTGTGGCTCTGTTTAAAGTCATCTGAGCTTGATTGAGAATGATGTAACAATATAATAATTTGCAGATAACGAAGGGATAAAACATTTTTTTTTTCTGTTAGTTTTGTGATGTCTTGTAAGGTTAAGTGGAGATGCTACAAGAACAAGAAGTACAGAAATGATGTTCTGGGGACCCAAGTGAGACAAGGGTTCTTTCTGCCTGGCAGAAAAGCTGAATGCTGGGGTTCAAAACAGTTATAGCCTAACCAGACATGATGGGCAAAGGTCAAAGAAGAAATGGTGGCTAAGGGAAAGGAAAGGAGAAATTCAAATACCACAGCTCAGACCACTGACAAGAACCTGCCTCATCTCCCAAGATCACACTGGGTGCTCTTTTCAGTGGTGCAAGAGTAAATACTCTTCCCTTCAGATACTATGGACAACATCTCTTTAACTTCTGGGAAATTGTGTTTATGTAGAATGAAGACAGGTTTGATTGGTGTGAGTTTTCTCTGGGTTTTGTGGTTTTTTTTTTTGCAGGGAGTTGATTTTTAGTTTTTGCCTGGGATTTTCCAGTGCCCATTAGTTTGTTTAGAAACAATGCACGAGCAGCAAGCTTAGAAGTTCAGGGAAATTTCTAGGTCACACATGCAGGCTAGTGTTTCCAGCAAGCATCAGACAACAATTTTTTTAACCTATGTGAATCAACTCATGGAACTTAAGAAAAAATTTAAGAATATTCATGCAAAATGCCATAAGGAAACAAAATATTCCATATGAATAAGTTTATAGAAGCAGAACATATAAACTACACACTGTCTTGATTTTAGGACAGTAGCAAGAAATTGCAGAGTACATTATGCCCGTGCAGGGCCCAGCTACGCATAGCAAAGACACGTAAAAAGGCTACAAGCTCAGATAACCTATATTCGAGTGTCCATTTGGAGAAGCACTTGAAGCTACCCATTTCTAAAACTGAATATATTGAGGCATTGGCTCTTAAATCCAGTTTTCCTTCTAACAGTTTCATCTATCATGGTGCCCTAAGGAAATAGAAAACTATCTCTTAGTTGCAGTGATCTCATGCAGAGAAATCCTGGAAAGCAGCCTCAGGCAGTGACAAAAAATTTATACTTCACAATTACCAGATCAGTAAGACATATTCAAGGAAAGAGAGTAAACTAATTGATACAAATTTCCCTTTTTTGCAGCCCTTGCATAACAGGGCTAGTTTCAAAATATGTCAGCCACAGTAATAACTGTCCTTCCACAAATTAACTGAAAAATTTAGATGTGTCATTGAAAGGGCAAGTAAAGCAGTCAAAAACATTATAAAACAGCCAAAAATCCAGTAGCTACATGAAAAATTTGGTTCTAACAATGTAGTGATAGCACTGCATATCTCTGTATATCTTCAAATAGAAGACAATTCTAATTTGTAAAGTAAGATTCCCATTCTCTTTTCAAGACAAGCAACATTACAGAAGGAAAAATGCAGTAGTCTTTGTTATTCATGCATCTGGTCTGTTTAGAAGCTCAGCTTGTTTAACCCCCTGCATAGTCTTCAATCCAGCCGAATATTTTTCCATATATTGTGTTTCAATTTCTAAGGATAAAGACTGAGTTACTGGATCCCTGTTTTCTCCTCTGAAGCCTGTATTTGAAATTCAACCTTAAAAAATTCACAGTCCCTGAGAGTGTGATCACATCTATTAATTCTATTGCTAGATCTTGCCATGCTTTGGTGACATGGTTCGTTACAATTTGAGGGTCATGTTCCACTCATATTTACACTTAAGCACATCTGGAACGACTTGGAACTGCAGAATAAATATGATGTTGATAACAAAAGACATTTTCAATTACAATTGCTTTTAGAATAAATATGTAGAGAGAATAAGGACTAAAGCATGATGTTGAATTGTAAATCAATTTCATTGCTTTGGGCTGAAACAAAAGAGTCCTAAGCAAATATAAAGTGCACTCATGGGTTGAGCTACATTTAGTTCTATTTGTTATTTGATTAGAACTCCAGAGGCAGATTCTAATGTCTGCCCCTATCAGTGCCAATCAGCCTCTGACAAGACAAGCACCTGCCCACCATTTCGGGCAGAGAGAAGGAGAGGAACTACCTCCCATCCTGCCCAAAACCATACAAGAGGGTTCCAGTTTGACATTATTTGTCCTCACTAGACTTCTCCTTGCCACCTTTGCCAGTTTACCCAAACTTTTTGTATCCCTGCTTAACTTTTAAAATTGCCTCAGCATTGATTTTTTTCCCTCTGACACTACCAGTGCCTCATTTTTTTTCTGTTAAAACTGTGGTGCATGATTCTGCTTTGACAGAGCTTAGCTGGGGATCATTTTAGACTTAGACTGAACAGAATAGACTTACACGATTAAGTTGTTCTCAGGCACCCAAGGATACAGTCTTCTTTTAGAAGATAAGCACCCACCCTGCAAATCCCATGTTTCCAGCAAGAGAGTGTGTTATTACTAGTGTTTCCTCTCCAGTGGGCTTGCCAGAGCCCTCTGTCTCAATTAGTATCTGTAAGATTGCCCTCTAGATATGTCTGGGACAGCACTGCCTCAGTATGCCCACTATATACAAGCACACTGCATAAATGCAGGCTGCAACAATGGAGAGGTGTAACAGGCTTGTAGACTGCCCTTTTAAGAGAGCAGAGGGGACAAGTATGACACTTGCAAGGAGTTTTCCTGTATTGCTCATCTTTCTAACACATTTTGGGCTTTGTAAGGTCAACATCTCATACTCAGGACATATCACAGTTTCATGACCATCTAACAAGCATGGTCTTCTGATCCAGAACTGCTGAACTTCAGGCAAAATATTTATTTCTGTGAAGAAGAAACTTCTCGTCAGTCACATCCAAGCAGTTCTGTGGCAAGAAGCTAGGAGAGCAAGAGGTGCTCAGAAACATGAGAAAATAAGAATATTTGTGGATTAGCTCTCAGATGATTGTCTGCCGTTACAGCGATTTACATTTTGTCACTACAAGTTGCAAACATGATACAACTGTGGAGCCACATATTCAGGCAGAGAGAACATAGTGTGTGAAAAAAATACAATTAAAAAAAGTATATTTCCACAATTTATTTTTCAAAACACTTACCTGAAAAGATGAGTATTTAATTGTGGAAATATTATGTCTTAACACTTTCAAAAATTAAATTTACTATTCAAGAAAAACTAATCTTCCAATAACAAAATTGGTAAATCAAAAGTGTTTGTAAATATATTTACTTTAGAACTGCTTGTCAGTGATTAATATTTTTTTAGGAGCCATAATTCTTTCCCAAATGAAATATTGCCTCTATTATAAAAAACTGTATATAGGCCATGAAATTTCTGTAGTATTATAGATATTCATCAAAGTATGATTGTACAAATGAACTTCAACTTCCTCTCCAAAGTAGTTGAACCAAATTCCATGCTGACACTGAAAAACCCTGTAAGCTTTTATAATTTTATGTTATTTAAAGTGTTTGCTTTTTACCTTGTCTTCATGTCTTTTTTTCTCCCAGTGGCTTAAGAGAGTCATAGTCTCTCAATGCCACTTCTCTTCTCTGTAATGCTATTTTCAGTAGATGAAACACTGGCTAAGCGTAAGAGAGTCCCTAGAAATTAGAAGCAATGACACCCTTCCGAAGACTCAACCTCACATCAGTGAATGCAATTTTAAGTCTATTGCTCCACATCAATCCCAAGAGCAGAATAGTGGCAATAGTAACAATAACATTATAAAATACTGTGCAGAGCCTGTTTGAGTATTTCTTAAAAAGGCAGACAAACTACTGAACTGTTTTGACTGATCTCTGGTATTGCCCCACTTCTCTCCTTGCATTTCGGTTGTTTAAGTATTCAGAAATAAACGGTAAAAGAAAAGAAAAATGGAATGGATTCCTGATCTTGTTTTCTGTGCAATAAAAATCTTAACCCTGAAGAAACTGCTTCTCTTTCCATCCTCTTCTTCCAGTCAGCTAACTCAGTGTCACGACCACTAGATTTTGGAAGGCCATCGCTTAGCATCAAAAGTGATTTCACACAAAAAAAATGGGCATTCTTTTTAGATCATCGCTCTTACTGAACAGCTTTCTCCCACAGATATAGATACACATTAGAAATACTTCCTCTGTATGCTCTGTTAATTTGTTCATATTAATATGGAATACAGTGTAAAAAGAATTATGAAATGGAGGGGGTTTTAAGCAATCAGTAAAAGAAATGCTGAGAAGGGAGACAATAGTAGACTCTCCTTGAATATTTCTGCAGTACAATCAAGCTAATGGAAAAAATTTTTCTTCATCTTCTTTTTTTTGTTTTCTTTTAACATAATAGGGACTTTTATGACTAAAGGTAAATAACATTTTTTTGAAGGATTATCAGGAACAACTGCAACGTGCTTAGCTTATATCATATTTCCATCTCTTGCACTGGAAATCTGTATTTTCTTTGGATAAATGCCTTATTCCTAGTGTAAAGAAGCACTCTGTGTAGAAAAATGGTGAAAAGAAAAAGTGGTTCATATAAATTAGCAACTATGACTTACTGATCACATTTAAGTGAACATTAACAAAAAATTTACATCCTTAAAAACCTTAATGAGCTTTAACTTCCTAACCACATCATGATCCAGAAGTCTGTAACCTATAGTGACAGAGCATCCCTGTTTTGGAATCCAGTGACCTATATTTTTTCACCTTGCAAGAGTCACCTATACGTATCCCTACAGGGGATCCCTATCCCTTCTCACTGATACTCCTCAGCCAAAAATAATCTAGAAATTATTTTGGAGGAGGGAATGCAGCTTCACTGCCATGAGAACTAATAAATATACTTAGACATCAATTTTTAATTGCAAATCTGAAGTAAACATATTCCTGTATAAACTCTTGGCCATCTTCTTGTGGCACAGTAAGCACGAACACTAAAACATTGTAGTAATCCTACTGCAGTAATTCCCAGAGGTTGAAATTGCCTGAACCCCATTCCAGAAGTTGCATAGTCTCCTAACTCCAGGATCAAGTCTGATCTTATGTCCAAAAATGGTAGAAAACAATAGACAGGTTTTCATGAAATTTTAAGTACACTGGTGAGATTGATTCTGAAAAATGAAAAAATATATAGTAGTTCTGCTAATCTATTCTGATCAATTTATTGTTTAATTTTGTTGGGTTTTTTATTTTGTTTTTTTTTCAATTGGAGACTTAAGACTGAAAATCTTTTCTTTCCTAATGTCTTCAGAGAAAATAGGTCCCCTATTTTTAGACAGTATCACAATATTAAGCAATTAAATTTAGATGTGAGGACATATATGTGCATTTGACTGTCCATATTGACATTTAACTGTTCACACTGACATTTTTCTTTCAAGGAAAAAGATAGTTTTTTTCACTTTCCTGGCAGCTTCTGCAATGTGCTCTTTTTCTCACTAGGCTCAAGTGAAAACAGGTTCTGCAAACTCATTCTCACAAAATGCTTGTGTTGATACCATAAATATCAGGTTACATCCACTACACACTATATGAAACACAGTAACCTCAGAAAACTCTAAAAAAATACATGTTTGAGGAACTAATTCTATTTCTTGTCTCTCCTATCTACTTAAATCAAGTACTGGTTTAATGGTTTAAAAAGAAAAAAAAAAGATGCTGATGGGACTTCGTAGATAATTTTTGAAGAGAGCTTAGAACGAGAAAATAAAATGCATCACTTCACATTTTGAAAGTTTTGTCAACAGTGACTCACTATAGTGCATCTGCTATTTTGTCTCTCATAGAAGGTGATATTCAAGGAAAACAAGTGAATCTTGTCACTTTTTTTGTCTATTTTCTGTACTATTCCACCATGCTTAGCAATTGTAGTAGATATGGACTAAATGTTGTTAAAGATTTCTTCTAGTTCTTTGACCTTTCCTATGAATTAAGAATCTAGGTATTTTTTTTTTAATTTATGCATATTTAAATCCAGAATTCAAAACTATTTTAACACTTAAAGACCTTNCAAGTGAATCTTGTCACTTTTTTTGTCTATTTTCTGTACTATTCCACCATGCTTAGCAATTGTTGTAGTAGATATGGACTAAATGTTAAAGATTTTTTCTAGTTCTTTGACCTATATTCCTATGAATTAAGAATCTAGGTATTTTTTTTTTAATTTATGCATATTTAAATCCAGAATTCAAAACTATTTTAACACTTAAAGACCTTCTTTAAATAATCTGAACATCTGTCTTATAAACTGAACATGTTTTAAATACTCTGAAATTCACATATCAAGACATCTCTCTTCTTTGTTGGCCTGAGGCCTCCCACGCTCATCAGTGCTGGAGATACTCAAGTAGTAGATATATAAATTTTTAGATCTGCTAGGTGTGCGTAGCTGTGCCTCTGTGTTTTCCCAGAAACACGCTGATCAAAAAAGATATGAACAGTCTAGCTCATAATCCTCACAAGGGTAGTTCAAGGTCTGAAACAATGAGGGTCCTTTTTCACCTGGAGGACACAGGCATTCTTCAGGCTCTTCATGTGCAAATAGAAATATGGCTCCTCAAAACATGAACCTGATGGTTTCCCGAACACTGAATGATCACTGAGTGACCTGGGGCTCAGGTCAATTTGTCTCTTCTTCAGTGTTGTTTTGCTAAAGTTCTCAGTCTCGCATTTGGAGACATATTATATGCTGACCTCTGGCTCCAAAGGACCAAATGGGAGAAAATAAGCAGTTTTCTGCTCAGGTACAGAAGAAGGGCCAGACCCAGGATCAATCAGGAGATATACCTCTCCAGGCTGGAGTGATGTTCTGCTTGCATTTGCTGTGATGACCTCATAATCTCGTAGAGATAGTTACAATTTTAAAAGATAACAACGTTATTTTGTTCCGTTGAGTGACAGTCAAAGTGGCAGGTGTATATGTGAATGCTCCCAAGGAGAGTATGAGCTGTAAGCGCTGCTCTTATGAACACAGAGGCTTACCTGCATGTGCTTTGAAATGATGTCTTTGGCCAGTCTTAGAGAAATATCCGCTTTCAGATGCCTGTCTTCTTAAGTCACATTTAAAAAGTGATTTTAAATCGTTAGTTTACATAAAATTTCAAAAGTCATTTCAGACTCTTCCATAAGAATGTTACATGTCTTTTATTTTTCTCCAGAAGACAGTAACTGATTAATTCTTTCTTCAAGCTGGTCACTGAAAGTAAGAACATTGTAAAAACCTTCCATCATGTCCAGTAGAAAAGGCTTTAAGAAAAACAAAAATAATAGATGTTAAAATTATCATAAATTCATTTAATGTGCTAAAAATAAAAATTATTTTTTGTAGTTGTGTATTTGTCATCTTCCGAAACATTTTTTTATCTCTACACAGAACACAGGGCAAGTATTGATTTATACAGTAATTTATACAGTAATTCTCCAGATTGTGACCCAATACCTTGTACCTCCCTAGCTCCATTTAGTGAGCACACACTTTCATGTTTCGTGTGGCTGTAGCCCCATATTAAAGCCATGTCCAATCATTGAGCACACAAGGGAGAGAAGCGGGACAGTGTGGGAGCAGGGGTGGGATGAGATGGCTGGTTAATAAACCCCGACTGTGCATCTGTGGTTCAGCCATAAGAGAGGAGAGTGTCCTTGGGGACCTTGAGTTTCCCAAGCCCATTGGCTGATCAGACTATCTGGTCAAAAGAAGCAGCCCTGCCCTGCTTCCTGCTTGCCTGCCAGATAATGATGGTTACCTAAATCTTTCTGTACCCCAGTATCAATTTCAGACAGATATTACTGAATTTACTGGGTTTACCTTTGTCTTGAACCAGATGATTATACTGCTGCTTTGTATTTGATACTCTGCTGTCATTCTGTACCCTGAACCTAAAGCTTATCAGGGTTTCCTTAATCCTCTTTCAGGGAAAAACTCAGAATATGCTGTACATCTAAAAGAGACAGTAACATGCTCTACAACACTGAATTACTGTATTTTTTTCTAAAGGAAATATATAACGACCTATATAATTTCTTTTTTACTTTATCAAAATTTCATTCTGTTTTTTTGTTACCTATTGACTATTTTAAAATATAATAATCAAATCATTCATTTCACTAAAATATTTGAACAGCAACTTCTTGTGTTTTTTGTTAGGTTCATTTACAGTTTCTGTTCAAGCAGTATCTGAGCTTCAGTTCAGACTGGAATATCAGTAACTAGATAATGTATTTTTCAATTTTTTGTGCTGGTTTAGTTTCTAGGAAAAAAAAAAATTATGCTGTATTCAGTAGGAACTAAAGCATAAGTAACAGGGCTATGATGGAAGTATCCTGCAAAAGGCCACAAATCTCTTTGTGGTATAAAATGAATTGGTTGCTTGGCTACCAGATTCTTTTCTGGCTCTGCAAAGTAGGCTTCTGATTCACATTAGATCTGTCTTGGGGTTAAGTCCTCAGCCAATATAGATGTCATAGCTTTGTTACAGCCTCAGATAATATTAGAACTAAAACTGAAATTAGAAATCCACTAACTGAAGAATTTCTTTCTCTCTCTTCTTCACTTAGCAAATCATTTATCATGCAAAGTTCTTTGTTATTAACAAAAGTAGAGTTCTTTGGAATTTATCATTGAAATATTCCTGTGGTAAGTTTAATAAACCATTTGGTGCAAGAAGCTCTTATATTTCTAATGAGAGTAATGAATAAGGAAAGCAGTGCAAGGAAAACACTGACAACCTGGAGCAAACCTGACAGAAGGCCACCGTATGATCAGGGGCTTTAGCTCAGGACATGAGGAGAAAGGCTGAGGGAATTTGTTGAGTCTTGAGGAAAGAAGACTAAAGGGAAATCTTGTTGCTTTCTAATGCATAATCAGGGTAGAGAAGATGGAGCCAGACATTTCTAGAGTGCATTGTGATAAGACAGGAGGTAAGAGACACAAGTTGGAATTTGACAAACTTCAGTTAAGTAGTAGGATTTTTTTCTTTTTTTTTTAAGTAGATCTGTACCCTAGATACTATTCACTTTCCATTGTTTGAAAACTACATTTTGGTACCTGATTTTCAGGAACTGTTTCGTAATAGAGATCATCTCAAAAGGCCTTTGCAGCTCTAGTTGAATAATGTGTGACAGAAACACACCCAAAAATCTTGATGAAGCATCACTAGCTTCTGTACTCCAGTATACTAAACTAGAAACTCCTCTTCTGATACACACTAAAACCACCTTCTTTACCTAAAACTACCCTCTTTACGTTATCATTTTGGTTTCTCATTCATTTTGTCACTACCTTATACTTCTTCTCCTGCAGTAATTTCTGTCCTTAAAGAATGGTAACAGGAACAACACAACCTTGGGCCTTTGCCCTAGTGACTATAATTATATTTCTATTACTGTCTCCTCCAGGTGACCCTATTCTGCTATATGATATTCTCATCGTCCTCTCTACTAAGGAGCACTCAGAGCTTTGTGTTATAAATAATGCTCTCTTGCTTTGTGCTCCAAGGTCCTTAATGAAATTAAATATTAAATTAAAACTCTCTTCAGATTCATCTCTTCCTTTTCAAATAATTACCAAGTTGCTTTTGAAGATTTCATCCAAGGATGTAAACAACTATTGCTTTGGCACAGATTCATTTTAAGAAGAATTACAAAAGATTGTGGCATTTTAGAGTAGCACCATAAATCCTGTCAAAAAAAAAAAAAATTATTGGAAAGGCACTTTTAAAAGACATAATTAAATTCTTTATCCAGTCAGACGCTATCACAATTACTTCTAAATACATGAATTAAGGGCGTAGGGATATGTGTGAGACAAAATACCTTGGAATTTCATGGCCAGACCTTCACACACACAAGAGGACAGGACAATGCTGAGGTGTCATCCATATATTTCCATGAGACAAGGAAAACAATTATTTTTTATTTATTTTTTACTATTGGAAGGAACTCATAGGCTTTTTTTCCTGGCAGTGGTCTCATATTAGGGGACACAGAAACTTACTCAAGTTCCAAATATATCCCTCTTCATGACCACTAACTTGAAGGGAGTTTGTCTATGACACCAAATTCACCTCTAGTGTCACTCCTAGAGATGCTGAAATATGAGAGCAATCACTCTCCAGTCACTTCACTCTACCATAAGATACTGACCCCAGTGACAGAACGTAAGGGCTTTCCAGCTTCCCTGATTAGCACACACAGAGCATTGCTCCCTTTACAGTCAGACAGCACCGTGTCCTCCCACGTCCTTGTGCAACTTGCAACCACATAAATACTGTACTAACAAGCAACATAATCACTTGCATGTCCCTGGGTTGTAGTGACTGCTTGCGTATTCTGAGTAAACCTGTTCCCCACGCCCCAGCTGGAAATTTTGTCAACTGAAATCAGGAGCGAGCAAAGAAATATGAAAGAACTCTGCAACAGCTTTAGAGAAAAAAAAAATAATATTCTCTCTTCTGTTAATGCTAACAAGAGAACTGTTTTCCCACTTCCACACAGTGTCTGGGGTGGTGTGAGCTTCCTCCACCAAGGCAAGCCATGGACAGACAGAGGCAATCAGGCAGAGAGTACTATGGAGAAACGAAGGATTCTGCCAACCTCACCTTTGCTGTTGACACAGTTTAGACATTATCTTTAAGGTGAAAAAACCCCAGTTATTCACTTTCCATGACTTATCCCCAGTTACCAATGAAAGAACAAAACAAACTACCCCAACACTACTGTCCTCACCCCCCACCAAAAGAAAAGGTAGGGGAAACTAGATGGCTGCTTGGTCACACCAATTAAGGGATGAAATATTCCAGACATTCAAGAACCATCTGGACACGATCCTTTGCACTGCTTTAGGACAACCTGCTTGAGCAGGAAGGTTGGACCAAGTGACCCCACTGGTGGCCCCTTCCAGCCTTACCCATTCTGTGATTCTGTGAAATCCAAATTTTTCTCTCAAGATGGCCGATATGGGTGTTTCTTCACAGATAAATCACAGTTTTTCTGACCACCCTTAATCTTCAGTTATGATTTCATTCCATGCGCTCTGCAGAGAAGCTTGTTAAAAGTTAAAAATAACTGAACTCTGCATTATGTCCTTATCATCTATTAATACCAGCTCTCTCATGAAAACGTTTTTTCCCATTGCAATCAGACTAAAAGAGAGATTGACGTGTCTTGCATTCCATTTACTGTGTATAATCAGTACAGTATTAAACTGATAAATCATTCTATTAGGCACAGGAACACTCTAGAGTAGATTTTTTAAATATAAAAGGTAACATTAGGAAGAACAATTTTCAAGGAGTTTCAAACCATACAATTACCATTTACATGCGTGAAAAAATTAATAAATAAAATGTTTGCAAGTTAAAAGTGCGGGATCATCCTTTGTCTCCTGTATTGAAACAGAACAAGGCCCTGAAGAGTTAACTTAGAATACAGGCCTTGCTTTTAGCCGAGGAAATTAGAATCCAAGGAATAGCTGGAGATGGTACTGTGCACCAAAGAAATGCTTACACACCTACATAAAGACATATTTTATAGAGCACAGAAAGATAAGGGGCGAAATAGGGGCTTGAGTCCAAGGATCTTGCAAAATTCACCATGGAGTCAGCAGAATCAAGAGAAAGTTGAAAAGTTCACCGAGGATGAGGAGAGAAAACGACCCCTACCGAGTCCGAAGTAACAGGATCTCCCACTACAGATCACCCCAAAAAGAAGACTCCACCACAGACTCCGCCCCAACTCCGCCTGTTATGAATATTATGACTAGATATTGCAATTATATGAATATGTATGTAAAATGTTGCAATCTCTCACAGAAACTGTATATATTCCTTGATTTGTGCCAAGGACTGCGGAGCTCTTTGTCCAGCGCGAGCTGGGGGTTCCCCAGCGTTGCAATAAATACCTTTGCTGTTTAAAGGCTAAAAACTCTGTCTCTAAACAGTTTTATTGCGCCTTTTTGGGCTTCAGTATCACAGCAGACAGAGAAATGGACATTTGATTCAGGAACAGTGTTTTTCAACTTTCCCGCTTTTTTTTTCGTGATCTTGAATAAACCATATGAAGGGACTATAACACTGATGACCATAGAAATCCACAGTTATAATTATGCAAGGACCAGATTCCAAGTAAATAACCAGCTATTTAAACAGGAATAAAGGTTAGTATAAGAGTCATAGGAGAACCAAAATAGAGGCCATGGAGTTGGTAACAGGATAGCAACACTGAAGACAAATAAGCCTTAGACTCAGTAGCAGCTTACCACCAAAAGAACCCCAAGAGGTAAAACATAGATGAGGTAAGCAGGAGGTGGGGAAATGCATATCTAGCTACAAGAATTTAATCACAGATGTGTAGCTTTAGAAGAAAAAAAAAACCTACAAGTTAATTTAACATGTTATTTTCAATGCACAGTAACAGAAAGACTACTTAGGAAAAGGAAGAATCAGGATATAGATATTGTACAAACAGCAACTATCAAAGTACTGAAAGCATTCTTGTTCATACTATCATTTCAGAAGTGTCCATTAACTTTATATTTAGGCCACAAGATAAGACTAAAATTATGGAGCAAAATAGGATGTAGGAAGGAAAGTGAAGAATATTGTCCTGCCCTAAAAAATTGAAATAGTTCTGAGAGAAATCATCATTTCAATAAATTACCTCTCACAGTTCAATACATAGAAAACTTCCAGGAAAACATTTTCCAGCTGTCATCACTGGCAAACCAGAGAGAAATAAACCAGAAAAAATACCACTCACTTTCACACACAAACATTTCAACTGAGTAAATAAAACTGCATTACACATGATGGGAGGGTATCTCCCAGTCTCCATTCTATGTATGCATTCTAAGACAAAAACAACAGGTTTGTAATATCATTAATCTGAAAAGAAATCAGGCGCTGCAACAGATTAGACAGCTAAATTATATTGAAACATATAATAGATATATGGTGGTGTAAGTCTGTAATACTAAGAATGCAGATAAGTTCTATTCATCTCTAAAGAAATAACAGGACAAATTTTTAAGAACACTTTCTTTTCTCTCTCTGGTCCTTTTGTGGTTTTTTTTTTTTTAAAAAAAAAAAAGTTAAATTTTAATTTTCTTCTCCAAACTCCTATGCCACAAGAAGACAAGAGGACATGATAGTAAACACTGAAATAAGAGTGCACTCTATTTCCAGGGCACCTAATGCACACAGACAAGGGTCTGACTCTTGACTGTACCTTTCTCTCATTCCTCATGCCCTGCTGGAAAGTGCCAATGTCAGATGAATCAGGAAAAGCTTTTGGATGCCTAAATAAAGATAGGGCAAATAGAGACAGGTCAAAGAGCTTCATGTCAATATGAAGTTAAATCTTCCCACGTTCCCCATTTATGTTTTGAGTGCAAACTTCCTTTAGTTTTACATAACATGCAACTGTTCAGATCCATTGTTGGCTTCTGGTTGCTAGATGGCATCCTTGAAGCGTACTGACACTGCTACTGGTGGCATTTTTTTTGTTTGAAAAGTTTTGGGTGAAACAGAATAAAGCTGCTGAATCATTTGCACTTCATCAGTGAGTCAGTACAAGTTCTCTTGTGATTCCAAGTGGTCATTAAACAAAGGATCAATCAATGTAATATCTACCAAAATTACTGGCATCAGAAGCAGTTGCAGCAACTTCACCTCTTAGGCATTTTCCCAGAGAAGATAACTTAGCTAGATTGTGAAACTAGGCATCTAGACACATATAGCCACTATTTCTGTCCTGCACTGACTCACAGCCTTATAGCAGGAGGGTCACAATCACCTCACTGTGTCCTGAGAACAGAGAAAACTTAATTCCCCAGCCTCCAACAATTCTCTGAAAATGAATGGGCACCACTAATTAAATTTTTGAAGTACAAGAGTCCAGACATTTCTCACAGAGCCAATTAATTAAAAAGAGCAATCCTAGAGTAGGTATTCCTCTTAAAATAAAACCATTAGAAACATCACTGGAAAGAGAGACTGAAGATGAAACTAAATAGCATTTTTATATTAAAATAAATGTATTAAACTGCCTAAATGGAATTTTCATATCAAATGTGTTCAACATTCAATTTTTTTTCTTTCCAAACTTCTCTCTTCTGTTTTTGTATTCTTTCTGTTGCAAAACAGATTTAGATTTTAGAGGTAGGGTCATTGTTTCATTGCAGTTACTTAGAAGGAGCTTCTGACCAGACCAATCTGAGTGGCTTCTCTAAAACATAAATTAACATATGAACTGTTACCTGTTGCTCACAAGCCTTTGTTCATGTACTCAAATCTCAGCTCTGCTGGGGACAAAATTGTCCCTATAAGCAATTCAAATGTGCAGATAGTGATAAACAGAGAAAAAACAATTAAGTAGAGCAGACATTATTCCCTGCTAAAGTACTGATAGGCCAAACAGGTGTGAGGAATCACTGGATCATCTTAACCAATTTGTTTGGTTGATTGTTTTTGGTTTTTGTTTCTTTGTTTTTTTCTAAAGAATTACTTACATTTCACTTTATATTAGAAATAAAACTGTTAAGCAAAAAAACATAACACAGGGAACTTAAAAAAAAAAGTCAAAGGAAATACTGCTGCCTGTAATATCACTGGTTTCTTTACAGGATCTGATTTTATTCTGGTTTTGATTTTGTGTGTGTGTTTGTGTCTGATATAATTTTTCTTGGTATTCAAGTTATACAATTTGTAGAGAAAAGGCTTTCTGATTGATATGTCTGGAAATTATTACTTATATTGATGTCAGTCAAATATCTGATCTCCAAATACACTCAGATTTCAAAAGTCTAAGTTCAGATTCAGCTTCTGCAAGGTCTGAATTGATGGATCTCTTTGGCAACACCTCCAATTCTGTTTCATGAGCCAATGTAAAAAATGAGATAACTGATTACATGCAAGAAGAAAGGAGTTTGACAAAGACACTTAATGGAACTAGCAAGATAGAAATCGTTTGGCATAATCTGCTAAAAATAAACCTAGCATTAATAACAGTGAAAATAATCAGAAGATCCACACACATAATTTTAATATTTATTAAAATCCTCTAGCAACACATTAACTCTCTTTTTTTAATTTTAGTAATAGCTTGTCTTGACTGAAAGATGAAAGCATTTTTCTAATAGACTGAAAGGTTTCCCAATTCTGTTATAATTCAGAGAACATCTATCTAACCCCTGCTGAACTCCCATCTCTGCCTCACTGACTGGAGATCAAGACAGAAGCCCTGGTGCTCTGTGCTAAACCTTAAGGTTCAAAGATTTTCTGTGCTTTGCTGCTGTTTCCATAAAAAGAAGAGAGGTTGATGTTTTCCCTCTTGTTGTCTACTCTGATGGATGTGATATCACCATTCATTCAATGGGAGGAGAAAGGTAATGAAAAGAAGAAAGTATGTCTGGGGCTCAGCTTGCATCTTTAATTTTTGCTCTCAAAGATCCAAATTTGTCTTTTTCCTGAACTGACAAAGACTGAAATACCCTCTGTGGGCTGTGAAGTAAGGTTCTCTCCAAAAATAAACATTAGCCCAGTAAAAACACATTCAATCCCTTTGACAAGGTCTCCCATGAAGAACCTGTTGGCATATTCTTTGGATCTAGTGATACAGAATCTTTTTCAACACTAAGGGAATAGCAACGAACTATTTTTCAGGTAAATCTTAACTAGCCTGTTTAAAAGATGGCAAATGGAGAGCAACATAACTCATTTGTAGTGAGTACAGCCCTGTAGTCTTTTCCCTTCTAGTAAGTCAGTCTCCAAAATCTCTCTGTTCCAGAGAAATCACCTGCACAATAGCCAACTTCAAAATACTTTTGTGAAGAGAAGGAACAGGGATGCATGACTGAGGATCACAGAACCAAGTCTTGTAGTTTTGTCATCCCTTGCACACTGGAAAATTGAGCTTTAAACCTACCTCTGATGCTTTAGAATCACCTACCTCAGCAGGCAGCTACACAGCTTCTTTTCATACTTTGCCTTTTACATTCTTTGTGTGTTGTTTGTGTGTGTTTGTTTTGTTTTAAATATTCCTCTCTAAATGGGAACATCTTTGATGTCAGACTGTTCAGCCTAGGAAGTCTTTACATCTTAAAAGTCAATAGCACTTTGTTACGTGTTACTTAATGGCATCTTTGGACAGACATCCCAGTTCTCTATACCAAAGTTTCATTACATATTGTTGGGGGACCTGGGAGCATTTCTACTGTGCTGCAGGTAAGATGTTATCACAGTCGAACATGTTAGACCAAGTTGTGTTGGCTATTGTAATTTAATTCCTGCTACAAAGTAGAAACAAAGGGGATAAAAGAATTTCAGTGATTTCAGTCATGAAATACTGCAACCAAGAAGTAAAAGGTCTGCTTAAACTTATTACTTTCTCCTTCTGCCTTTCATTTTTTGCCAACCTACACCCTTTTGTTATGATCTTACTGAAGTTCTGTTTTAAACCTGATTTTAAAAGGACCCATAGGAAAGTTCTGCAAAAATGATATTTTGTTAAAAGGCTGGAGATATCTGTCATTAGGAGCAATGTTTTCAAGGAGGTCAGGTTGCCTGGGCTGGAGGAGCACAACTTCACCCCTGTATCAGTGCCAACAGAAAAGCCCCATGGGAGCTGAGAGCTTCTGCCCTCCAGGGACTTATTGTCTACTGTACCATGATGATCGGTCCCTCCTGTGGAGCCTAAAACAGAAAGCCAAAATTAAAAAAAGCAAAAGCCCATATAACAGTAATCCTCTGGACAGGCTAAGTATTTCCCTAGCAGCCTGATGGCAGGGCCCTGCTCTCTCAGACTGTCAGATAGTCCAGAGATGTGAGAGCAAGGTCTGCTCCAGGGTTCAAGACTACCAAGAGGCAGTGGTCAGAGCTGGCACCAAGACTTCATGATGATGTGGGACAAAGCAAGCTGCAGAGTCCAGGTTAGACCTATCCAACACATTATCAAGCCCAAAACCTTTTCTTGAAATGTCAGAGTTTCAAGGTATCCACTCTGTAATGTTATGGCGTCGCACAGACTGCCTTGCAGTGCTGATTAATGTTCCCCTCAGACGAGCTGGAAGGCTTCAGTTTTGTACCATGTTTTACCAAGCACGTGAGAGGTGACTGAGCAGCACTGGCACACAGTCTGTTATGTCTTACTGATTAATTACAATGGCACACCTAGAATTTGATTGTTCTTTTCGATTGCTGCTTCTTTCAATACTTTACTATTTCTGAGGCTGTGATATACAACAACTTGACTTCATAAAAGGGGTGCACTCTTTATCATGTGAATGCCATAAAACCAGCACTACTCATAAGAGAAAACATAGAAGTGAAGCGCTTTTTTAAACTTCATCATTTCCTGCAGTTTCCTTACCTGACAACTACTATTATTTTATAAGAGAGGCAGACAGCAGAGAGAAACTTACATTTATATTATTTGTGATGGCAATAGGCTTCAGTCCTTTTCACATTACTTTGTCATTCTCGATTCACCTTGTCATTTCTCAAACAACAGATTTTTCATCACATGACAAATTCATCCAGCAACACATAACTAGAGCACCCGAACAAGTCATTGCTCTGTCTGCTCAGTTCCTAAGAGAAAAATTGTGGGTGAAATCTTGAAAAGCATGTCATGATGACAGTGCCCCAGCTGGTTACTTCAAAACTTAGAATAGAAGACAACACTAAGCATTCACCCTTTGAAAATCTCGTTCAGTTTTGGAGTCTGCAAGGCCGGACTTCCTCAGCACAAGTACCCCTAGCCATGTGCATGTATCACTAGGTCTTGGACCTTACCAGGTATTTTGTAAACATAATTTTAAAATCAATATTGGCTTTGGAATGATAATACAATTAACATTGAATTGCTGAGTTATCCCTGTCTATTTTATACAAGATGAATCATTATAATTTTTTATGCTGAAATTAGTCAGATAGAGCAAATTACTTTTCATTGTAATGGGCAACCCCTATGCTTCATTCAACTTTCGTCTCTAATAGCTGAATAATGCACCTGCTGTTTAGCTAAACCTAAAAATTTTGCAATCCTTTCAAGTGTGTGTCAGAAGAAAACGTATTATTTCTCAAATACTTCAAGGTGGGGATGGAATCCATTCAGCCTTTCTCTTCCTGGAGCAATCAGCACTGACTGCACACTGAGAGTCTGGGATGGTTATACAAGACTTTCTATGTTCGAGACTGTATCTGTGTTCAGTTCACTGATGTGAGAGAATCAGCTACAGCACGCAAATTCCTGGTCACCAAGTTGGAAGGCTAGCTGGATAGGCAAGGAGAAGCAGGTAGAGTGAATAATCACCCACAGCTGCTGCTCAGAACTTCTTGTGAGGGTGCAGTCCTAAAAGCTTCTTGCAGGATCTGGGGATCCCCACTGCAAATGAGAACTGCTATGGAGGTCCCAGGGTAATTCTAAGGATCAGGAAGCAAGTAAGAGACTTGCGACTAAGAAAAATGGAGCACATATTCTAACATCTATGAATTATAAGCTAAGCAATACAAGACCACAAAGAACATAATGCTGTACGGTTCTGAAATTATCTTTATTGTAGCTGTGCTGATAATAGCCTAGGAACACATGTTTTTCTTTTTTAGTAAAAGAGATCCAAGGGCAATCCAAAGAACTTCTTTTTTGAATGGCAAAGCCAAATTTTAGTGAGATTAAGATACAAACCTCAAAATGCTGCATCCCTCTTTTCAAGGTTGGACAGCTGTTACTAGTGACACATGAAATAGTTTTTGGCTTAAATTCTTTCAATACATTTTCTTTCAATACATTCATTTCTCTAAGGTCTCTAAACATCAGTTTCCACAATTACACTTTCCACATGGACATCTTGTTTTTGGTGAATTTAAGAGTTCTGACAAGGACATCAGATGTTGCTGTGGTGTTGCTGCCAGACAATGGTCTTTGTCCAAATAGGCTGCCAGATACCCAGAAATCCCAAGAAAATGTCCAGTATAAATATTTCAGCAAATTGTACATAATACACAAAAGAATCCAGCACTTCTAGTCTAATTTGGTCTATGTACAGCTGGCCCATGGTTATTCTAGGGGAATCAATCATTTTTAATGCACCTGCACTGCAGGCAACCTCAGTATATTCACATAACACAGATACCTATGTTTGTATCTGCAAAATATTTCCCACTGCTCCACATAGCCTAAAACTCTGGTTTTAACCTGATTTGAAAAAAAGTCTGTAAGAGAAATTGAGACAAAACCAAAAGAAACAATTAAAACTCCAAACATGAAAATACTTGCTTCCTGATGTACACCTTAATCGCTTTACATTTCAGTGTTTTAATGTTTTAAATACATATGTATTCTGGATTGCAGCTAATATCAGCAACAATCCTGATGTATATGAAGTATCTATTGATAGTCTCAAATATACTCTGCATTTACTCCATCTCACTTCATGCTCCTTCAAAGATTGAAGGTAAATTAAACTGAATACACAGCTGCTGACACTTTATTTCAGATTTCAGATAAATTCTCCTTCCTGGGGGCAGGGGGGACAAACTTTGAAAGCACTACAGTTTTCACCTCTCAGAAGCAGCCATTTCCAATAATAACACTTTTGAAGAAGTTCAGCAAGGGAACAATGTTTATGCCTCATGAAGCATGTATTCATAGTCTCATACCAACTTCAGAAAAAATAGAACTACATATATTAGTTAAAAGGGAAATAGAATGTAGTCTTCTCTTACGACTAGGGAGAGTTGCCCAATATTTCTACAAAACAACCCTTTGTCAAGCTAATACAGTATGAACAGTCTTACAGTAAGTTTTTTGTCAGTATTTAAGGTGTTTCATTACTGTAAGGAAAGAGAAGAAATTTCAATAACTAATCGCCCTTCTAATTTTTTTAATAAAACTGTATATCTGCCATCAAAGTAACCACCCAAACTGCATTAAAAAGATTTCATGTGCAATCAGGTTTTGAATGGTAAACATCACCAAAATTCCAGTAGTGGCAGTACTATGTAAAAAGCACAGAAAATATTAACATCTACTAGAAAGATAAGCAAGATTGTAAGAATAGACTATTAATATTGGACAAGTACCTGAATTCAGTGTTTGATAAGATAACATCTTAAATTAATGATAAATTCAAGGAATATATTATTTGAAAATGTTCCTTTTTGTATTTACCCAGTTTTTAAAAGTGTGGAAGAAGTTTACAGGCATGCAAAATGTTTTAGAACATTAAATTAATAGTGAATTATTACCTTTATCTGACATTTAATTTTTCTCCCTTGACATTTCAAGAGACAATGAGATTTAGTTCTAATTTCTATATCAAATAACCATTATTCATTTTAACACAGTTGCCTACTAGAGGTCAGAGTGAAAGCTTTCATTTGGGCTAACATAATTACATTGGGCTGTTTACTTATCACAGTGCTTACAGAATTCCAACTTTACCATCAGACCCAAGTTAGAAGAAAACAGATACTAATTCAAAAGACATCCAACAATAACCAATAGAAAACCAGTCCTGTTAATGCCTCTCAATAATCAATTTCCATTTTCAGATTTACTGCCTTGGAAAGATTGACACATTAATTGCTAAGTTGTCAAAAAACTTATGTCATCCCTTCCCACAGAGCTTTCATGAAATCATATCTCATCCCACCCACTCCACCACAGCAATGGAAATTGATCTGTGACTATCTGTGTCACCTCCTAACTACACCTTGTGATGTTTTCACATCTCATTCCTGATGAAAAAAATTCTGGCCCCTGTAAGACCAGAAAGCAAACAAACCCATAAGCGAACAAAACAAAGAGCTACTGTTTCAGCATTAGGCATGAGCCCCAAACAGGGACACATGTTGGAAAGTTCTAATTCCTTAAGAGCTTCTTTTTTTGACATGCCAGTAGAACAGCTCTAGGTTGTACCCAACAACGCTTCCAGGTTGTACCCCATACATGAGTTATTCAAGTTTAAAATACTTCACAAATTTTGAGCGCTTACAGTGGAGACACTAGAACTAGGCTACTACTGCACTGAAAAGAGTGTGCAAAGTTGGAAATATTGTCAAACTTTATGGATTTGCTTCTTTGACCTACCATCCAAAAGACTACTCTTGTGCACCAGAGTTCATATTTTCTCTTCGTAAGAATTTATAATAAAGACTTAAAATTCATTCCTGAATTTTGAAAGAATCTCCTACCACAACTTCTACTGGAGGCTCAAAACAGATTCTTCTTTGTTCAAATCTAAACAACCCTAAAGAAACAGACTTACCATCTTTAAAAGAGGTCCAGTACCTGAGCAAGCTCAAAAAAGGCTACCTAATTTCACCTTAATGAAATGTAGTGTACAGGCCTTGAAATATAGGCAGCCTAGATTCAGGTTTCAGAACTTCTGATGACCAAAAGAAGGTAGAAACCCATCTGCATTTTCTGGGCCCAGGGCAGCATCTGTAGCACTAAATAATGCACTACTGTCCCATTCGAGAGGGTTTCTCACTCAGAAGGGAAGCAGGTGGCAGGTGAAAGAAGAGAGAAATAACTGGTGCATATAACGACCTTACTGAGTCCCTAAAGCTACATTTTGTCTCAATTTACACAGCTATTTCCTGAATTAGTCAAATAAGTACTAAACGACGGTAGTATGAGGATAATCAATTTGTGTTTAATATATAAAATTTTGCAGTTTTCATGCTGAATTGCTCAGAACTTGGGCAAAATGTGGTGTTATGATGTGAGATGCTTGAGACTGAACCAAACAAAACTAAAATGACACTAGTAGGAGGTGGAAAGTTCAAAGTGCATGTTAGAGAATTCTGATGCAGATTCTTTAACCTGCAAATAAACAATCCCAATAGCAAACAGAATTAGTAAGCACAGGTCCGTCTTGATTTTAGTGATGTGAAAGTCAGATACAGAAGCAACCTTGAGCACACCATATTTACTTCCATTTACAATGAGAATACTCCCTATTTGTAAATAATTGCTCAAATGCCTATAGTTAAACCTAACCTCAAGTCAGCTTATTGATCAATAGGTGCAATTAAAAAACCTTTACCAAAAAAAAAAAAGGCAACTGAGTTGTCCATGGCATTCATTCAGTTTTTCAATCATTAATCTTCAGCCATTACAGAATGAGATGTTTTCCTGAAGTACTAAGGCTGAAAGATCCCAATCCCAAACATGACCTGCACCAACCAGCAGACCTTAGACACTGAGTCACATCCTGCACATAACAGAGTCCTTGTTTTTAAATACACATAGAACTTCTAAGTACAAGCTATAGTTATGTGGTCAAGTCTGCCCAGAATTTCTAATAAATATAAAAGAAGTTTCTCAAATTACTAGAGACATGGAATCCCCCACTTAATTACAGCTACATTTGCTGAGGAACTTGCACTCTGAGGAAGGTACAGAGGTCTTTCTGAACTCAGGTTTTGCTCCGTTTTTTTTCATAAACATCCATATCATGACTTCCATATAATCGAGTTTAGATGAATATGATTATGATATTAATTATGAAAGGTAAGATAACAGGTTAGGAAGCCTAATTAATTTATTAGACTTCAGGTCTAGTCTGCAGCAAATTGGCTGCATCTCTAAACATTACATATTACTGTGAATTGATGCAATAATTATAAGACTTTATTTATGTGAGACCTGAAATTAATTGTGCTAAAACTTATCGATCTCTACAAACAGTAGATCTCTAACACCTCAAAACTACTGTTACAATGGGTCTTCCAACAAGTCACAGACATAAGACCTATAAAAGGAAATCAGATGCAAGAAAACTAACATTAAATATAATGTAACAAATCAATTCTGACATCACCATGGCAGTTTCCATAACTTTAAGCATGAATTATGTGACAAAATAACTAAATATTACTTTCATTGTAGTAATTCAATATACTTAGAACTGTGACCATACTCCTTCCCCAAAATGTTTCAATGAAAATTACTTCTAGAAGATAATTTTAAAATCTCTAATTTCTGAAAGTCAAGTAGAATTAATAGTGCAAAAATAAAAATATTGGATCAATATAAAATGATCTTAGGTTCCACAATAGCAAATAAGTAATCTCTAACTCTAGGAAAAGAAAAAAAGGAACACTTTTCTCTCTCTCCCTGTCTTCTATCAGGACTGAGGGACATTATTCCCCTTGACGTTCTTCCTGGAGTGGCTGGTAGTGATGGATGCATAGTTCACTGATTTTTCTACATACCTTTCCAAATATATAAAAAATTCCTCGCATATTTTTTACACAACAGGTAGACACAATATTTTTAGAGATTAAAACAATACCAGATATAATCTTACTGCTCTGCCTGAAGTTCTCTATTGAACATGCTTAGTCCCTTTGATTCCTGGGTCACACTGGGAACTACTGAGAATTAAGTCTCTTCTAGAGTAAACCTTACTCTGACTACAGGACCGGAGCTTCAACCCATGGACTAATGTCTAATACTGGACATCCAAACTCATATTCAGCTGCACTAGGACATCTTCTGTTTTCCCAAAGCCCTGTGTTATCTAGTTGATATTTCGTTTTCACTATTTCCATTCTCCAAGTGCCAAAATTGTTCTATCTTTGGATTCTCTATCAGTAAGAGGTAGAAGTCTCAGCTTGCTCTTTACCCATTCAGTACTCAAGTATTTTACTACTCCATGCTTCAAATGGAGCATACTTATTTTCCCTATTCTTCTTCCATAATGAGCACAACTGGCAGACCATTAGAAAAATAACTTCCTGAAAGCAAATCATACAAATTGTTCAATCCCTTTTTTTTCTTGATAACCTCTCCTCTTAAGTAGCAACAGACTTCCTTTTGGGGAAAGCAGCAATGCAATGCAGTTGCAGTGAAGGAATAAAATTTCTATCCAAAGTACAGTTGATAGCATGAAAGGAAAAGCTGAAAGTTTTAAGAGAGCTTAAGAAAAATGGTTTATGCATTTAAATTTACTGCTTCTGCAGAAATTTCCCAGCCCTTCCCATCACACAGCATTTGTGACCAGCATCTCCTTCATTACAGAATCACAAAATATTGAGTTGGAAGGGACCCCATGTAACTACATAAAATAGTCCAACTATTCCATTATTTTTCCAAAATCTACTTTAGATTAACAGTCTCATCATCCTGGTTTTACTATTTGAATTCAAGCCTAATATTTGCTTAGTAATTCACACATTCCTGAAAATCAATATTAATGGTTTAGAACTTTGGGTTTTTTTCAATCCTTCTATAACTTCTGGAATGAAATCAAGAAGGGGATTGATGATTAAGGTGAGTGCAACTTACTTGGGTTTCCTTCAATTTTTTTTCTGCAGTTCTTAAATCTAAGATTTATGGCACTTGTGTAAGTACCACCTTGATTTCACTTAATATACAGTTCTCATACACATCTGGCGTCACTTTTCTTCTAAACAGTTTGTGTTCTAGCTAGACTGCTAACAGTTTACAACTAAAAATATAATTACAACCATTTTTGCCCTTTTTGGCAGTTACAAGATGGAGACTTCTTTGATATCTAAAAAGCATTATTAAATATTTTTTAAGCATTGTTCATACTTTTTCCTCATTAAATATTCTGTCCAAAATTTTTGCCCTCTATTGTTTCCAGCTTTAGATAAGCACTCCTTTGAAATTCCAAATATATGTACTGTTGGTTTGCATTCTATTCTGTTTACTAAAAAGCCATCTGAGGTCATATCTTGGTGTTTTCTGCTTATATATCTGTGATATTCTGTTCTGAAAATCGACTTCTCCTTATCTGCTAAAATCAGGTCTCTGTAACTTTATGATGTCTGATGCAAAATGGAAATAGAAAGTGTGCTTTAGAGCACTTAAAAATGTCAAGCACAGTTTGGTATTAGCTGTATGAAGTTTCTAACATTATCACCTGAAGAGAAGCCCTGTAGTTACATAGCATTTTTTGCTCTCACCCCATTTTAATCTGTGATTATAAGGCAAACTGGAGGCCTGAAGCAGTCCCTAAATTATAATCCATCATGCACGTTATCTGTTATGACATTTTAACATAAGCAATTAAAGATTATTTATGCTTCTGACTTGTCAGTTTCTTGAATGCGGTAATGTCTTTTTTGGGTTTGGAAGAAAATATGTCCTTCTTAAAAAAACACTGCAATGATAACACATTTGTGAGTTTTTTGAGCATTTCAGTCCTGCTAGCCACCCTGCTAGACTGTGATTATACCAAAGTGAAATTTTTTATTACAACCATAAAATTACTATTTTCCTCATTTATAACACAGACTCCTAGTACTTTTGTACATGCTAAAAAAAATTTTAAAAATCCCTCTTTTTTTTAAATCATGTAGCCATTTCTATTGTGTACTTCACAACTTTGTTTAGTTTCCCTTACATTCCTCCTTCTGTCATAGACACACACTTTTCATAGAAATATTATATGTTCCATACTTAATTGCCTCCAAAGAGCATACAGCACCATGTTTGATGGCCACACTCTCTTGTATTGCACTAGTTACCCTTAACTTGCTGGTGAGATTGCCAGCCCTCTGCCTTTCATTAAACTAGCCTCTCAAAACCTTCCAGAAGCAGTACCAGGCTGACCTCAGGGAACCCTCCAGATACCTCCACCATCTCTCTAATTCTCTTTGTGACCAGGGGGTGATAGCAAAAATTTTGGAAAGGCCACATGGCATGGAACACTGCAGCGTCAATAACACTCGCATAGCATCCATTGCCTAGACTTCCCACGGATTTTAGGAAGTTCTCTGGCTTCCATTATCTAGACCTACTCTGAAATTCTCTCTGTAGCTGCAGTGCACACCTGGAATTCCTATAGGAGTTCTTGCCATGGCAACGTGCCTCTGCACTGTGGTACAGACACGCTTCAGCCCAGCACATATTTACAAGGTGTGTTACAGACATTGCTAGATACCATGCAGATATGGTATAGCGATAAGACATGCTAAAAGATAAAACTACAGAAAATATATCTTTAATTTATACATTGATCTTCATTTATCAGGTAATTATCTCTCAATTTTACAAATAGTACATATGAGGCATAATCAGTTACTTAAAAGAGTTCTATATATTTATCTGCAGCACTCCAACCATCTTTGATCTCTGCCAAGAAGAGACAAGAAAAAACTAATTCTAAATATCCTAAATTGAGATTTTTTTTTTTTCCACTGTAAAAACAAACTGGGCAATACCAGGTTTGTTCAGAGCCCGAATATACAGAGAATCATGAGAATTCTCTTTTATATCTCATTTCTAAATTCTGCAGAAGCTGAATAGCTTTTCATTTCTTTGGGAATACTTCCTTTGATGTTAGAAGCTAACTTAATGGTACTAACATGAGAAAGTGGTGGTTAGTTTTTTTTCTGATTTACATTGAAAATTAAGCTGCTGTGGAACAATCATCACACCTTTTTAAAACCAAGAGATTATTAAAGCTTTAAAAATGTATTAAGGTCTCAACATACACTGATCAAATTTCACTTACAGGCTTACACATGACAGTGTTTCTCACACATCATTCACTGAACACTGAGTAGGCACTCTTGTAATATCTAGAGAGGAGAATCCAGAGTTGCATAAAAAGGCACAAACCCTCATTTTTAGTGGGGTTTGGCCCTATCCTTTGAGTCCATAGAGGCAAAACCGATCCCTTTTTTCTTGCCCTGACTAATAATTCACTTTCAAAGTCTCAACACTAATTCTTTATGGTGTGTTTTTTGTATTTCCTTCAAACACCATGAAGAGTTCTCTCCATTTGTACTTATCTTTGTTTTGGCATATAGGCAATGGACCCAACACTCAATTCAGCCACGTTCTTCACTGTGGTCTCCCCCTTTTCACGGAGACCACATTTCTACCTTCCAGCTGATTTATGCTTCCACTCTCTCTGCTTAATGAGTCAGAAAATATCCCCTCATTGAAAGAAAAAATTGTGCACAGCGTTCAGCTACTCTTGAAACTCTTGCACCCTTTAAAATGGGTCTCTGACAGTGTCCAGTGTGCTTTATAAAATAGTATTCACAATTTATACAGTTACTGAGCAACTAAGAAAAATGAGTACTGGAAATTCATAAAAGAATTGTAGACGCATGAAGTCAGCAGAGAGACACATTTGACCCAGCCCTCCAGTACTGGATAGCACTGCCACTTGCCTTCCTGCCTGCAGGAAGTTCTGTTCAGTTGGTATCGATGAATTTTAATAGTTGGTTTTAAATCCTCTTAAAACTGATTGTTGCACTGAGTAGGTATTTCAGACACACTGGACAGCTGTATTAAATGTTTTTCTTTTGGATTTGATTACTTACAGTACATTGAGTTTTAATGTATTATCCACGGTTAATGCTGGATTGATAGTATCTTGGCTGGTTACAGTCCAGAGTTATTACAACATGATTTGTAGGCTGCTGAGAGTAAGCTCTGGATTCTGCCATGTAAGTTATCAGAAATTCAATGTTCCTACATATCACAGAAGAATAGAAAAATTCCATATAAAATGCAGCTTTATCGTACAGCTCAATTGTTAATAGGAAATATTATCTGAAAATAACAAATAAACACATCCATACATGCTAAAGCATGGAGGCATTAAGAGTGTTTCTTTTTACCATAAATATTTTTAACCTTTTTTAATCTTTTTATTTCTTAACTCCAGTATTAATGATATGTTCACTCAGCAGTTCACAAATTCTGTTTCTAAGTAGCTACCTTTACTCTCAAGTAACACCACTGTCTTATTAAAGGGAAGATAAGATTGGTTTTAATACTGAAAAGAAATGGTTGAATTGTTAATAAAAAATACATAAAACTTTTACATGCAAGCATGCCAAGAGCTGGTTATGTAATCATAGAATCTTTAAGGTTTGAAAAGACCCTTAAGATCATTGAATCCAACCATTATCTCAGCACTGCCAAGTTCACCACTAAACCATGTCCCTCAGTGCTACGTCTACATGTCTTTTAAATATCTCCAGGGATGATGACTCCACCACTTGCATGGGCAGACTGTTCCAATGGTTCACAACCCTTTCATTGAAGAAATTATTTCTAATATCCAGCCTAAACCTCCCCTGACACAACCTGAGGCAGTTTTCTCTCCTCCTATTTATTACATGTTACCTGGAAGAAGAGACCAACTCCCACCTTGGTACAACCTCCTTTCAGATAGCTGTAGAGAACAATAAGGTCCTCCTAAGCTTCCTTTTCTCCAGGCTAAAAAGCTCCAGCTCCCTCAGTCACTCCTCATATTGCTCTAATCCTTTTACCAGCTCCATTGCCCTTCTCTGTACATGCTCTAACACCTCAAAGTCCTTCTTAAAGTGAGAGGCCCAGAACTGGACAGAGAACTCACGAGTGCCAAGTACAGGTGGACAGTCACTGCCCTGGTCCTGCTGGCCATGCTATTCCTGATACAGGCCAGGTTGTCGTGACCTTCTTGGCTACCTGGGCACACTGCTGGCTCATGTTCAGCTGCTGTCCACCAGCATCCCCAGGTCCTTTTCTGCTGGGCAGATTTCCAGCCACTCTGTCCCCAGGCCTAGAGAGCTGGGTGAGATTGTTGTGACCCAGGTGCAGGACCCAGCACTTCACCTTGTTGATCCTTAGCACATCAATACAGCATTTCTGTATCCCTCTGCAGAGCCTTCCTGCCCTCCAACAGAACAACACTCCCACACATCTTGGTGTCATTTGCAGTCTTACTAAGGTGCAGTCAGTCCTCTCGTCCAGGTCATCAATAAAGATATTAAACAAGACTGGCCCCTGTACTGAGCCCTGGGGAAAATCACTTGTGACTGGCCTCCAGCTGGATGTAACTCCATTAACTCCATCACTCTCTGGGCCCAGACATCCAACCAGTTTTTTACCTGACAAAGAGTTCATCTATATACGCTGTGAGCAATGTCTCCAAGAGAATGCTGTGGGATACAGTTGCAAATATTTAATAAAGTCCCAGTAAACAACATCCACAGCCTTTCTCTCATCCACTAAGCAGGTCACCTTGTCAGAGTAGGAGATCAGCCTTAATTCCTATGTGACCATTCTCAGATGCTTCAGTGGTTTCTAACACATTAATAACCCTTGCATCTTTGCTGCCACATACATCCCCATCCCCTTTGTCCAATGAGATGGCAGACCAAAGGACCTCACTAGCACAGTGTCTTTCAAATATTGGGATGCTGTTCCCAGGTGGGTTTTATTCTCTTGCCCCTTAAAATCTAGTTTAAAATCCTTTCAAGGAGCCCTGCTAACTCCTAACCATGATCCTTTTCTCTCTTTGAGACAAGTGCACCCTCTCTGTTGCCAGCAGGCTTGGTGTCATGCAAACTGACCTGTGATCAAAAAATCTTAAATTCACTAGGCTCAGAGACAGGCATTGGGCTGCTGGCTCTCCCTTCTTCTTCCCTCATCACTCCCTGCAACTGGAAGGATAGAGAAGCACACTACTTTTGCTCCTGATGCCTTAACCAGACCTCTCAAGGCCCTGAAGTCTCTCTTAATTGCCCTCAGACTTCTCGTTAGGACTTCATTGATGCCTACCTGGAAAATCACTGGTCCTCATCTGAGGACTGTACCAGGGTGAGAAGGTTTCTCTTCAATTGTTTAACCTGGGCCCAAGATAGGCAGCAGACTTCCCAAAGAAATGGATCTGGTCTTTATATGGGGTCTTCTGTTCCCTTTAGAAGGGAGTCTCCTATGACAGATCCATCTTTTTTTTACTCTATGGAAGCAGTTTTGATGCAGGGTATAGTCCCACTTATCTTGGCAACACCTCCATGCTAAATAAACCATTATCCTCATCACTGTTTGGTTCCACTTGCAGAGCCAATACCTTATATATGAGGACACCTGGGAAAGTGGGGCAGTCACAGAGGAGATTTGTCTCCTGTGTCAGGCAGTAATTTGTAGCCGTGCCTCCTATCTCTTAAGACACTGCATTCAGCCAGACAGAGGATAAAGAATCCTGCATATTGTGCATCCTGACTGCATGTTGAACCTGTCTGAAGGAATCTCTCAGGTATGAATGATTACACAATTTCATTATATATTGGGCTTCTGCTAACATATGAAACAAGATAGACGTAATTTTCAAGTATTCTTTTAAAGATAGTTTAATCTTGGGAAATAAACAGGGAAACACCTGTTTCATCGATAAACTATCTTAAAAGTTAACTAACTATGTTCTGTGGGATTTTACTTAAAATGAAATAATGCTTTTCCTCCTAATTCCCAAGATTACATTCTTTCCTGTGGAACAGGAAGAGCAAGATATCAACATTTGGGCATCTCAGTTGCAACACTGCACAAATACAGCCCCACTCTCACTATTCTCTCTAAGAACAAAACTTCACATTATTGATATTATACTATTTTAGATCAGCGCTGATTAAAAAGACTTAGCTGACTTACTATGATGAGAAAAGATGTAATAAGAAAATATTTCAGGCAAAAAAATCAATAAAATGTACAGTCTGCAGAGGAGAAAACAGGCATTTAAGTCCATTTCCATAAGAGGTTTTTTTCTCTCCCATATGATAAAAATAAATTGTATTATCCAGTAGTCTTTTATTCGCTTTCATTTTCAAATGTATTTTACATTTTCAAATTTAAGGACATGGATATCTTCTGTTTCATAACTTGGAAAATTTGAGTTTCAAGGACACAAAATGGCATTTACCTGAAGTGATATTCCTTGGCTCATATCCTGAGCCGTTAGGCCATTGCACAGAAAACGGGATATCATTGATTCATTCCTGTTTCATTTTTAAAGAGTTGAATGAATGTTAATTATTTCTCTCAAAGAAAAAGCCCAGGCCATTGCCAAGCTTGAGGTGAAGCTTTTGAGGTGTCAGAAAAGAATCTCAGAATTCCAGGTTGAGGGAGACTTTCATGGGATTACAAGGCTCTTTTATCTCATTATTTTCCATTTTGACAAGTTCTGTACAGTTACATGCTGAAGCACAGCAGTGTAATACATCTCAGTGTATAGCAATCTGATGCTTTAAATACTACTCTGAAATGCCAGTACTCTCCAAGGACCACATAAGGAGTACAGGAGTTTTAAATAAGTATTCTGCCCATCTATGCTGTCTAGATCCTTGAAATTCAGTTTTCTACCCCACTGCAGAAAATGTATGGAATTGCTGCCTATCTGTGCTGGCTTTGCAGTTCTGTAGCTGCATCACTCATCAGGCATGCACCACTTACAAAGTAGAATGCTGTGCTCAGTGACTCCCAAGAGAATGCAAAAACTTTCTGGGAAGCAAACCAAAACGGCTTCCATTACTAAAATTATTACACTTCACTCAGAAATATAAAGTAATAGGGAACTGTAGATGATTTTACACATTCTTTGTCTTACTTCATCACACATGCCTGGCCTGAATAAATCAAGTAGTGATTGTTCCGCTATAAATACCCAGCCTTGGTGTCCAAAAAAACCCAGCAAGGAGCTAAAAATTACCCTAGTAGGAATCAGTGATGTTGTAAGGTCTAGAGGTGCTTAAAAGTCACAGCCAAGCAACAAAGCAAATGTTTCTAAAGAGTTCTTATGTGTCTTAATTAAGATACATTTTAAGTAGGACCTTATGTGAATTTTGAAAATCACATTTTTCCAATAAAAACAGTACAGAAAGAAGATTGTCATTCTTCATACTTTTGAGTTTTACTACCTTTGCAGATTTAGCAAATGCTATTCACACTTAATCAATTGAATATTTACAGAAAACAAGGGTTCTAGGTGGTGAAGAAAAAACATTACAATCTTCATAAATTTAGGCTCTTCTTTTTATGCAAAATTAGTTTGTAGTACTTATAGCACAAAATAACCAACCATTCCAGTTTCAATGTCACTTTTACAGGGAAGTACACCACAGAAATGAGAATGCTTCAAAAAAAACCAGTGGAAAATTGATATTGGCAAAACATTTCCTCTAAACAAACAGGAAATTTTGTGGAAAAACTCACTAAAAAAATACTTCACCTCCAAATACCTCCAAATTTGTACTTCTACAACATATCTTAAGTGCATGTCTTCTTTTGAGTTCTTTTTCCCCAAACAAAACTGACACTTACAAAAATAAGAATTTTGTTTCAACAATCTGGTTTTTCAGAGCAAAGTAATTTCTATGAAGTCACTGCATCTAAGCCTTAGGGATTGTCAAAATTAAGCTGTCTCTTCCCTTGTGAACCCTGTATTGGTAACAATGAGATGCAGAGGAGATTATATTAAGATTTCTTCCAGCCAAAATGGCACATCAAGCTGCTTTATTACTCTTTAAGGAGGAATAAGACATATTTCATCCATTCTCAATATACACAGGTTTCCTATGTATTGGAAGTATTGGCTATACAGGAGTAGTATATTAACACCTTGCAGCACTAAAGAATGACTGCAAGAGAAAGATATCTTGGAACAAATAATCTACTTCCACATTTGCCATTGAAAAGGTCTTTTCCTATTCTTAGAGCCCCTTCTCTTGACCTTTTCTTAGCTCATGTTGAGACAAATATGCTAAAATCAGTAAAAGCCATCTTGGACAAGAATGAAACTTCTCAATTTCTAGACCATTGGCCTGAAACTGCTTTACAGCAAACAGTTCTGAATGCCTTCAAAACTGCTGACCTGGAAGCCAAAACAAATAATAAAGACTTACCATTGAACAGTTTCTCTTTAGGTGTATGTCAGATCTCTGGATCTGCTGAAATTATTAAACAAATAGCTACCTATTCAACTGAAAGTAAGTACTTTCTCAGTTACTTCATTTTCTTCAGAAGGAGTGAGACAAGGATACCCTTCCATTTCACCTTTTGCTTTTTTTCTAATGAATTTCTTAGTAAAGGAGGACAGTTGCCTTTTCCTCACACTTACTGTCATGGAAGTACTTTTAAATGAGATTTAACTCTGGAGCTAGCCCTGCTTTGAACAAGCAATTTGTATTAAATTGTTTCTAGAATTGCCTTCCAGCCTATATTGTTCTATGCTTCTCTTACCTTTACAGGTAGTAGCCATATAAAATCTCATACAAATCTTTCACTTAGAATCTTTCTAGAGTATGCTATCGCCTATGTAACCTTATAGACATATATCTTCTCCTGCCCATGGCATTCTTATATGGTATATATCGCCTCATCTACTAGAACAGATTTCAAATGTTTCGAATATAATTTTTCCACTATAAAATTGATTTGATCATTCATGGGACTTTTCCTGTCTTCAAGTGACAGTAAAATTACCAGATTTTTCAGGAAAACAGTGTTCAATGTCAAGAAAGTACAATTCCTATGAGACATGAGAATCCAGGTATACTTGACTCATTTGTTTACTAACAGTTTACATTTCTTTCCTATATTTCATCCACTATGATACTAGCTCACTACAAAAAAACCAAACAAACAAACAAACACAAAAAAACTCCACCCACTTTATTAGCATTCTAATATTACTGTTTTCATCATCTATAACTTACACAAAAATTTACTGGTAAATCATCATCTCCTAAACGTATCAGATTGGACAGTAAAGACTTCAGATATTGTTACTTTGACACTGAAAGTGAAATTACATGACCACAGATGTCAGTCCCTTCACTAAAATTTGGCAATTTCCAGCAAATTTAAGATAGGGAATCAAATGGTATAAATGAAGACTACACAGATTAAGTGAACAGATGAACACAGGATGGTTCAAGTGAAGAGAAAAAAATTGTAAAGGAGATTTGATTACTGCAGCTAGAGTGTATAAGATAAACTGTAAAAGAAAACTTTTATTTGTTTTACTACTCAAAGATTTCATCTAATATTTGTCTAATTAGATACATCTAATATGCAGTTTTTACATCAAAAATGTGTAAAAATATGTTTACATACATGTGCGTTTGTCTGTGAATGTGGTAAATTCCTCCTACTGTTGGCAACATGGAAATGAGAGGGTATTTGTTGAGCTTCAAAGATGCACGCATATCTAAGATTTTCCCTAAAAAAACCCAAAAAACCACAACTATACAAACAGTGTATAGTGTTTACATATACTGTAAAGCAGGGCTGAGCAGAGATTTCCAAGTCTGTATAGCAATGCCAGAGATTTAAAGTCACAGTGGAGATAGCAGTTTGTTCTCATTGCTACTGCTCGCAGCCAAAAAAAAAAAAAAAGATTTAGAAGCATAGTAACATTGTAGGATGTTAGATATAGAACTATAAAGTGGAGTGCTAAACGGGTAGGTAAACATGAAGGAAGAACACCTATAGCAGTTCCATAGCATGTCTATGCATTACTGTGAAATAAAAAAGTAGCACATCATCAAGACATTCTCTTCCCAGGGCTGAGGAGACTGCAGGTGCATTGGTCTTCTGTATGAGCACACTGCATTTCCTTCAGTTGTTGGTTGCCGAAGACATACTCCAGATAATAAAAGCATAGATTATTAGGTGTCTTAGATAACTTCCATCAAAAACCTTGTTCCAAGTAAGTTAACATGACCTTTAACATGTCTTTTGAAAGTATTAAAAAAATCTTTAAAATGAAAGAGTATTTCCTGAGCAGCAGAAGCACTAAGATAATGCTGTATGACAAGGATCACTTTAAACTAACAATCTCTCAACATTCTTGCAATTACACCAAGGAAGGAAGGAAAGGTAATTGTACGAATAAACTAGCACCTTCAAATTATATTAAGCAATTAAAGTAGCATCAACATACTCAACTTCACAGAAACAAGTATTATAAACAAAGATAGCCTGGCAAATTTGAAGCTCAAGTCACAATTCTTAGCTGAGATGTAAGCGCAGATATATTATTGCAGTTAGAATGGTTTAATTCCTCCTCCTTTCTGCATAAGTAGGAGCAGAATTAGATATTCTTACACCGAGTTTCTTGTTATCATTATGGTAGATGCACAAACCAGACATTTAGCTTTGTACAAATCCCATAAAGAAATGATTACTGCTCCCACTTCACTCCAGGACACACAGCACGGCCAGTGAACGAGCACTTTACGGTTGCGCTGGAGTTGTTTCACAGACAACAAATACATACAGAACTTCCAGCTCTGTATCCTGTCCTTCAGTTTTGACTTCTCTGCTGCCTTCTCCTGTGAAAGTTTGAGTATCCCTACTATTCATCAGGATAACAGCCCAGAGGGGTGATCAATCCAAATGATGCTGGGTTTTACAAACACTCTCCTTTGGTCAAACAGTTATGACCTACAGGTATCTTCTTTTCCTCTACAATAGCAACTGAATGTAATTCTACATTTCTAGTCAAAAACTGCTGTTCCAACAAGAGAAGTCACAATAAGAATACACCTGACTATTTAAAAGCATCAGATCTGTTTGTTCCTGAGATGTGAGGTCTTCTTCGATGCCACCCAAAATCCATAAGGCTGGGTGTACACTACTCTGCAACATCAGCATGACTTTGCAGGCTCTCCCTTCGCGTCACCCTGACCTTGATTTAAACACATTGTTTTACTTTCTGCTTCCCTATCACCAGGATAAACAGTATGTAGGAAAAAAAAATGTTGAGCTAATACAATCGACCAGAATAAATAATAGCACTGAACATTTTTATTGTATAAAGAGATTTCAACCACATAATACAAATATTTACAAGTTAGGATGATTCAAAGTTCATTTCTCACATATACCTCTAGAAAAGGAAAGTTTACAGGAAATATTTGAATAGTTAAAAATTTTGTGGCTTGCCAATTATATTTGGAACAGACTGTCGATGGAGAGAGTAAAACTCCTGGAAAAAACAGAAAGGCACTCACAACATCACACAGCTGAATTGACAAAGATTTACAGCAATTAAAAGTCACTTTGGTATTTGAGAGTGCAAAAGAGATTAGACACCTGGAAATACACTTAACAACTGAAATTCCAAGGAACAGCCCTCGACCCATTTTCTGACTAGTAAAACTAGCCACATTCCCTCTCCTGTTGTGATTCATCAAAACTGGAACCATTTTCAATTGAGTTTCATTTAAATTTTATCAGATTAACTTTGATTTTCTACAGTGAATGCTCGCACACGTACATTTAGCAAATGACTTAACATCCTCCTTGCTTCCTCTGAATGATATAATTAGCACCATAGCATCCAGGGTTACCTGGGGGAAAATTTACCAGCAGTAGGTCTTCATTTTTGTTGGCATATGGAGAGGTGTCCTTCAATCACTGGTGAAGGACAAAACCACAGCAGTTGCCACACCAGGAGAGGAAAACAAGCAAGAGGTAAGAAAGAGAACTGAAAAAAGGATGGAAAAGTCTTGTGGGAGAGCAAGAACTTTTTTTTATTTCTTGTGTCATTAAGAAAAACAAAAAAAAAAACAAGGCAAGGGGCTTGAGACTTGGGGTTCTCCTAGGACCTACTACTTGCTTTAAAGGTGCAATTTTAAGACAATTCTAAAACATTGCTTATTGCTAGAATTTTAAAAAAATTACCACTGGTAGAAGTTTAGAAGGCCAAATTTACAAATTTATCATGAAAGAAATACTGGAAGTCATGGGTTTGAGTTTTCAGTCAAGGATACAGAAGACCCGTTCACTTTACTCGGCAAGTAAGCCACAATAAAAAAATATATCCTACCTTGTCACACATGACAAATCTAAACGTGCTTAATTTAGGGCTTCAGTGATGAAGGAAGTGCACAGGTAAGTAGAGAAATGGCATAAGAGTTCATAAAAATAGCCGTGTATTCATGGTTAAGTTCACGAGTGTTTTCCACTTCTGGATATTTCTGATGACAATGTTTCCAATATTTGATTCAAAAAAGAATACATCTTCGCTGTTCATGCAAGCATTAAACTGTTGATGAATTACCCTCAGGCACCAGATATTTTATCAAAAATTTATTTCTTTTTTAATAACCTGCAATAATGTAGTTGTCTCTCAGTATCTTCTTATACAGCCAGTTTTGGGAACCCCATGGTGTTTGTTGAGAGGCACTGCATGATTTTGGTATATAACTATATACCATTACTCCATATCACAAATTTAGTGAAGTAGTAATTTCTAAAAAGAGTATATAAAACAAAAGCCATAAAATCTGTTCATTCATGTCTCTGTAACATGAAAATAGAAGTCAGCCTGAGACATACGCTATCAGTTTTCGTGTTCAGTATAAAGAAGCATCTCTTCATTAAAAGTACTATTTTTAATAATTTATAAAGATAAAATTCAGTCATCCACTTTACTTAGCACAGAACAAACAAATGGTTAAAATGAGTGCTATGAAATTAATCTATCTGTAATTAATTATTTCACCCCATCAGTGAAGATTACTGAAACATCACTGGAGAAATTAAGTATGGCAATAGATACTGGAAGACCCAACAGTCTTCACAAGCAGTGGTTTCCTCAGGTTTTAATATAGCACTTCAAATATCCACTCTCCTAAGAAAAAAAGGCATCAGTGGTACTCAAGTTGTCAGCTAGATATTTTAAATAAAAGGCCCAGAAGATTTGTATTGACTCTAAAACATTACCAACTAAATGCTTTCTTGATTAATAACAGAAGACATCACTTTTAAAACACCACCACACCAGCAACATAAAACATCTGTGCCCATAGCTAACACTAACTCACATTGACTCTTCCTACTGTTCCTCCCACAATTTTTCCCAGCAGAAAAAACTTCATTAATAACAGAAAAAAAATCTTGATGACTGGTGCATGTGTCTGTGCAAATGAAACGGCCTTGCATTTTTTTCATATGTCATTTAGTCTGTGAAACATTTAGTGAGTACGTCCCTAGAACTTTCCTTTCCTTTTCAACTGTTCACTGCTTGCTTTACACATCATAGCTGGGAGATATTTTTACCTCTGCCTTCCTTCACTGAACTTGAGAGCACATGCACACTCAGCATTTCACTTTTATTTTGGGGATTATTTTTTTCAACTTCAGTTTTAAGTTCATAAAGCCACAGATAAGACAGCTTGAGTAGAAATTTCCATAAATCTTTCAAAGATTTCCCAAGGTTCTCTCACACTAAATTAGCTTCCTTCTCCAGAACGATTTAAGCTGTCAACTCCCTATCATTTTAAGCAACCAGGTCAGGGATACCTGAATTCTGAGGAGCAGATATTAATGAAACAATTTGCTGAAGAATAAAATTAATAGGCAGAGCACTTCTGTCATATTTTAAATTTCAATTTTGGGGTTTTTTTTAAAAAAAGATCCAATTTGAATCTTGTTCTGATTAGTAGTGCATGACAATCACTTAGACATTCTGTAGATGTATCATGGGGTTGAACTTTAGGGATGGAGAACTTTTGAGTATACACCCCTTTCTCCTAAAAGCCAGCAAAAAGCAAACAAACTCAACTTAATCATAGTTTCGAACCACAGTGAGAAACAAGCAATGCAATTATTCACAAAGAACTCTCTTTTCTAACTTATGTTCTATAAGCAGATTTATTAAAATGATGGTCCCAGAGGAAGAAAACTGATGAACATCCAACAATAGAGCTTAATGATCAATGTTTTTAAAAAGGGAAAAAATCAGTTTATCTCAAATTCAGTTATATAAAAGTTATTAACATTTAAAAAGCAAGAGGTTATTTAAGAAGTTGCATGTCAGAGGAACTTGGAAAACCTAACTTTCTGAATGAATTTACCAGATCAGCTGTTTCAATATGCTGTTATTTATACCAAGTAATTTGTTTTTAATCTGTTGCTTCTACTGGCTATCCCTCCAAAGAACAACAATAATGACAAGACCGGCCTCCACAAAATTAGTGAGGATGCTCTATCCAATTAGCTTCAGACTAAGGACCATATTCAAACCCACATCATTTTTCTCTGACTTTATCCAGTTTGCAAAGAGCCATTCCCGCTCTTTCCACATAGTGGAAAATCGATGCAAGTAATATTGTCAATTTTAAGCTGTCTATTTAAATTTCATCATCTTCTCTCTACTGTGCTGACAGATGACAGTGGACGTGCTACCTAGGAAAAAGCTGAAAGGGAGAAAATTACTCTCTGTGGCACTTCATGAGATACGTTGTGAGGTTGAAGCATGGAAAAGAAGAAAATAGCAGAGGGTCAATACCACCGGGAAAGTAGTATCAGCCTTACAAATTGAAATCAGTATCATTATTTTACTTGGACTCTGCTACAGAAAACATCATGTATTCCATATCAGCCCCCCAGTGAGTTTTATAAAACTAGAACAGATTGTAAATATTAAATTATTACTTGTGGCACCAACTGGCATTATATTTGATTAGTTCCAGTTTTAATTGCTTTCCCTCACACGGTTTCTCTATTGGGGCACACCCCAGTTGCTATAGGATTATTCCAAAAGAAGACCCTGATATTAATGCTTTCCCCAGGAGTTTTCTTTCATTAGCAAGTATTGTCTGTACTGTCAAGTCTGAATACTTGGTTACCAGAGCTTTCAGGTACAGCAGCTTCTTTTCATCCGTCTCATATCTCACTAGCAACCATGACACATGCCAGGATGAGTCTACAGCAGAGCTGCTGTGTTGTAAGTGCACTATACAGCCCACACACGTACAGGCAAGCCCGAGCTCACCACTTTTAGGACATGCTGTACATCCACGCTGCACAAAATCGACCTCGGCCTTGCATAAGCACTGTCCTCACATGAACATATCTCATTTTGTAGTTCTTGTGTAAAAGGAACAAACTACTTCTGTTTTGGCTAAATGTTGCCCACTTAGTGCACATAGGTATAAAATGTGCAAACTGAAAAAACCCTACTATTATACCGATTTTCTCTACCCTTCCTCAAAAAGTGCCATAATAATGAAAGGAGCCTTCCAAATTGCCCATTCATTTGAGATAAGGAAAGAAGGAAAAAAAAAAAATTTAAAGTACACAGATTAAGAAGTGCATCAAAAGACCCAAAACAATGTTCCCAGACTAATGTAAGGTCTGCAATATTTAGCCAAAAAGCCATATTTCAGCTTCCAGCACAAGATAAATGATATACTTGTGATAATTGTGCTTGAGGATTAGATATTTTCTCCTTTCCACTTTCACTGACTGAAACACTTTTCTGCAACTTCACAACCTTTACAAACCTTACTAGGTGAAAGTAGTGATACTTAAACTTGCTTTTTGAGGAAAGCAATGATAATTTCTGTTTAAGATTAGTCAGTCTCAAGGCTGCATAAATGATTTAGTCTCTTAAAACTCTCATGGGGCAGGGTCCAAGATTCAAGAATCATTCTCTGTTCTCTTCAAAAATTCATAATTTCTAAACTGCAAACCTTGCAGGATTAAAAACTAAATAATCCTCCGCTTCCTATTGCATTTTGTAACTGTTAGACAAATCTGTTGTGCTCATTCTCTTCTGCAGATTGTTCACATCAGGATACAACAACACATTTTTCTTCAGTCAAATACTCTTAACTCCAAACAGAAAGCATTATGAGTGTAATATTGCTTAGAATGAGAATACTCTATTGCAATGCACCTATTCTATACATGCAGGAAACAATTCAACAAAGCCAACAGTAATTCCTAATATTTGAAGGCTAATTTCTGCTATCTTGAGTTCCTTTAGCACAACCTTTCCTACATATTCAGATGTCTGCTACATATTTCAGAAAATCACTATTATTTCAAACAGGAAGGTTTAGTATCTAGTAGGTCCCCTGCAGGGCTCAAAGTATTTGCTTGACCTCCGTTCTTCAAAGTGGATGTAAGTCAGTTCAGAACATCTTCATGAGTAAACTATGACCCCATTAAATAGGGAAATAGGGAATCCCTTTCAAGCAGGATTTAAAGATAAACAGAAGATTTAAAATTCTTTTGGCGTTCACTCTTTGCTAGTAATACAGTTTTAGTAATGTTTGTTTTAATGAGTTGGGAGTCTTAAATACAGAAAACAATATTAAAATGAAAACAATGTTCATATCAGAAGGAAAGCAAATTTTAACTTTGATAACGGTTGAATCAAAAAGTTAAATCCATTATTAATACTAATGTCTTTAAAAGAATATTTTAGGGAAGCTGAGTCATCTTGACTACCATGCTGGAGTTTTCTGAGGGGGTTAGTTGTTGTTTGGGGGGGCTGGTTTTTTATGGGTTTTCTTGAGGGGGTGGGGATTTTTTGTTTTGTTTGTATTTTATTGGTTTGTTGTTTTATGTTTGTTTAGCCATACTATACACTAAGCACTGTAACTACATATATTTTTGCATTCAGTCTTTCAGTTTACATAATTTACCTATCAATCATTTTCTAATATACATAAAAGACCATAAGGCTTTCAAGATGCACAATCAAAAGAAAAAAGAATCATACAGACTGCTTCTCCAATCTAACCTAAATTCCATAACCGTGGAATGTATAGTCTACCCAATTAAATCCCATCCAAATAATGAGTTTGTTAAATAGCATCCTATGTTAAATTGGAGCAAATTGTACAGATATGGGTCAACCACCAAGGTAAACTGACTGAAACATGTCACACCAGGCTAGTTCTTCAAACTGATATTAGAGGACATGATGTTTTTGTATGTTTCTTACGTTAAAAGACAAGCAACATAAGAACATATGCAATAGATCTAAACAACTTTAAAATATTACAGATTACTGAATCCTGCTAACAATTGGAAGTTTGTCAAAAGCTGCAGATGAAAAGAGTGCAAAACAATTCAAATTTGTGTTTTGAGAATCAGTTGAAGTAATTCCATTTATTTATTTTTGCTTTTGGTATCACTGGTGTAACTCAGATTAGTCAGATTGCATTGGTGGGATAGGAAACACTACCCTTTGTTCTTCTCCACCTGTGAACCAGCAAGCATCCAGATGATGGGCATAAAGGATTCTCTCCCAGCACAGTGCACTACAGCACAGAATAGTCCTAGAGTAACTCAGGCTCCATGAAACTATCTGGAATTAATGCCCATTGGGAAACAATACATAAATAAATGAAAATATGACTTCTTCATCTTTCAAGTGTCTGGGGTTTTTTACAGGTAAAATTCAGAAGAAGAAACTTTAAACAGAGTTACAGAACAAGTACATTCTACATGCATACTACTGTTATAAAGTTTGATCTGTCTGCTCTGCATAGGATTCTGTCCCTCAAAGATAATGTTAATTAAATTAAACATTTACTTCTAAACACATCAGAATTCACTTGTCCATTTTACTTCCCAAGTGAAAGGGATATAATATCACAGGAAGTAATTTCCAGCATTTTCAGTGAAAGCTCTGAGACAGGCTGGTTGTCACTAGTATCACCAATGAGAAACTTTGCAAAGTTGAAAACTTTTCATTTTTGCTAGTCTTCCCTGAAATTCTTCCCATCAGCAGGCACATTCAGATCATTCACAGATACATTTATCACACCTAATGTTCTTCTTCCTGGCATCCAAGCTTTCTTTCAATGTGAATTGGTTTTCTTTGAGGAATACAGATGTGTCTAAAAACAATATATCTGTTCTCCTCAAGAGATAAATTAATGTGAAATCAAACATTGCTGTTGTTAAGCCGGCACATTTACTAGCATCCTCATTAAATATTTTCAGGATCTGGCTTGTATAATAATTCAAATATAATGTACTATTTCACATCCTATTCTTGCAGAATAATAACACACTCCATTCACGTATGTTAGGTGCTTGCTTTGTGGTTCATGCTATTTCCAAAGGCTACCAGTGAAAAGAAACATTCCACTGGGAAATGTCTTTGTGTGAACAATATCCTGTAAATTTCTGTAGAACAGTCGGGGAGCAAACCTTTTTTATTGCTTTTAAAGGGCTTTGTTCACTGCAGTCAGAAGTCTCCAGGTGAAGAGATAGAAACAGAGATTAATTGCCTCTTCCGCTCGGGGTGTAATTCCCTTTTGGGAAGCACCATAAAGCTTAGAAACCTTATTGACGGAGTTCTGTTTTTCCATGGAAACGTTGCTGGTTTCTCTGCAACAGACTTAATCAGTTCAACTGTGTAATTTCAGACTGGCATTTTATTAGTTGAAGGAGTTACAAGTTGAAGCAATTTTTCTACATCAGGAATGACATTTCCTTATTAATCTGTATGTGACTGTTTAGTCAAAGTTTTTTATCAGTGAGTTACACAAACTTAGAAGTTTCAGGGCTTTAATAAAAGGTTGGTTTTCCTTTCACTCCAGACAGGATTCGGGGTTTTGGTTTTGTTATTGTTGTTGTTTGGTTGGGTGTTGGGTTTGATCTTATTTTTCCTCATTTTGGGGGGATGCCTTGGCTTTATTCAGGCCTATAGCTACAATTACGTTAACTTTGAAAAAGGGTACTGCATCCAATTCTGGTGTCCCCAACACAGGAAGGACATTGATCTGCTGGAGTGAGTCCAGAGGAGAGCCATCAAGGTAACTAGAGGGATGGAGCACCTCTCCTATGAGGAAAGGCTGAGAGATTTGGGATTGGTCACCTTAGAAAAGAGAAAGGTTCGGGATGACCTAATTGCAGCCTTCCAGTACCTTAAGGGGCCTACAAGAAAGACAAAGAGAGACTATTTACAAGAGCATGTAATGACAGGACAAAGGGGAATGGCCCCAAACTGAAACCAAGTAAGTTTAAATTAGATATTAGAAATAAATTCTTAGCTGTGTGGGTGGTGAATCACTGGAACAGGTTGTCCAGAGAAGCTGTGGATGCCCCATCCCTGGAAGTGTTCAAGGCCAGGTTGGATGGAGCTCTGAGAAAGCTGGTCTAGTGAAAGGTATCCTTGCTTACAGCAGAGGGCTGAAATTAGATGATTTTTAAGGTCCCTTCTCACCCAAGCCATTCTATGATTCTGTACAGTATCTGTAACACAATCAAATCAAATTATAAAAACTTTTGTTTTTTGAGCAGAATGATAAAAGATCTCACAATAGATGCAAACCTCACCAGTCTCATAACCAAAATACCTCACCCTTATGATTCCATAGTTCCAATCAGCTACCAGAGCTCAGCAGGTTTACACACATCATCGCAATGAAATCAGAACCAGAGGACATTACACCAACTCAGAGCTAAATAAAAAAAAAAGAAAAACAAGAAACTTAAGTTTTTCTCTGTAACTCTTTGCTCTTCAGTAAATATGTTTAATTATGTTAACTGATTTGATTGTGCAGTATAAAAAAATTACTGCAAGTTCATATTATAAAAACAAGAGTTAAACACCATTTTTTATAAACAGATGGCAACTGATCAGTTCAAGAGAGGATAAACAATTTACATGATGTATTACATCAAAAAGTCATCTTCATTTACGGTATTATCAAACTATTGACCAGTGAATCCTGGGCAGATTTTTCTGTATTGAAAAGCATGATTTCTGAAGAGAAACTTACCTGCAAGTAGTTGAGTTAAATACAGTCACAACTCAGGCTACTTCTTTAGACTAAGAGTAGTGTCATGGCCTATTAACCTCCACTTATATCGCTTCAATAGGGCCCAGTGGCTGGACCAGCTCCACAGCAAATATTCTAACTGTCAGGTAAAAGAAAAACTTGGTAATATTAGCATTTTGCAGAAACCAAGCAAGGCATATTCTTCCTTCAGGACCAGGAAACACCTTAAGAGCGAACATACAGGTCTGTTATTCAAGATTATTTTTGAAACTGTATAAAGCACAGTGCTTTTGCACTGATTCTGAAGATCAGCATTTACTTTTGTAAATGCTGTGAGTATTAAGACTTCATTATAGGGGTAAGATTGACTTCTGCTTTCTAAGCTGTTACTGTTCAACTGATGAAACATATCAACAAAATCAGCATACATCAGGAGGTCTTTTACTCTAACTAAGTTCCCCTTGACAGATTCTCCTTCATTCACCATTGAACATGTTATAATGCTAGACTAGTGAATAGTTAATAGAGTTATATAAAGGACAATGGCAAGGGAAAGCCTTGGACTTTCATCCTTTACTAAACTAATTACAATGCTCTGAAGAGGATTAAAATAGCACAGAAAGCACCTTTGATCCTCTTTCAGTCACAGAAATGACCTTTGAATTTTATTGTGTTTACAATAATCTTCTATGCAGATAGGTGTGAACTTTAGCTAAATTAGTTTGACCTACTGCAAATAAAGAAAAACAATTTGCATTTAATGTTTCTTCCTGGAAACTAAGGGCAAAATGAAACCATGGAGCACCATTTCTAGAAAACACTTAAACACAGTCTCTTATTCTACATCAGGAATATGCAAAATTCACCAGAGGAGAATCATAGAACCTTAGAAGGTTTGGGTTGCAAGGAACCTTAAAGACCATCTAGTTCTAATTCTCCAGCCAAGGGCAGGGATGTCACTCACTAAAGCAGGTTGCTCAATGCCCCATCCAACCAGGCCATGAACACTTCCAGGAATGGCACACCCACAGCTTCTCTGGGCAACCTGTTCCAGTGCTTCACTACCTTCTGAGTGGAAAAATTTCATTCTCACATCTAATCTAGACCTACCCTCTTTCAACTAAAAACCATTGCCTCTTTTCCTGTCACTATCTGCCCATATGAAAAGCCCCTTTCCCTCCCTTTCATAAGCACTCTTTAAGGTACTGGAAGGCCACAATGAGTTTTCTCTGAAGCCTTCATTTCTCTAGACTGAACAACTGAACAACCCCAGTTCTCAGCCTGTCTTCAAAAGAGAGGTGTTCCAGACCTCTGATCACCTTCATCCCCCTTCTCTAGAGCCATTCTAATGGGTCCACATCTTTCTTGTGCTGAGGACCCTGACCTAGAAGGAACACTCCAGGTGGGGTGTCACAATAGCAGAGTAGAGGGGCAGAATCACCTCCCTTGATCCGCTGGCCATGTTGCTTTTAATGCAGCCCACGATGCAGTTGTCCTTCTGGACTGTGAGCACACACTGTTGACTCATGTATAGCTTTTCTGCCATGAGAACCCCCAAGTCCAGCTGATCTCAAAGAGTTCATCTCCCAGTCTGTACTCACGTCGAGGATTGCCCCAATCCCAGTGCAGTACTTGCTGAACTTCATGAGGTTTACATGGGCCCACTTCTCAATTTTTTCCAGGTGCCACAGGATGGCATCCTGTCCTGTTGTGTCAACTGCACCATGCAGCCTCGTGCCATCTACAAACGTGCTGAGGAGAAAGTAGGAATTTAAGTCTATCTATTTTATGTATAAGAGTAAACTGCATGCCAATTAGCAACTTCAGAGACAAAGCTTTCCATCCTCAGAAAGAAATGAGACACTTTCTTTCATGAACTCTGCTATGTAGGTATCCAAGGTAAGGGGAAAAAGAAATGAGCTATTGAAAACAGCACTACAGTTTCCTTGCAGATAGCATCAACCAACAGTAACTTCAGTTGCAAGGAAAGACAGAAGTCATTTACTTCTGCAGATTTTTTCTTATGCAAAAATCCAAATTAAAGACCCATCTTATCTGCATTTTAAATTAATATATTCAAGACATACGAAATAGCCTTTTCTCAGCCAATATGACAGGGATGGTGCACAGCTGCAGCCATACAGAGAAAATTTCATCTGAAGTACACTCAGAATCTCTAGAACCGCAATTTTGGAAGTGGGATGGGCTGCACCTCAAGGACTTTATTTATTGTGTTTTATAGTCCCCTGGAACAGTTCCGCTATCTCAGTGCAACGTGCTATTTCACTACAATGTGCAAGTGATTTTTGCTTATTTCTCTAAAATACCATTCACTGCACCCATATGCTCATATACAGACTACCATCCAAAGATGCAGGTTGCCAGAAGACAGATGTATTTATTAGGAGAAGGATTTATCTCTACCTGTCCTGCTCTCGCATCCTTCCCTGAAGGATCTTCTTATGTCAGAGGTCTGCTATTAGGTTTAAGACAGAGCTTTGGTCCAGTCCCTGCCTCATCCCTCACATCTCTTTGCCTGTCATCACATACCCCTAAGGGGGGAAGCCCTGTCTCAATGCAGACAATATGTCCTCCTCCTGCTGCAAAGCTGTCACCATCATCACAATGTGCCATCTTAATGAGGCCAAAGGCTTCTCTAAGGCTAAAGTCTTTGCAAGCTCTATAAAAGAAAATAATTATGCAGTCTAATCTAATGCTTATAGATGCAAATGAATAAAAATTTTATTGACACTCACACTGTCCTCTATAAACTATCCAGAAGTCTTTATCACTGAACACTTCTGGGACATCCATGTAGGAACTGAGTTTTTACAGTCGTTCTTTCAAACTCTGCATTAACATACCCAGGAGTTCATAAATATTTGGATGAGAATTTAACTCTCTATAAACAGGCCTACAAATTTCTATCCCAGCCGTACACCTACATATAACTAAGATTCTGTGCAGCTAGCTGTGACCACATATTACCACCTCTTGTAAGTGATTAATTTTCTTACTACTAAAAAAGAATAACAACCACCTGTAAACTTCATCACATTCTGTACAAGACTACAAAACGTACAGATGTGAACTAGGTGATCACAAATATATCTCCTGAAATACAAAAAAAAAAAAAAAAAAAAACAAAAACAAAAACAAAAACCAAGAGGAACTAGCGTACTATTATCATCAAAATATGCAGCTCAATTACTAAAAATATGCCCGCTCTGCGTTGCCAAATGCACCACTAAACCATATCCTAAGTGCCACATCCGTGGTGACTCTAGCACTACCCTGGGCAGCCTGTTCAAACGCTTGACAACTCCTCTGGCGAAGATGCTTTTCCTAACATCCAATCTAAACCTCCCCTGGTGAAGCTTGAGACCATTTCTTCTTGTCCTGTAACTTGTTACTAGGGAGAGAAGGTCAAACCCCAACTCGCTACAACCTCCTCTCAAGTACTTGTAGAGAGCAATAAGGTCTCCCCTGAGCCTCTTCTTCTCCAGGTTAGACAATCCCATCTCTCTCAGCCAGTCCAAATCAAACCTGTGCTGCAGACCCTTCACCAGCTCCATTGCCCTTCTCTGGACATGTTCCATCACCTCAATGCCTTTCTTGAAGTGAGGGGCACAGAACTGGGCACAGGATCCAAGGTGCGACCTCACCAGTGCCCAGTACAGTGGGAAATCACTTCCCTAGTCCTTCTGGCTACACTGTTTCTGAATCAGGCCAGGATGCCATTGGCCTTCTTGGCCTCTTGGGAACACTGCTGGCTCATGTCCATGAGCCCTGGAGAACATGACTTGTGACCCAATCCCACATGCATTGGCTGCTGCTGGGCAGTACTGGCATAAGAGCAGGTCACACCCTGTAGCCTGACACATGGGTAGTGGCATATTCTCTTGAGAGCTTTGTCTTGGTGATAAAAACACAGCTGCCAGGTAAAACCCCTGAAATACATGGAAAGTACCAATAGCATTTTGGTACTTTTTTTCCACATTTTAAAGTATTCTGAAAGTTGAAGGGGGAGGAAAGAGCATATTATTGATACTATATTGCTACTGTAATTTAAGCAATTGGTAGAAGCACCATCTTGTCTTACAATGTACTCATATTTTTCTTAGCACCGGGTGCTTTAACTCCATTCTGAAAATCCTGAACTATTGTTTGACCCATAGGTTATTCATCCCTGTTCTTTACAGAGTTCACAAACATTTTCAAAGTGAGAAGAGAGAAACTGAACAGAAACTGAAACTACAGGTCCTTGCGTGTCCAGCAATATCAAGAGATAAGAGGCTTATCTCTTACAGCTTCTGTAACTTGTATATATCTTATAACTTTTGCAAGGCTGGATGTTTTGTTCTCTGCACAATAAAGTATTGTGTTTTTACATGTACACAGAAAGTTTTATTAGGTCAGGTGAAGTTTAATTAACATGTATTATTTAAGTCTAGGGCTGTAAAAGACAATATTTTCTAACGCAATTTCATTTTCATGGAAGGATTAAAATTTAAAAAAAAAAAAGACACAAAGGGTGGTAAAAGAGGGCCAGGTAAAATTACACCCATTACATTGGATTAAAATGAAATTTGCCCCTTATCAAGTGCTGTACATTGACAAAACAGTTTTCTAGCTTAAGGATTCCTTCTCTTTAAACCATTGGGTTGTCTTAGCACTGGCAGATGTTTGTACTGTGATTCTTCTCCCCTCACTGGAGCAGAAGGGGTGATGGAAACCTTAACAAAAACAAGGCATTCCAAGTAGCTAATCAAAGGAGAAAATAACAAACATTTTTAGTGAAGAGGAAAGGAACAAAATGAACAAAGATGCATTTAAATTAAAAAATAATCAGTTATTTAATAACACTTTTATACTGTACCTCGCTGGCGTGGAACTAACCTTCTTCATAGCTGCCCATAGAATGTCGTGTTTCAGATTTATGACACACTGATGTTTTGTCTAGTGCTGAGCACTGTTTCCACAGTGCCAGAGTTTTTCTCTCACTCTGCCACCCTTTCCATGCCCCAGCCAGTAGACAGCTAAACTGAAATAACCAGAGGAATATTCTATACCATGTAACATCAAGTACAAACAAAAAAATCTTTTCTCTTCCACAGTAACCATTACTCTTAGACTAGCTGAGCATCAGTCTGCTTATGGGAATTGATGAATGATTGCCTTTGCATCACTTCTTTTTTCCTCTCTCCACTTTCCTTCATTTATTAAACTGATCATAATCAACTATCAAACATGTAAACATGTGTCAAGCACATGTAACACTCATGAGGACCATAAATTTTGTTAGATTTTACCGATCACAGTACATCATATGAAGATAGCACCAGGAATAGCATGCTCCAAGTTTAAAGCAAGACTGAGGAGGCTAGTAAATTCCCTCAGTAAGTGGAAAAATGAATTCCATATGACTTTGGAAAATGAACGTGGGAAAACTATTTTTTTCTGTATAACGACTTCCTTTTATCCTGAATAAATTAATAAAGAAGGAGGAGGGGGATTTCTTTTTTAGTATATCAAAACTGCTGACTGGATAAGCAGCAAAAAAAAAAAAAAAAGCATTATCTTTACAGAAAAAGTAACTGACCTCTTAAGTCTGATTAAATTTTAAAATTAGCTAGATTCACTGTAGATATGTGGACAGCTGCAGCATTTTTGCATTTCATGGTGATAATTAACTAATATGATAGATAAAGTCATATTTTTACTATTATTTGTAAAATAAAGCCATGTTTTATGGCTTTATTATGACTTCTTCCAATGCATGACACAACAAAAAATGGCTGACAGTTTTAATATACAGCTAAAAATAAAAACCCTCATCATTTTACACTGAATAGAGAAGTCTAAGCAAACATCCTGATTAATAGTTATAAAAGTAAAACATTATTTTTGTTAAAGCTTACAGGAGGACATATGAACTAGATCCAGTTGAATTCTGTTTCAAAGCGCATAACTATATATTCTTTGATTGAGACTGTGGGACAGAGTGCAAGACTTGCAGAAAGCATAGTCAGTAACATATTGCTACCCAAGTCAGGAATAATCTCCTTTTCAAGGCCTCATTTTAAGTCATGTATGGCTTAGACAAATGTAGCCATTTAGACATTTCAGTTCAACTTCCAAATATGAGATTTTTAAGCTGAATTGCAAAGAAAAAATACTCCAGGTATTGCCAGCAGGGATTTAACATAACAAGGGTTTAACTCCATGGTAGAAAACTCCATGTTTCCTGATCTTATGGAAAACATTTCTCCAGATTGTGAACGTTATATATCTCAGACTTCAATCTTCAAATGTTTTAGCAGATATTTGCTGTTGTACCATTCAAAAAATTCTCCGTGTTATACTGGATATGTTTGAGAGCTGCAGGATGCCATTAACTACTGTATTCAAACCATATCTGCAGCAACAATGAGCACAGAGCTTTAGAATCGCAGAATCAAAAAGCCGTTTGGGTTTTAAAAGACCCTTAAGACCATTGAGTGTAACCATTAACCCACCACTAAACCATGTCCCTGAGCACCATGCCTATGTGTCATACCTTCAGGGTACCTCCCTCTGTAGCCTGTTCCAATATTTGACAAGCCTCTAGGCAAAGACGTTTTTCCTAATGTCCAATCTAAACCTTCCCTGGCACAACTTGAGGCTGTTTCTTCTTGTCCTACTACTTGTTACTTTGGAGAAGAGACCAAAACCTGTCCTCCCAGCTTACAATACTGGAAAGGATTGATCTCGCTACTGTTCAAGTGCACCTTGCTCCTGACATCTTCTCTCTGTCCTATAACCCAGGTACAAAAGAAACAAGTAAAGAGATAGTTTACCCTGAAAAATCAATGCTCCTTCCTGCAGGAGCTCAGGGAGCGTGGAAGCAGCAGCTTGGTGGCATAGTTCATAGGTGGAGGAACAGGAATTCAGGCACTTAGGGATCCACATTAAAATGGGGTTCAGGGGAGGGCAGGACAGATGAAAGGAGGAAAGACCAGAAAGAAAACGAAATCAAGTAATACTTTCTTCACACCTAACTGGATCATATAGTTTATGGCTAATTCTGGCTCCAGATGTTTAAAAGCTCTAGAAATAAGCTGCTTCCAATGCTCTCACTGCACAAATCTGTGCACATGCCTTTTCTGCAGGAGCTGGCACAGCTCTGATCAGCCTCAGAGCAGGAAGAACCATTACTGCTGCTCTGTTACCACTTGTCATCTGGTCACCTACGTCGGTGCTCAGCTGCATCAGTGACACATCTTTACTGCAGATAAGGCTGACAGAAGTGTAGTGAGCCATACCAATAATGCAGTGGCAGGTAAATCTGAAGCTAAGCCTCAGAAACCTTCCAAAAGGTTACAAATACTTTATAGTCACAGCTGCATGGTATGTATAGAAAAAGAGATGAAAGATAATAAATAGAGAAAAGGATTACTAAAACTTAATTGGCAAGTTGATACCACTGAGATATAAAAGGCTCTTATTTTTCCTTCATTTAAAAGCGTGGTTGCCTTTTTAGCTGTATTGCTTTCTCTCCCATTTCACTGCTAACCCAGTCAGATGGGTAAAGACAGAATTGCTCATATAGTTGCTTATCTACGCAAAGAGATATTAAAAAAAAATACAAAAAAAAACCAAACAAAAAAACCACAAACAAACAAACAAACAAAAAACCACCAGAAAAACCCAAAACAAAACAAAAAAAAACCCACATCTTTTGTAAATTGATTTGAAGCATTAAGAGTTAGATCATCCTGGCATCCTCATATTTTTTCTGCAGAAGAAAGGTCATGCTAAAGAAGGATGGATTCTGTAGAATATATAGAACATCTTAGTCTATGGCAGACTCAACTTTCCAGAGATTTATGCAGAATGATGGCTCTTACTTTAATAAGGTTCTATATTTTTAGAAAGTATTAGTGACATGTTTTGATCAGTTTAACACTCCTCCCTCTGCCAGAAAATATGTCAGTTCATCATAAAACTGGCTGCCAAAACATGTCTTTATGGAAAAATATTTTCCAACACCTCTCTACAATGTATGTAACCTTCCTCCCTCTGCACATTTATATCCATATTGGTTTAAAAAGAGAAGACAATTTAGATAATGAAGACATCTAAGAAGCAGCTGTCTAAATTTTAGCGGATACATCGGGCGTCTAAAAGTGGTATTAACACTTGTATTTTTCTGTGAGTTAAACAGTTATCTTGAGGGATGTTTTTTTTTTTCTTTCCTTCTTTTCCAAAATTCACTCAAATGTAACAGAACTTTCTCCTCCAAATTTTATCTATCTGCAGCAAGAAAAGCATCTGTTGACACTGTGGGCAAAGATAAAATTTAAGATAATAAATCACACTGGTCAATAACCAAACCCTGAAAAATCAGATCAGTAAAAAAACACTAAAACTATCTATCAACCCTTTTTTGACCAGATTTCTGTGGACAGATCTTTGCAACTCGTGATGTTAAACTGGGGAACTGTGATAGTCTGCCTGGATGATGATGTTACAGAACTTGTTGCATAGTTTTCCACTGTTGAATTATTCATCACTTTCTGCTGTGGAAAAGGTGACTCCTGTGATGCTGAGAATAATTCTAATTTACATACATATATGTACACACAGTTCTTATCCCAAACACCATGAATCAGATCGGTATCAGAACTTAGGGACCAAAAATTAAAAACTGAAACTGTGTAGTTTCCCCTCCTAATGCCTTTCTGGATCAATTTGGGATTAATGCACCCAAAATCCACTGTAAGGTCATTTAAAATTCTCCACTTTATCATTATCAGACCAAATGAGTACAATTTAGATTGTTCCTCACTGCCTCTTTATGAAAGTTTTAAAAACAAACAAATAAAAATCCAACAACAACAAAATCAACAACAACACACAACCTCCCCAAAACCCAGCAAAATGCAAACAAAAAACAAATCCAACTACACAAAAACCATGCAAACAACTCTTGCTCCCTCCAACCTAATCCTGATACAACTTCAAAACTGTGTCTTGCTAATACACAGGCATGCCACTGACTAAGAAAGAAGAAAGATGGGCCAACGTTCATGCTCCTTCCTTTCAGAAATAAAAACTTTGCTGCAGCCCCTATAAAGGTACAATTTCACAACAGTATTCACATTCCTTCGGGGCGTTTGTTGGGTTGAAACTTGGTTTCAGCCATTGGTTACAATTTGCTCTAATAGGTTTACAGGACATTTACCACACACTTTCCGAAAGATAACATGGAAAAAAGGCACCTTCCTCTAAGCCCCTGCAGCCCAATGCTACAACAGCCAGCATACGGCACACAAGGAAAGGGGTATGACTGCCAAAACAGCTCAGAGATTTTAAACATAGTCAGTCAGTAATTCTTTTCCCAGTCACGGAATCTGCAGCAGAACTCTATGTCCACGTGTGGGGTCTCCCTCATCTCACCGCTCTTTTCCATCTTTTATCCATGCATCAGTGCTGACACCTGACAACTACAAGGATTCATTTTAGGTTAATGAGATCCAGACTGAATGGTCAATATAATTTGCAAATAAGCACCATTGTCCAATCATCACTTTCCACTGATCCTTCTTGGACTTTAAAGTACAGCTGTCTGCAGACCAGCTGAAAGTGTCAAGCTTGCAAACAGGGAAGTTATGAAGGCATGAGAGAAAAGGAAGGCCTGAGCAATACTGCACTAACCAAAATCACAGTTCCAGGAAAACATGAGAGGGAAGAAGTAAATCTCAAAAATAATGTTTCATTTTGACATTTTATTTCAGAATTGGCCTCATTAGTCTTCAGTAGCTCTCAAACATTTCCCATTTCAGACAGAAAAAATATTTTTTTAGTCCTTTAATTTTTTTTTCCTTATTTGTGAAAGTTGAGATAGCATATTCAGGTAACTAGCTCCTCCACCCATTTTTTTTATTATTATTATTATTTTTTCTGTTATCAGTAGTTGTAAGCTCTGCCTTTCCTTGTCCTTTCCAGATGGCCTTTCCAGTACAAAATGCTCTAACTCCACAGTGATGTCCAGTACTTGAGGTTGCTTGAGATACTTGCATGATTCCCACACATAGCCCTCCCAATAAAATAGCTTACTCCAACTATTTAGTTCTAAAATATTATTTTCTCATGTCTTGTAACCTCAGTTGTACAGTAAGCTTAGAGTTCACCAGAGTTATAAAATAAAGTACAGCTCCAAACCCACATTCTTTTGGCTTGTCCTCTTCCACGTCATGTCATTAGCTACACAATCAAAATGAGAATGACTCCACATTACTTCTTGGATTCCCTCTGTATCATCAGGGGGACCTCAAGTGTCATCCACCAAGGTGCAATTCAATGTAGAGAAGTAATGCTCTCCTTATATTTAGGTGGAAAGGGGTGAGAAACATTCAATATGCCATTTTAATTGGGAACGCTGAATGTTATTTGGAAGTTTCAAAGCACTACCAAAGACTGGAAACCTAAATCACATGAGAGGAGCTGAAAAAATAGCGTCTTCACAACACTCTCATTCCTGATAGTGCAGTACCTGCATGCATCACACCCTTTTATACTTTGGGACATTCAGGGCCAATTCCTAACCATTTAACTTAGTAGCAGGCTTATAAAAAGAATTTTTACGAAAAGATAAGGTAGGCTAAGTGTAACACCACTGTAGTAAGTTTTTTAAAAAAAGACTAACCTCTCTGAGATATGTTGCAATCAATACACAGAAGTATTCTTTCCTGAGTAGATGGAAACACACCATGTAATTATTTTGTGTTTACAGAAAATAAAACAAAGTCCAAAGTGTAGAAATATCTTGCTCTTGAAGTAGCCACTAAGTTTTTGGTGCATTTTTACTTATACTCACACACAGAGAGAATTAAATAAAACTATAAAATTAAGATACAGACTTTATATCTTCTCTAACTTCAAATAAAACTATAAGGCCAACAGACTCACACATGCAACCTCCATCAAATACATTTGCATACAGACTATTTCAGAAAGAGAAGCCCTAAAATGACTTCATGATCATTGATACCATAAAATCACCATGGTTCTGGTGTAGGAACCTCTCTTTAGATACACAAGAGAATTGTGGATGACCTGATTGTTTCTCTGGAGCTTTCTTTTCACCATCTCTTTGTTGCTGATCTTTGATGCCTGCAAAGATGGGAAGCATAAATTATAATGAAAACAATAAAAGCAAAATAGTGCAAAAAAGGGAACAAAATAAGAAACACATAGGAGTAAGAGAAGGAAATGAACATGAGTGATATGCTCCAAGGGCAATCTTAACCCTCTATATTCTACTTTTCCAAAGGACAACAGACCCCACAAGGATTTAGGTGCCAATAACTCAGTCCAACCTTTGGATTTATTTAGTTCAGTACTTCCTGCAATGAACCAGTGTCCCCAGTGCATGGCCACAATAGGTTTGTAACGTCTTAGCTTTATGGACAGTGTTTTAATCTTTTTCTTTCAATACTGTTAATTCAACCGAGTTTTAAGAGTTGAAATTCTTAATCAAACTAGTCTCTACATTCCCTTTTTTTGCAAATGTATTCTTCTGACTCTTTATATAGGCTCTTAAAAATTATTTGATTCTCATTAAGTATTCAAACTTACAATGTTCATCAAGAAAGTATTATTTTTTTTTATCTTTGAAGAAATAATTCTTATCCTCCTGACACTGGTGAATAGTTGCTTAATTATTGTTAGGCAATTAATACTCCAGTTACTTTCAATATTTAATTTCAAACTTCTGTGTTCTTAATATAGAAAGCAACTCATGATAATGGCATCAAGCAGTCAGTCTATGCCCTACAGCATATTTATGTACATAGTGCCCCTGTCATTTGAACTGGGAACAAAATCTTACCCTCTGCACTTTAATCAGAAAATATCTTCCTTCAAAAGAAGTTTACTCTCAGTTAAAACCAAACAAAAAATTATCCTCACCTTGCCCATAAGAAACCCAACAAAAATCAAAATGCACAACCTTGAAACACAGAGGAACAAAGGTTCATATTTTCCTAGTTCATTAGAAAACGTGATAAAACAGATCTTTATTATCATGTGTGTTTTGGACAATGATCACAGCCCATCAGATAGCCCTTTCTAACAAACTGCCTTCCAATAATTTCATTTCCAATTTAAAGACAAAATTTGCATAAATAATTTCATTACCAGAAAGACACAGCATCTGAAGCTCAGTCATATGTCAAAAAACATTACAAGAGAACAGGAGTTAAATTTGGAGTTACCTCCAGGTAGAGATGCAGCCCCTATCTCAAAAGGAACTTGAGTCACAGCATATTGATAAATACTGAAATGTAGTCATGGTATAATCTTGTTCCTCTCTTAGCTGTCTAGTGGATCTTTCATTTGATCCAAATAAATTTTATGTTATGATACTTCAGAACGTTTATAAATACAGATTGGAACCATAATGTAAGACCAACCAAGGCACATGACTACCAAAGAAGAAACTCTGTAATAAAAGAACTTACAACCCTTATTGTAGGCTAAGCCAACATTAACATAGACCAGAGCAGGCCAGTTCAAAAAACACAATAATCACACACTCCTTTGCCCTGCTATACCAGTCAAAATGCAAAAAAAATATAGAAACGGACTGGCAGTATGGTAGACTTGTCAAAGTGTCTGACAAGGCAAAGAACTGATTGCATGCGATTAGAAACCTACAAAAAGCAAGTTTTGAGGACAGAAGAAATGTCCCGAACAAAGATGGTCCTAACGGCATCAAGAAACACTGAAAGGACCTGAAGAGCCACCACAGAATCAGCCTCTCCGGGTTACCACCCACTTGCTTTCATCAGACTTTCCTTTCTTTTACTAAATGCTAAGACTGTGCAGTGTATCCTGCTGGCTTTAACAAAGAAGTCAGAGCCGGAGGCTCATGAAACAATACGCAACTCTATTCAACTCCTTAATTTTTTTTTTGCAGTGAGCCAAGCAGGTTTCACCCTCACTGTAGGGATCGCTTTGCTGGTTTCCTACTGGTAGCAGCTGGTGAGCAGTTCAGGAATTCTTCCCCAGTCCTTATTTTGCTCACATAACTGTAACTTGGGTGTTGATCCTGCCACTTTGTTAACAGACAAAAAAGAGAAACAGCTTTCCCAACATTCTCTATAGAAATAAGCAGGCATTTTCTCCAAGCGCAGACACAAAAATAACAAAATCTCTACTTTCAGTAGGAGCATGAGCAAATCAGCAGTTATTTGATCATTTAAAACACATCTTTATTAGATTTTTCAAAGACAAGTAACATTTCCTTTAGTTAAGAATGAACATAAATATGCCTAGATGTGTCTGCAAGCAAGGGTACACAAGACATAACATAACATGAAATATAATTGAACATCAGAGTGATATGTCTTTTTCAGAAGAACAATTACTCTGGATTTCATAAATGTGAAATTTAAAAGAAAGCGTTTTCCAGCAATATTCGTGCTATAATCAAAAAATATTGATTTTACTGCACAAAAGGTTCTGCTGTTTCTCTCAGTCTTTTTGGAGTAGTAGGAAGACTATTTGAAATAAGGTATTTTTTTTACATTTGAGGGATTTGGTTTTTGTGTTGCTGGTTTCTGGGTTTGGGGTGGATTTTTTCGGATGCAAATCCAGCTTTCTCTGAACCTGACTACAGAGTTAGACAGATAATTGCAAGCTGTCAGATCGAAGACTGTTCCTGACTAGGTTGGACAGGCATTGTAATTTTGCCTTCATCTATTTCTATAAACAGCATACAAACCACATTTCTTTTTTTAATAGGACAAGGATATCTGAGATTCATCATAAGGAAGATATTTACCCCTCACAATTGTGGGTTTGATTTTAATAATAATAGAGCTAAGGGCTGCACGTTACACAGTTTAAGTAATATAATGTTGAACAAGTGGGGGGAAATGGAGAACTAGGTGGAGCACTATCTAAAAAAATCAAAGTTTTGTTAGCACAAAAGATCATAAAACTCAGAGTTGTCTTCTGCCTTTAAAGACTCATTTCCTGGCAGGAGCTCCTCATTTACCTCCATAATGGTCTCAAAGCCTTTTCCAGAAGTGTTTTGCAACTTCTGATCGGTGGTACCTGAACTGAAACCACAACCAGCCCCAGCAGATCAACTCAGGGTGGAAAAGCATCACCTCCTAGCCCTGACTTGAAGGGTAACATTAACATTAATACCACAATTTTAGCCCAAAGGAGAGTAGATTATTCTTATTCTTCTGTCTTAAGTACAGGGGATGTCAGATTTCTGTCTTGTAACAGTCCCTATTTCCTCAGACTAATATATTTATGGGTCAAATTTATAATATCTACTTCATATAAAAATGAAGCTTCCAGGAAGGAAATCTGTCAATCTGGACTATTCAGATACCACCAAACCATTCAAAAGTCGAAGGTGTTTAAGGTCTAAATAAGAAACAACAGATGAATGCTTCATTGCATAATACAGAATTCTTTCTTTTTTTTTTTCTTTTTTTTTTTTTTCCCCCTACTCTTCAGCTCCTGTATTTAGATTTCAAAATTTACTGCTTTCTGTGGTCAGCCTGGTTCAGGAGTGCCTGGCACCTCAGTAAAAGCAGATACTAGAGGAAAAGACAAAACAACAAGCCATAATCTTCTGTTTGATATTTAATTGTAGCAAAGCCAATTAAGCAGGAAGTTGCTACAGAAACCCATGACACTTCTATGCAAAAAGAAAGAGAAGTGTATCAAAACATGCACATGAAAGTAAAATCTACCAGCAGACCAGACTGTGAAACTGCTGTTTACTCTAACTGCAGGTGGTTTAAAATTACAGGTTTTAAAGCTATCATTCGGAAACCAAGTAAAAACTACTATCATTGTTTGGCATCAGAGTTTTATAGGACTGATGTGCCATTGGTGAGTGAAGCATGTTTACATTAAAGCATATCAAACATAAAATGAAAAGCAGTCTACAAATTCAGAGGCAGATAGGGGGGTGGGGGTAGCAGAGACAAAAAGCACATCAAACCACGTTAGTCACCTCACTATTTGTATTTGAAATACAAGTGTCATTGTCAAGAACTCTATTTCTTTTAGGAAGCTAAAACTTCGCTTCAGAACCAGAGAAGTACAGTTTCTTCTAGGAACCTAAAATTAAAATGGGACCAACCAAAGAGTCAGATCAATTTTTGAGATAAAAACCCAGATCCCAAATAACAGAAAAAGATATCTCGTTTGGACAATCTAGACTACGAGAAATTAAAAAACATTACAGAAATGGAAAAAGCTAGAAGATATCTAACATTACAGTTTATGGAAGGATTAACCATTGCCTCATTTTCCTCTGAATATGCTGAGTACTTTCTATCAGGCAATAATGGGTCCAAACTGAAATGAAATCCTTGGCCCAGTTACAATCACCAGTAGGACTTGTGGTTCTGTGTTGATGCTTAAAAACCAAAACACAACAACTGGCTTTTCCTTGCAGAAGTGAATCAATCATCAGACTGTAACTTTCAAAAAGAGACTGTGAAAAAAGATCTACAAAAAAATCTTAGGATATGACTGCAAAATGCTTTCTGAATATCTATTCATTTCCATATTGACAGTGAAAGTGAAATGCATAAGATATGCTTGTAGTTATAAATTACTGCTTTAATTATATTCATATTTCTTGATTATGGCATTTACAAGTCTTCCCATGTCAGTTGCATTCCAGTTTAAAAGGACAGATCTGAGAAAGCTGAGAAACATTACCAGACAATCACGACTACACAACACAATTAATGACAACACTGTGTAATTAATTCAGATTTTGTCTCTGCTGAATTCTAAATTCTCTCAAGCAAGACTGTTTTTTTCAACAACCAAAAAACTCCAAAAAGTGAGAAGTATTAAGGTCCTAAATTAAGATCACTTTTTGTAGTAAAGGTTAGAATGACATGTGGATTCCTGTTTGCATTCTGTTTGTGCTTTGACTAACAAGTAGATTTCTTTTTTTTTTATTTCAAATCCCAATTCTGTGATTCCCTTTTCAAAGTGCATGATTTCTAAGTAGCACCATCAAGAATATTTAAGGAAACACTTGAGCATTTCTGTATCTATCAAATTATCTTGACAATATCTTGAGGAAGGGAAGAATTAATCAGAATTTAGCTTAGCTTTTATTATAAATGGGAAAAAAAATATAAATTGACTGCAAATGCCTAATATTGAGAAGTTATTAACTTCATATCAGCAAATGACTCATTTTTCTGTTCTTCTGGAACTTACAGAAGGGAATCAGTATCAAATTTTCTAATCAGAAAATTAATTTATATCAAAATGCAAAGGTCTATATACGGATATGGTACCTATATATCTCATCATTCTCCTGCTACAACTTAAGACTCACACTGCCAGTGGTGTTAAACGTTAGTAGTATACAATACAAACAACTGCCCTAAATGGCAGGGCAACAGCTCAGAATGAACTTTCCCACTGTGACACCCTTTTGCAACAAGCAATTGCCCTCCTTCAGGAAACAGGTTGCACTTTTAGCGGCAGAGTTGCAGTTAGTAGCAGGCAATGCTCCTCTGGTTGACAGGCACTCAGTTTGCAGCTCTGCCAGGTACTGCCCCTTTAACTTGCTTGTGAGAAAAGGGGAAAGCAAAAACTTAACTATAGCCTTAGCATATGTCTGAAGTTTTAAGAAAAGTTTGTTAAAAATCCACTACTGCCTGAGTATTGGCCTCGTATTTTGAACCCAAAGTCATTTTAGGTAAACTACATCAATCTGAGGCGCATTTTAGCTGAGTATAAACTACTGCAGGACAAGCCCCGAGAAGGCCAAAGGTTAAAATTTTTCTGCCTGCATTAATTAAACAGATAACTTGCAATGAGACTAACTGAATGCCAGAGCCAGAGGGATAAAATCATGGCTAACAGTAGAAGGACATCTTGGATAGTTTTTTTAATCATTTTCTAAGTTTCTTGGGTCAGAGGAAACCCAATTATTATTCCACGATTGTTTCCAAGAATTCTCCAAGCTATTCACAGTAAAAATTGGTGAACATGGTGGAAGATAGTAAACATCCAGATGAATGAAAAACAATAAATATTTTCTCCCTTTAAAAAACAGAGGTTTAGGAGCAATGAAGGTATGGTAGACCAGACATGAGAACTTAAATTCATAAAAAATACAGAAGCAAATATTTAAACAATGTAAAGCCCTTGGACAAGAAAAAATAATAATAATAAAAAAAATCAAGTTAAAGTTTTATCATGCTAGATCAGTCTAGTTTCCTTCTATGAAACAAGTAACATTTTTTAAATGGTGAGAAAAAACTGAAGTCTTGCCTGTACCTTAGCAAACTCTTGATGTGGTCATGTATGAGACCTTCTCAAAAGTCAGTCATGCTCTTCATGAGGCTACCATGGGGAACACGCATAACAGATTGCAAATATACACTAAGCATCTTCCTAGTGCACTTAAAAGGTAATGAATCATCACAGACAGATCTGAAGGGGTCTGTTCTACATCCAACAGCACATAGTATTTTCATCAGTGACATTAAAGGTTTAAATGGAGAACAGAACAAGATAAAAATGGAAAAGGACCTGAAGATGAAGTGTCTTGAAAAAAGGGGAAACAAACCACAAATGACTAGGTTTACAGCAATGACTAGGCACCACTGTCCAGGTGAAAGCCCTTAAGGGTCAAAAGTTATAATGGATCCCAAAACGAACCTAAGTAATGCACTATGTGACTGAAAAAGTCAATCAGCATGACATAGTACAGAAAATGAAATAAAACCTAGAGGATACCTAAGATAGGTAACAGTAACAAAGCTATCAGAACAGTAACATCCAGTTTGAGGTGTCATATCTCAGCAAAAAGGGGGTAGTTGCAGTGAACTTCACACAGTGGAGCAAGACTGTTGAAAGGATTTCAGGGGCATAATCTGTAAGAAAAGAGAATATTCATCTCAACCTCGGGAAAAAAAGAAAGTCTTTAATGCATCTCTGCAAGAGGATTCAAATGACATCTTCTTCCAATCTGGAATACAAATGAAGAGAAACCAGACTTTTAACTGGAACAAGGGAAATTTGGGTTAGATAAGAAATCCCACCAGCTGAATAATTAAATGGTGCAATAGCTTTTCCAAGAGTGTTGTTGTAATATCATATTTGGGGCTAACTAAAGTAATTAGACAAACATTTAGCTCAGAACAAGTTTGCTTTCTATTTTGGTAACAGCTGAATGCAGATTTGTAATAGAGAAAGCAATGCACATCTTAAATGCTCCTTTTACTGAAGTCTACAGGCTTGACAAAACAGCTCATTACTGCTTTGTAGCTACAAGGTCATTGAGCGTAGCATAAGACTTTCTCAGGCTTAAATCCCAAGTAAATTTTTTTATGAATATCATTTTCTGTAGAACCTAGAATTAAACAGAAATCATAGTCTCAGAACTATAAAAGTAGCTGCTACAAAACTGGTATGCAGAAGGTATACCATGGGGAAAGTTTTCAAAGTAGCCACAAAAAGTAAAATAAACATAAAAAACCAAAAAAACATTAATGTTATTTTAGAGAATTAAATGTTATTTTAGAGAATTTAGAGAAAAAAACAGCATGTGTTCTTCCTGACTTCTTGTTCAGATTGCATACCTTAGGTGTTTATATGCTTTTTCACTTCCCAACATACTCTTACACCCAATATCCATCCTGCATATTCCAACAATCCCTGAGAAACAAACATGACAAACATAAAAATTTTCAGTTTTGTCTGTTGTTGAGTGACAAATGAATACTTTCTGATAGTACTTTCCTACTGGTATGTCTATGAGAAAGTCTTGGTTTGGCTTTATTTTAAGTAAGGGCTTTGCTTCTCTCAAATTTATGTTTTGTACTAATTTTTGTAGTTTTAATACTCCTAGACCACTTTCTCAGTAACATTTTCTCTAGCAATTCTAGTGATACTACAATAATCTTGAGCACTACAAAAGAAAGTAGAAACTCATGCCAATTCAAGAAAATAGAGTGTTCTCAAATTAATATTTTAGCCTTTCTCTACCAAATAACTTAGAATAACCTCTGAACAGCAAGCAAGAAACTGAGATTTAGAAGAAAAGACTGATTGTTCATTCATACTATGAGGAATCTTTTAAGAACAGAAATATCCACCAGCCAAAAGCTCATCATGCACCCTACCAAGAGAACACCGTAACTTATTAAGCAGAGCAATTTAAATCAAAACCTTTAGGAATGAGATGAAATACTAACTAAAGACTTCAATTCCCAATCAGTATGTATGCTTTTTAACAAGCAAGTGCTTACAAAAACATTGATTAGTAATAAAGAAAGAAATAAGAATGAAAGGAAAGCAGGCAACTGCTAAAAGAGAAACTACATACATTGGAAGTAGAATATGACATACATACTTTGGATTTCAAACTACGTATCTATTTCAAACTCTGCAGCAACTTTAGTTACAGTAAAATATTTAAGAGCATATCAGTGTAATGTTCAGAACAATGATGCCATGTAAACTAATTTACACAACTTTGTGCTTTACAGAATTTTTGAAGCGCAGTCTGTTTTATGAAGATCTGATACAATTTGATATACATGCAATCTTGTATTCCATTTATAATAAAATAAATACTGCTGCCCATTTGGCAATGTAAACCAACTAGAAAATATATTATTCCATAAAATTTACTTTCTTTCTTTCCTAAATAAATAAATACATGAGTTCAATTAAGTCAAATGGATGAACACCTTAGTGCACAGAGCAATGTACCCACAGCACACACTGAACGGATCCATTGCATACTTTGCCATGGGGCCTCTTATGCAGGGTGGGTGGAAGCAGCACAAGCCAAAGGCCCATACAGTCAAGGTGAGTACTTTACCACTTAATTTTTTTTCCTACACACTATTAGGAACTAATTTCAAAAGGCCTTTTTGAAGTCCTAGGTTGCTTACAAGCAACAAAAATGAAAAAGAGGATTGCTATCATGTTCTGTGGAGCATCATGTTTTTGAAAGGCCTTTCTTGATGGAAAAACAGAGATACAATTTCCTTGTTTAAACAAGGGCAAGCTTATTCCAGGTACCACACAATTTCTGTCTACAAAGCCAATATTTCCTCTGACTGACATCTAATTTGATAATCTACAAGTGTTTTTCTGCCCTCTGGGATTAGGAGGCAATTATTAAAACAAACATCAAACACCTTCATCTTCTTATTATATCAACAGAGTTTGGTTTAGTTCACTCATTCATATAATAAAACCTTTGACTTTCCCACAGCATTCTCCTGGAGAAGATGGTTGTCTATGGCTTGGAGGAGTATACATTTTGCTGGGTAAAAAATAGCTGGATGAACGTGCCCAAAGAGTGGTGGTAAATGGAGTTAAATCCAGTCGACATCCAGTCCCAGGTGGCGTTCCCTATGGCTCAGTATTGGGGCCATTCCACTGTCTGGATGAGGGGTTCAAGGGCACCCTCAGAGAATTTGCACATGATACCAAGTTGGGTAGGAGTGTTGATAGACTGCAGGGCAGGAAGGCTCTGCAGAGGAATATGAACAGGCTAGATTGATAGGCCAAGGCCAATTGTATGAGGTTCAACAAGGCCAAGAGATGGGTCCTGCACTTGGATCACAACAACCCTATGCAGCGCTAAAGGCTCTGGGAGGAGTGGCTGGAAAGTTGCCTGGCAGAAAAGGAGCTGAGGGTGCTGTTCAACTGCAGCTGAACATGAGTCAGCGGTGTGCCCAGGTGGCCAAGAAGACCAATGGCATCCTTGCTTGTGTGAAGAATAGTGTGGCCAGCAGGACCAGGGCAGTGATTGTTCCCCTGTACTGGGCACTGCTGAGGGTGCACCTCAAGTCTAGTGTTTGATTTTGGGCACCTCACTATGAGAAAGACTTTGAGGCGCTGGAAAAGTCCAGATAAGTACAACAGAGCTGGTGAAGGGTCTGGAGCACAATTCTGATGAGGAGTGGCTGAGGGACATGGAGTTTTTTAGCCTGGAAAAGAGGGTGATCTTATTTGTTTCTGCAACTACCTGAAAGGAGGTTGTAGTGAGATGCAGGTCAGTATCTTCTCCCCGATAAGAAGTGACAGCATGTGAGGATGATAGGAACTGGCCTCAAGTTTCACCAGGGGAGGTTTAGACTGGATATTGGGAAAAAATTCTTAATGGAAAGGATTGTCAAGCACTGGCACAGGCTGCCTAGGGAAGTGAGGAGTCACCATCCCCAGAGGTATTTAAAAGAGGTGTAGATGTGGCAGTTAAGGACATAGTTTAGGGGGGGACTTGGCAGTCTTGGGTTAATGTTGGACCTGGATGATCTTTGAGGTCTTTTCCAACCTATGGTTCTGCATCTCATAGCTGCAATAACCTTCATCACAGCACCAACCGAGAAATGTCATCTGTCATCCAGAGTGACAAACCATTCTTTAAACACATTTATTATTAATAAATAACATTGTACACATTTTTCAAAGCATGGCCACTCTATATATCTTACTCAGTTGAGTTCACACTTCTTTATCAATTACCCTTATACTAGACATTGCATGACAAGCAGAAGATGAATGAAAGTAGTAAAGACAAATTCTGTAAGCTAGACACAGCACAATGCCCTGATGAATACATAAGATAAAGACATTGTTTACTTTGGAAGTTAACAGTAACAACAGAGTAGCACAGCAGAATAGCCATGTGTCCTGGACACACCTTTATTGCAAGCCAAACGTGGCATGCCTCTGGAGTTCACTGGATTGTTTTCAGGAATAATTGATATTCATTGCCAGTTCAAATGTTTCTACAGAGTTATATTGTTACAGGATATACCTGAAGTGAAACCTTTATAATATCAGAATAAAGTTTTTTAAAAGCACTGCTTTGTCAGAATTAAATTATGACATGAATGGAAAGTTCATTCCTAGGAGATGACAGTATCTCCAAGACATTACAAGGACATTAAATGACACTTTAGGAACTCAGATCTACTATAAAAAGCCTTTGCACTTTCTTTTTTTAAAACCTAATGGATTATGAGAGTCAAACTGGCATGTTAGAACTCAATTTTTTGCTATACCATTACATAGTACTCATGGAAACCCATGTACAGGTGTGTTAATTGAGAAAGTTTGCACTATGACTAAGTAATTCACTGAGAATTCTTGCTCATATATGGTGTTTGACATCCCAAAACATGGATTCATCTATCTTGAAAGGCAAGGTTTAGCCAAAGTCTTTCTTCTTGTCCGTAATCACACACTTACCTGTTTTCATAAACTTCTAAATTCTTAGTCTCAGTAGACTACCACAAGAAAAACAAATATATCTAAGAGTAAGAAAAGCACTAAAAACTCAACAGGTTTTGTTCTTTTCTTTCATTGCTTTGGTCACGAGGAACGTTGCCTTGATAATTACTAATGTCACTATGCACTCTATTGTCTCTAACTGATTTCTGTACCTATTATACAAAATAATATGGTGGGAACTGGATTACTGATGAAATAACAGCAGTTTAAAACAACAGAATTCCTGAAAATAAGGCATTTAAATCCTCTGTAAGGTTATCTCAGACGTAATATAGTGAGCATGTCAGAATCCAGTGTTCATAAGGTAGAATAATGGAAATAAAGAGAACTATTTATTGTATTGACAAAATAAACACTTACACCCACAGTCCTCAGTGGAAACATTGTCAGACACAAATGATAAAGTGAATTTGCAGGTTGATATGACAAAGTATTTCTATTCTTTTGAGGATGAACAAAGGGTAGGAAAAATGGGTAGGGGAGATGGGAGGGGATGAGGTGGGAGAGGGGATGTTCGGATGAGTCTAAGTGTAGGAAATATCAAAAATACCAAAAAATTTCTCTGACAAGTTATCTGTCATGATTACACAATTACCACATTTAGAAATGAGCTCAAAATATTTCCTACTTTTTTCAAATAAGCTCTTAAAAGAAAAAAATAACAACAAAAAACCCACCCACAAAAAAACCCAAAACCAAATAAACAACAACAACAAACAATAGCCAAAACCCAGCATGTCCAGTCATTTAGAGCCACCCCCAGGATGGCAAAATTTTCATGTACATGGAAAATTAGAGGGATGGCATATATCCATGGTATAGTAAGGTCCATTTGATCTTTGATAGTCTGGCTGCCACCCAGCTGTTCTCCACTTCCAAGCCAGAACACAACACTTGGATAGCTGTGGATCTCCTACTTAGCTCTGTGAACTGTACAACTGCTTCCAGCACCTCCCTCAGAATATTCTCATACACTCCCATCACTGAATGCTGTTACCTAGAAACTTTGGATTTAAGATTATGAATTCACAATTTTTGCTAACACTGTGGAGTGTGGGGAGTTTTTCCTAACAGTTCCACAGGTGAGCATAATAAAATTATGCTTTCATCCAATAGAAACCCCTTAATTCATAGCCTTTACCTTTTCAGTAAAATTCAGAAAACTTATCAAAATACTGAAAAAAAAAATCAATATTAAGCTGTGAGGCTTAAGTAAGATACGTTCAGATAGAAAGAAAGTGAAAATAATTTAAAACAAAGCACCTGCTCTAACCCCCCAGCACAGTGTTTCTTTTCAATATTTCAGCACAGCTCACTTTTCTAGTTTCAGTGGATCATCACAGTTGCAAGATATCAAGTTATTTGAGAAAGACAGCAACATAGTGATTGACTAATGATAGTATTACCTAGGTAGCTATTTCAGGATGCTTGACTGGACAAACACAGGGTCATTGATCTGAGAGTCAAGAGCAAATGCTATTAGTATGCTTTAGAGCTACTACTTCCTTACTACTGCAATCTCTCCAAAACTTGCAACTCTGTTGAGTTAGGACTTTGAGGAAATTTGACGTATAAGTGACTGTCAAAGCATATTTCTCGCTTGTTATTCCAGACAATAACCCAATACTTGGCTATGTGAAGACAGAAAAAACATGTTTTCTGAAACACTTAGCCTCTTCATCAAAATAGTCACAAATAACCCCCAAAATGTTTGCTAAAGCCTAATTTAACAGGAGACAGAAAAAAAACAAAGCAACCTTGTTCTGAATTATTGTTAAACACAAATTTTTATTATGCTTCTATCTTTTCACATGTTGATGATGAAATTAAAGAAATGATGAATGCACAAGGTTCGTATTGATGTTTTTAAAATGAAGATCAAGCAGTAATTGAGCAAAAGATATAGACAGTGCTAACAAACAAAGAGAAATTACTGGAAATTCAGCTCATCAGAATATTATGCAAGCTATCTCTTTAAACTCCACATTGTTTCCATTGAAAACAGAAGGCTAAGAATCATTGATTTCTTGAGTATAAAAGACGTGTCTATACACAAAGCATGGATAACAGTATTTCTATGCTCTAGCAGAAAAGCTGAAGTACTTTTTCTTTTCTGCAAAGCCAAATGCCAGTGTAGTAAATATCACTCTTGTCTTAGCATAATTCATGCAGTTCTCACTTCACAAAATACTCACTATTTTTTGAATAATCCCAAAAGACCTTCTGAAATGGGCTCCATGTCACTGAGATGCTGTGGCCAATGCTAGCTAATGGCATAGCTAGTACGATACCACTGCCCCGTATCTTGCATACCTTGTGCAAACCATGACAGCCTGCTTAGCTAACCTGAGCAGCCACTAGCCATTCTTATTCTAACCCCTTCAACAATTTTGACAGAATAACTCTGCAAGATGGAAAGGGAAGCTAGATTAAGGTAGAGGCACAACTGTAGACAGACCTAAAGATCATCGCACAGCACAAGTCTTACTACAGTGACAAGAACATCAGATTTCAGAGGACAGCCTGCACATTAAGGTGGAAAAAGGAATCTGTTTATACAAATATTTCACTGTTATGGCTACTTATTTTGAGTTATTTTCTTCAGACTAAGTAAAAGCTTTTCATATACATTCAGTGCATTCAGTATCTTATACTTTTTTGCCATTCCAAAGTGTTACACACCAAGTAATAATTTACTACATAATGTTGCTTTCCTAAGCTCACTGTACTATACAGACTGTAAGAACAGCATGTACATATTTATGTGAATTTCCATCTTAAGCAAACAAACTCTTAACTGCACTCATTTCCATTTTACTGAAAGATTAATATAGTCACATACTGCATGAGAGACAGCTTAAAATTAAAGCATTACAATCCCTAAACTGTCATGTGTGATAAGAAAGTCTCCATGGTGACAGGAAAATCCCCTTTGCAATATAGTTAGACATTAAATTTAGCACTTCTTACAATTTGACAGTCATTTTAGCAACAATAAACCATACAAATATATGTACCTATTACATGTGGGGGGCAGTAGGCACAGTTACATGTACTACAAAGCTCCACCTATGCTCTAAAAATCCTTTCATATTGCTAGATCTTCAGTTAGTTTCATTTTCTATTTGGTGTCCCAGTAAACCTCAAAAACATTAAGTTCATAAATACCACCAAACTCAGTTTTGAACAGGATAAAGCCACTCTGTAATGCCAAGGGACAACTTAACTCACAGGTCTTTGTTCAAAATGCTGAAACAGCTCAGGTCTCATAACTAGAGTTTCTGAAGGACATAGCCAAATTTTTTCTGCCAAGCTTCACATTTCATGAGAACTGTGTTATATAGTCCCAATATAAACATGATTATATTTGGTGTTTGGCTGGATGTTCCACACTAAAAATTGAGTTTTTATTTAGGACAATCATTTTAACTAAACACAACCTGTGGTTCAGGCACTGATGGATTAAGTGTGATACCTCATCAGCTAGTAATGCTATGTTAAGCCTAAATTTGAAATTCAAAGTTGATACTTTAAATACATTCATTTCTCCATGCACAGAAAATCATATACACATCTACTTTTGAATTTTTCTTACCATCACAACCAATCCTAAACTTCAGCAGAAAAGCAAGCAACTTGTGCAGGAAAGATTACCATTTGTAATCAGCACACACAGTATATCTTCTTCAGCTGGCAGCTAGAAAGAAATAAATCCCATCATTTTTACTAAAAAGAAGAAGACCATCTTCTAAGTTGCCAGTTGTCTTTCATTTTTTTAAATGATCCTACTAAATGTTTGGGATTGGCTTGGTTTGTTTTTTAAAGTGTTTACTACTCCTTAGAAGAACAAATTCCTTTTGTCATATTGCCATAAATATTGGATCAATACTTAAAATTGTACAACTTTGCCCTGCCAGTGAAAATGCTGAGAGTTATGTGTGTTTACTGAGGTTGCAAAACACAATAAGAATCTATCACCTTAAGTGGACATTATAAGCACAGAAATGCCTCAACATCAGGAGAAGTCCAGGCACTAGCTTCAAGATTAAGGTTTCCTAAACTTTGCATTGAAGACCCCTCATCATGAGCCAATCTTGGTTTATGCTGACCTTGCACTGAACAAAGCAAACAGCATCCTTGTCCTAAGAATCTCACAACCAGCACTTCATACTCATTCAGAGTGTCCTAAAAAACAGCTGTCAAAAATTCACAATTGGTATTTCTATTTTTTAGTGAGTTCTTCATCCCACCCTTCCCCCTTTACAATTCAAGCAGAATCATGCAAAATATTGATAGAGGCTCCCTACATTGCGATGTAATTATCGTGGTTAAGAAAGAGTTTTGAAAAGTAAAAGGTAAAAGTTTCCCTGTTTCACAAAGATAATTTTAAAGATTATTTGTTTCAAGATACAGTTAAAAGTAGGGTATGGAATCTTGAATATGCAAATGCATTCATATATCTTCAACCCTCAATGTGACCATAGCTATAATTAATCTTCCTATATTCAGAATTAATTCCCTATGTTCTGTGTGTCTATTAAATCTCGTCTTTAGTTTTATATATTATACTTGCCCCAGTCTCAAAGTGGGGAGATTTATTATGCTTACTTGTTGAAAGACTTTCATTGTTCAGGCTATTAGTTTGATTCATCGTCAAGTTTTTAAAGGTCAGCTGCAAACCCACAAACAACCTGACAAACAACCAACCTTTGTAGATGAATATCAGATTTACGTGATATTATATCATTCTCATACTCTTGTAATTTGCAACAATCTAGTTCACGATGTGTCATTTAAAGATATGCACATCTTATGAATTATATGAATTATTCATGACTTCAAACCACCAATAAATTTTCAGAACTATCATCCTTTCTTGGTACATGTTCCCATTTATATAATTTCAATTTCAAATAATTTATTGAGAATTCGAAGTGATAACCAAGAGCACATCTGAATTTGAGTGCTTTTTTCTCCATTACATAATCTACAGTAAAGTAGTGCAACAAAAGATACTCAAATGAAGGTATCGCTATACTGACCATATAGCATTAGTTAGCTATATACTGATCATGTTTTATTTATATCTGGAAGAAACAAGATTGCAGCATTATTGCAACACTGTAGTGGATTTAATTGTCTTTTGCATGTGCTTACGCACACGTACACATCAGCCAATAGTCATGTAGCATAACTGTCAGGCTCTTAGTGCAACTGGAGATCTGTAGACCACATGAAGAAAACATGGCGACAATGACACCACAAGAATTTTCAGCTCACATTTCATAAAAATTGAAGTTTGATGTAGAAAGAAAGAGATGTGACAATGGTGAAAAAGTCGGGTCCATGCCTGGTTTGGAGGTCTGATCCCAACACTAGTCACTTGCTCTACAGTAAATAATTCATTCTATGTTTTCAAGCTTTTTCAACAGGAAAGCAATATTCTTTTATCCATATGTATTGACTGGGAGAAAGAATCACAAAAAAAAATATTTTACTTCTTTGATATGTGAAGTGGCAAGAGTCAGAGACTATATATATATATGTATGTATGTGTGTGTATGTATATATATATATACGTAATGTATGCACATATATGTATATGTGTTTGCTAGAAAAGGCCCAGATAAGAGTACATGGAAATTACTCATCTAAAGATATCTTTACCACTTGTGTGAGGATGGAATCACTTGACTGATATTTGGGATACTTACTGTTAATAGTTTATTCATTGTTCTACTTCTTTTTGAAAATGCAAGGCCTTGCATCTGTACAGTGATTAGTATCTCTCATAGTACTTGCTTTTTGTTTTTGCAAGTCACTAGACTAGTTTCTCAGCATTACTGAATGGATTATTGATCTCACTTACTGTATGCTTGTAGTTGACATTGATCACTTCAGAATCCTTTGAAGGTGTTGTATTTCTTCAGTATAAAATTGATATCTCTAGACATTGCAGTGTCAAAAAAAAAAGAAAAAAAAAAGAGCCTGAAATAGCCACAAAGATTCTACCAGCAACATCAGAATGGTTTTTAGAAATCACATAACAGAAACAAATGGACTTAACAGCCCTGAGCTGTGGCCAATGAAGATTTTAAACACTAAAATAAGCCACAGTGGCAACCACATGGCAATAAATGACACCTTTTCAACCATACTTCACATTACCTTTATATGAAACAAGTCATTACTTCCAAAATAAACATGACTGTGGAATTTCCTTATAGGTTCATTAAAACCATTGTACACACCATTGAATTCTCAGAGATTTATAAGCACTGGCAAGTGGTCTATCACATGCCCAAAAGCTACAATGTTACAAAAGGAGAGAGGGTACAGAAAGGAATACAATACATTGATACTACTATAGTGCATATGCATTTATGGGGAATCCTATTTTGTGCAGAGAAATTGATTTCCATCCCACTCTTGGGTTCCTCAGGAGCACACAGATTACTGGAATTTATAAATTTACTAATGTGAATTATCTCATGTCTCTCCTTTAAATTGTATGTTTTAATCCTATACATTATGAAGTAATCCTGGGACAGATTTTCCATGCATGATAACTGCATAGCAGTTTGTATGGAAAGCAGAAACTTATTCTTACTTGCATTAGGAATACTTCAGAACATAAAGGTCCTTTAATTTCATCCACAGCAAGCACAACCTTCCAAAATTTTGTTTATAGGAAATATTTGGCACTCTACCACTTTCTATCCTGGTACTCCAAATTGCTTCTGTTCATAACACTTTTCAAAACATAAATAAATAAATAACATAGGGTCATGGGGTTTTGATTTTCAAGTTTCCTGAATGTCAGAAAGAAACCAGCTTATTGAATATGACCAAGTTACTGCTGGTCACATTTACAAAGATCAGAGACACACTGAACCCCTGGTTTAACTATTAGATGATGCTTTAAATACATGGTAACAAGATGCTACAGTTGAGCTGGAGCTCCTAAAAGGGGTCACTTGCCTTCAGTTTTCTTTCACTATAAACTTCAAGCACAAAAGAGCTGACTGTGTAAAACAAAAATACAAGGATGCAAAGAAAAAAAAAGACTATATCAGTAAAGACAAAGGCACCTGTGATCCCACTTTCATTCACATGCTAATTTTCCCATCTGGAATATGCCTAACTACAGCTCTAGCGGAAATCAGCATCTCTTGGGAGAAACAGCATAGCCAAGGAGCCAAAAGAGTAAGTACCTGAATTAGCCTTCAGGACAATGTGTAACATTTTCAGAAATGAAAAGCTTATGTTTGTGATACTGTTTCATTGTTTTGCAGTAAAGACTCAAAAACAGAGAAAAGTTGACAAAAGGACAAATTCTCTAATACCCTCGTCAGGTAGGTTATATAATTAAGGATACTCTTACTCTTCATTCATTAGAGGAGAAACACCTTGAGTTGGCCTTTCAAATCTAGCAAATTTTGGCAGAATACTCTTGGCTAGGTACTAAGGTTATTAATGATAAAATGTACCCTGAGGCTTAGGCAAGAATGTGCATATATTTCAAGCTTACTGCTGTTACAGAAATTGGCAGCCCTGAGATCCAGCTGAATAAAGACTATCACTCTCCTCCAGTTCTTTCATTAGTAGACTCTCCAGTTCCATTCCTTCAAGGCTTTTAAATCGTCTGTTCTCCTCACAGCATTTTGATATGCTCTTTTGACAGGGTACCCCAGAAAGGCACTATTATTACTGCAACGGCACCATATACCATCCCCTTCTCTCTTAAAAAATAAAAATAAAAAAATTTCCAAAGCATAAAGAACACAATCTTAAGGAAAGAATTAACCCTAGAACTCTGTACAGAGAAAGAAACCATTTCTAGAAAGCCCCGTTGTACTGCATGTCTGCAAACTTCTGCCACACCACTGTCCTACCTGTTCTTCCAGTTCCACATCCTGCCTTTTTTTTTTTTTTTTTCTGCACAACAACGGTAGAACTAATGGAGAGCACACTCCTGGCTCAGGCACAGGCAAGTTATCATGATCTTAATGTGTTATGCTGCCAGGCTGAAGTGGCCATCTGCCTGCATGCTTTTAGCCCACTTCAATTATAAGAGAACACAATTTAGCTTAATCTTCAATGTAAGAGCTAAATGTGAGATAATAGGACTTAGTTCAAATCTGAAACTAAACTGCATTATCTCTCAATTTGACAGGCAAAGCATGCACCCAACTAATGGATAGCAAAGGTTAGCTGAAGGGAGGAAACTTGTTAAGCCATTACAACTCCATCATGCTAATGAAAGGTTTAATCTAATGTGCTTTACAGCACATCTGCAGCCGTAAGTGCAGTTAAGGATGGATTCATGAATCGGAACTCCAGCTCAGATGAGGCACAATAATTCACAAAGCTGTAAATTCATTCGCGATACCTGACAGATCACATAACATTCATATATACTCTAGAACAAAACATGGCTATTTTGTAAGTCAAACAAACCTGAACATGCAGCATTCAACCTCAGACAACCCTCCTTTTTTGAGGAAACTACTTATCAGTGGTTATTAGACTTATATATAGCTTGCAGAAGATTTATTTAGTGTTCAAATTTGAGGATCCTGTTTACAAAGCAAATAAAAGTAAAAATTGCTTCCAGTTTTACTGTACTTAGTAACAGTTCCAGTGTCACACCTGGTGTACAATAAGGTTGTTGTGTTATCTCCATCACATGCTGAGACCGTAAAAAAATTGGCTATATCTCAAAGACATGGATGACTATTTGATTTTTCAGAGAAAGTGGTACCTGTAAGAAATTACCTTTTTTAGTTTACACATATCCATACTTAATAAATGCAGCACAGAAAGCACAACACACTGTGAAAAATGATTAAAAATTTTTAATCTGAATTTTGAAATATAAAAAACCCAGCAGCTCCTCTAGTATTAAGCTGCTGTGCCTAAGAAACAATTACGTTCCTTTCATATGGCTGTTATTTGCTCAGATACATTCCTGAACTTACATACCTGAAACTTTCCAACAATACTGCCTTTGTTGCAATCAAAAACACCCCCACTTATTCTAGCATTCTGATTGCTTAATAATACAGAAAGTCATACTTTATTTTTTAATAAATCATAGTATTCTTGACCAAGCTTAACCTAAGCTTACTACATGGGCTTCTGCTTCAACACAGATAACTCTGTTCCATTATGCCAAAGTTATTTGGAGCCAAATTATGATGAATTATCAGGCAACAAGAGTTAAAAAAGGGAGCCAAGGCTTCTGTTCAGAGTGAATACTAATAAAGTTAAAAATCACCAACAAAATTTACTACACTTGCACAAAACTCAACTGATTGAGGATCCTGAAAACCACATAATATATTGCATCTGTAGATTAATATCTTTCCATAAGAATATGTAGTTACTACTTAGAATACTGGGGTTAGCTTCACAGTTTTCCCCATTAAAAAAAAAAATCATAAAAAAAAGCAAAAAAACCACCGGCAGAATTTAATTTTATGGATAACCAAAAACATTTGTTCTTCTACTATGGGGACTTTGCATAAATCAATTGTTATAAATCTGATTTGGAAACAAAGATACATGCAACTGTACCAACCTTATTCTAGTCCAGCAAATCTTGCTGAAACAAAACACTCTAAGCATGAAATATTCAGATTCTTATAATTTTTTTTCTGCTCATACTGCTTCAACACAAGCTATTCTGCCATTTCTCTTCCTTTTGTCAGCTATAATAATCTTGCAACTGAATTCCATTGGGGTTTTTTGCCTTTCAATTGTAACTTAAATGGTACAGTGCAAATGTCTTAGCTAAAGCACTTATTTTCTTCCTCTTTTCCCTTTCCTGATGCATAAAACTTACAAGTTCTGGAGTCAGCTCACTAGGCACTCCTAACAATTAAAGCATAGCAAATGAAAACTCTTTGAAGAAAAATGCCATTAAAGAGCAATTATTCAGTATTAGTAGTGTGTGTAAAATTATAAGCAGGCTTTTGTGTTATTTATTCTTTTATTTACAGAACATAGCAGGGAACTTGTATGCTGCATTGTTCCATGTCATAAAATGTAAAGTTATAGCCTCCATTTCTCATATTAATCACCCAATTAAGAGCTCACAGGCTTGCTCAGTATTACCTGATCTACAGTGAAGAGCAGCCTATTTCATATCGGGTTCAACACTGGAAGCACCACCGGGGCAACTGCATGGGCAAGGTAGCTGCTTTGCTTTTGAAAAGAAAGCAGCCTCCAAAGAAATCAGTAGTACAGCATGCAATTTCAGGCTATTTTTTCAGCTAACAGGAAACACACCCATGGACCATTTGTTTTCTCCTCTTTTCGTATGAAAACACTTCTATGCCCAGCATTATTTCTAGACTATTATAAGTCTGACAGTATGTAATACATCTAGACTTTGGCAGTTAATTGATTAAAACACTACCATTTGTTTAAATGACTACCTCCTCTTTGCCTAATAGTCCGAAAAATTTCATAGTGTTGAACTCTTCCCAAAGTTGAAAGCTTAATATAAGTAATGAGAAGTATTCATCACAGTGCATCAGGGATAGTCAAGTTTCAAACAATGGAACAAATTTAAGTTTGTTTAATGAGCATTTCTGGTGAACAAGGGGGAGGATTTTCCTGGGTAAGATATGAGCAGTCACTAGTTATACACATCACCAAGAGAGGCCTCTTGTTGCCAAACTTTCTCAACTAACTCAAGAGAGGTAAAAAAAGCAGACTTCAAATATAGCCATTGCATGCCAAATCAATTTGCATTATTTACAATTTTAATATACAGCAATTATCCAAATTAAGTTCCATCTTGTCAAAAATCATTTTGGCTTATGAAAGCATGACTGACCTGAGGTGAGTAGAGCAGCTGCATTTGCCTTTGAATGCTCCAGCCAGAATGGATGTCCTACCAGGAGCAGCACTAACATGGGAGTCAGTAAAGTCATATAAGATAGATCATATCTCACACAGTTTACAAAATCCAACACTTATCTCAAAGACTATGTTTTATTAATGGCAGTCTACCTTTCCCCACAGGTTTGATGGAATTTACTAATTAATTTGCCATTTTTTTATTCTGTTTCTGCACACTGCAATGTGTTTACTCCCAAAAAACTACTTGCAGTATTTGCAGCACTTGCAGCACTTGCAGTAACAGGAGCTTAAACAAACAGGGAGTGGAGAGAGTGGGGAGAATCCACTCTCTTAAGCAGACTCCAGAGAAGGACCATCTTTATATTTTCAGTGGTTAACACAGACTATTCTAGAGCACATTACAGTAACTTTCAGAAAAATTCCTTCTATCCCAAACCAACATTTTCAACGTATGTTCATGCATATGTATATATATATACCTTTCAAAAATCCACCTCTTAAACCTACACTCACAAGTTGGAGAGCAGGTGGATTGATCTTTCCAAATATCTGACTACCCAAATTCTTCAGTGAGAGCTTCTCAACAGTTTAGTGAAGGAAAGTAAGTCAGCTATCTTCAAAGCCTAAATACAAATTAAAGTCAGGGTTTAAAAGACCTTTGCCTTTTAAATCTTGGAGGGTTCTGTGAACATTAGGAGAGAAACCATCTCATCCACACTTAAGACTAATAAAACCAACTAGAGTCTTCTCAAGGACAGAACATATATTCCAGAAGGTAGAATATACAATAAACTACAACACTTGTTTTAGTAGCATTAGAATAAAGAGAAGCAAATCTGACATTATCCAATTCTAACTTAATTGCTTTACTATCTTACAGAAAAATTATTTCAAAATGCAGTATACAATCAATATACATTCTACAAAGCACAAGCAACCACAGTTAGGAGAAAAAATATTATCACAAGAGGCAAAAATTAGGTGCAAAGTTGATATTGTAAGTAAAATGTGGTAGCATGACTTCACCAATAGCATCCATGAAAAGGAATTTTGCAGAAAATCTAGTAATTAATTCTTATGCTCTCAAAAACAGAAAAAAATATCTCTGAGTTTCCAAGTATTTTTAAAGAGACTAAAAATACTTGAACACATCAAAGACTAGTTCTGTTTCATTTGTCCAAAATGCAAAGCTCAGGCCAAAGTTACTACATTGTTGTGTTGCAATTATGCTATCTATTATTTTTCTACATTATCCCTTAAAAATCTTCCAGTCACTTGTAAATGATGCTTTCTACAAAATTAAAAAGTTCCTTAAACAGTTAACACTTTTATTGGTTTTCAGCTGTAAGACCCACAACGTGATTCTTTCAGAATGCCTTTTCAATTAAATCCCTCATGCCAAATAACTCACATTAGTAAGATGGTTCTACAAAGTTATCAATGTCATACTTAATGATGACATTTAAAGTTGATTTCACTTGAAAACAGTTGTCACATTTTATATTTTCTGTCTACAGAGGATTTCCACATGAGGTGTTCTCAGCTTTCAAGTATAATTACATTTCCCTTACTGCTAATAATAATAAGCTACTAAATTCAAACTTAATCTAAAAGGTATCTTCTCCTGGATTTAGAAGATAAAAACTTAGGGCCCTAGAAAATATAGAGCAGCTTATTTTTTTCCCAAATGTATAGCTGTTTTCTATATAGGACACCAATATTTAGAAGATTTACAGTGGAAGAGACTTATAGAGGAAGGCCATTGAATCAAAATTTTACTTTCACTCTTGAATTAATGCTGCTGATTTACACATTCTATAAGGTAGCCTACAAAACAAAAGTTTAAATACACATATACACCAGTCAGCATTTTCTCCAGGGTTAAAGAGAACTGAGGCTGTTCCAAAAAGCACATCAAATTACAGTGTGAGTTTAAAGACAGAAATTCTCTCAGTCTAGTTATAACTACCTTTCTAAAAACTGGTTGTAGAATACTATACACATTTTTCACCACTTTGCAAATATTACACAAAATCCATGCATTTCATGCATACAGCTTTTCACCAGTTCTTTTACATCAGGATACCATCTCAACAAGGGCTTTGAACTACATCTGCCTAGAGATTTTCCTGTATGATCAGTTCCCAGAAACAATCCAAAGGCTTTAAAATAAAAAGGAGGGAAGAAAGGAGGAAAGGAGGGACTTTCACTAAATTATGCTGGAATAAATAGTTTTGCAAAAAAATCCAAACAAATACAATAGCTGTGGTAAAATTTTGCATGCAAGTCTTCCCTCTATCCACTGTACAGGGCATTGCTAGTAATGACTTGATTTACAAGACCTCATGAGATTCCTCTGCTTTGATAACCCCTGATAACTCTGCTTTGATAACCCTAACCCTTTACTATTCCCAGTCCCTGCACCACCCAGCTCTGTTTGTCCCTCTCTGCTCAGATCTTGAGTTCACAGATTTTTGAACTAACTGTTCCATTTCCTACTTGCATCTAATAAGCTCTCCCATAGCATACAGAACTGCTTCCCACTTTGACAGAAATCACCTGGCCCAGCCCCTCCAAAGTAACAACACGTACGCACGACACCAAATGCCATCCCTACGGAGGTGCACAGCACAGAGACCTGCAGAAAGTTCTCTTTTAGCACAGCCTTCAGTGGAAATTCTTGTAGGCTGAAATTTAGGAATTTATCCACATCACTTAATGTTTCAAATAGGAAAGCCTGCCCTTCACTGCCACAGTGTTTCATATAAAAGCCAGAGTTAGCTACCTAGAGATAAGGAAATTGCTCAGCATTCAGGGGAAGAAGTCTGTATTTCCCTCCCCACAACCAATGGAACTGAATGTTTTCTGTATGTCTATTGATCTCAACAATACTTCCTTTTCTTCACTTAGAATCATGGAATCACTTAGAGTATTAAGTCTTTTTCTTTAAAAACATAATGTCTGACTGTAGATACTGTAATATTGGTATTTTGACAAGATACTTTAATCAAAATGCCTCAAAACATATAGGTAATTATTAAAGCATTTCAGTTTATGAGAATTTTGTATCTCCTGCCTAAAATAGGCAGTAAGTTATAGTTACATTTAACCTGAACAAATTCTACTTTAAAACCTTCCTCTCTCTTTACTACGTTGTCTCACAGTTCATTGAATTAATACCTAAAGTGGATACAAAACTATTAATTTCTGCAGATGCACAAGTATGAAGGCATAGAACCTATAATATAGGTCAGGCCCAGGCAAGTACCCTGTCAGGAGCTGAAATGGGACCCCTGCTTTTATGGGTCAAGTGGGGGTCCTTGGTGAGACTATTCAGGACCATTAATGCTCATTAGTGCTCTCAGGGCACTCCTCTTCAGCTCTGTACCTATCAATCATGTAGGGTTTTTTTTTTTCACTGGAGAGTTTTTGTAAAACATGCTTTTGGGTTTCCTTCTCACAAAATTATTTTGCTTAATTCATAACTTCCTGTCTTGGTTCAAGGGGAAAAGGGAGCTTTTGCTAAAGTTAAAAAACAAAAGAAACCAACCAACCAAACAAACAAACAAAAAAAAACCCACAAAAAAACAAAACAACAAAAGAAAACCAGAAAAACAAGAGAAAAACAAATTAAGCATGTTACATCTTTATCATCCACAGAATGACAGAAATCTCATTGCTTTCTAGAAAAACGTGGTAACTAACACAGAAGTCACAGCAGTCATATTCACTACAGCAGTTATAATGTAATGATATTTACATTATATATATATATATATATATATATAAAATATAATGCAATACAATGTAATTTCAGATGTGACACAAAGCAGCTCTGGTTATTAGAATATTTTTTCATAGTTTTAATTGCATTTTTTTTATTTAGTCCAGCTCATCAGTATATCTATTTACATTTCTCTCAAAGACCCACTTCTACTGAAAAGAGATGGATGGATCAGGTGCTCCTCCATGCATGCCTGAGTCACTGCAGACACCTGCCTGTCCCTCAGTAGGCATTTCCAAATGAAATGAAAGAAATGAACATCAGGAAATCAAAGGCTGGTGAGCCTTTCAGTCAATCTGAGAAGCATTACTGAGCTTCCTCTTCTTTTGGTTCCTGTTCAATCTGCATTAGTGCTCTTATAACTGGAGAATAATGACTCATTTTTGAATAATAACCCTGCTAATCTTCATGGCAACTGTTAGTAAAAAGTAATAGATAATGTTGTTTCCCTTCCTCTGTTGTAATATAATCTTAAACTAATGCAACATACAATTTAAAAATATTTCTTTTTTTTTATTCAATAGTTGAAATCCAAATGGTATTTGGTTTACAATGTAATCACTAGATGAGAGAAAGGTTATTTTACTATAAGAATAAGATGCTCTCAATGCTTATGTAGTACATTTTAATTATGTGTATTTTCAAAGAAAGAAAAGAACAAGCAGTAGGTAAGAGGTGAACCGCAATAAAACTGTGACAAGGTAATCTCTGTATTTAACATATTGAAATTATTGCACAAGTATGGTGTACAATTGTAAATCTCCTGGGTTCTCCATATTTTCTATGTCTTTACTTAATTTATCCACCTTTGAATGTGGATATTCACCATTAATACCAGATATTCACCACTACAAGAGGGACTACAAGTAAGAAATGAGGCCAACTGTCATGGTTGTGCCATGTTTTGATATTATTTGGTGCCTTTTTTTTTTTTTTCAGGCATAATTCACAGTTTCTAGCTCTTTTTGTATGAGCTAGAGATACAAACAAGTCCTGTTCCTGTACAGAAATCCCTACTCTGAGCAAACTGTAAACACGTCTCATTTTGGCACAAATTAATTCTACATTTTTAAAGAATGGACACTTACGGAGGTGTTTTTGAAAAGGACAAACCTTAAAAACATATGAGGGATAAAACAAATTTAAGATCGAAATACTTCATTACTTACTTTTAAGGTGAATGTAATTCCAGTCACAATAGATGATTAGGTATAAAAATCTATACATATATTTCAGAAACAAAGTCATTTGGCAAATATTTTAACAGAAAAAAATACCATATGTTATAAAGCTGTGTTTCAAAGCACATTTAAGCTTTGGTTAAAATTATTCATAGTAGTATCTAGGTCACCACAATAGCTGACATAATAAAGGTTAACAGCATAGAAGCTCAGCATCAGCCAAACCAGCACATTTTTAAAAACGCATTGCAGCATGCTATATGTCAAGTAAAGCTATTTCCATGTGATCTGCATAATTTTCATGCTTTGTATTATTCTTCACCTACACGGCTGCCTTTCTACCTCATGTGTGTGTTTGATATGGAGGCCTTCTACAAAATGTCATTAAAAAGTAATTGCTCAATAAAGACAAAACAGTATGCTAGAACTGCAAAGAAAGCCACAGATCTTGTGTGTCATACATATTAAAAAACACAAAAAAACAAACAACACAAACCACATTTATATTTATATTTATTAGTCCTGAGTATAAAAAATCAGGCATTCAAATTTGAAATTACTCCCTTTAACAATACACGTGGCTGTACCACCTTCATAAGCACAGAGAGTGCCAGAGTGTCATCAGGCCTGGCTGTTGTTGATTCTGACTTGAAAAGGTATCGAAATCTGGTTTCTAAATGTTGATGAATTCTTTCCAATGCCAGCCAGGTTTCCCTTCCTCTACAGCAATGCTCCTGCTGTGACAACAATGTAATAATGCTTCCCCTAGTCTCACAAAACAGAAAAGCTCTCTTTTCATTTGCTACCTATAGTATGTTAAACACCAAACAAATACTTTGGGAAACATTTCATAATCCTTGTGCAACCCATGCCAGCCTGGGTTATCCCCACCCTCTGGAAGTACCTGAATGAAAACAGTGTACAGAGCTCTTCTGTTTTTTCCCTTTGTAGGAGCAACCACAACAAGCCCTCATGCTCCCAGCCCTCACTGAACCTATGAATCAGGGAAGCTTTTCTGGGACAATTAGCCCAGAATTTTAGAGGTGAATATGAAGAGGATGGCCCGACTTTGAGGAGAGCATCTCAAGCAGGAAGCATGTCTCTCAGCAGGCAGCTTTTACACATTTATTGTGCCAAACTTAATTCTCAGTAACAAGTCAGTTTTGGTTTTTTTATGAGGCATTGAAATACAGCTAAACATAGGCTTCTGTTCACATAGACCATTTCATTAATATAAATCTCTTTTCCCTCCTAAGAGGTGGCTGTGTTTACTGCAACATCAGAACTCTACAATTTCCTGGAGCGTTCACGAAAGTGGAAGTGGGTGGTCCCATGACAAAGCTGTCAGTATCGAGCTTTGATAATGAGATTGTTGTCCTTCTTGCATACTGACTGAAAAAGCAGCCTTACATATTTTCAGTCATTTGATACAGTTTTAAAACATATCGCAATTCTTCATAATTCCAAATGTTTTTATTGTGGTGTCACAGACAAACCAGGTTAATAAATTCCTTCTATCAGAGTATTGAAAAATAGATTTCTTCCTTTCAGCAGCAGAAACAAAATAACAGAGTGAATTAATTTCTACTGCAAAAGACAAACATAAGTCTTCCTTTTCCCACTGGAATTTTGAACACATTAGTTTGCTATTCACCCAGGAGTCCCCTCCAGTTATGCGCCCTCCATTCTATTTTTTCAAGTAGAAATGATGAAACGTTTGTAATAAATACATGCCAAAAAGGCAGTTTATTGTTGTTGAAATAATTGGAAATATACATTTCATCACTCATTGACATGTTTCTTATTATCTGTCATAGAATTCAGAAAGTTATATATTTATGACCAAACCTGGCAGTGCTCTCCAGATTTATATACTAAATACAATCTCCTCCAATTTACAGCTTCAGTCAACACATTTAATGCAGCGCATGCAATTCCAATTATTCTTCCACTGTAGCAAGGCACATACAGGCTAAGACGTAAATTAGCTGCTAAACATACAGCCCAATTCTGCACCCAGAGCTTCCTTTAGATCACTCTAGAGAGAAATTTATAGATCAAGTTAGCTGACTAGTAATTTACTTATTTTAATTTTTTTACAGGTTAATTTTCCAAACCCCGGAACACATCTGTTTCAGTTAATTCAAGGTAATTCGCTTAAATTATTATCCCCTCCGAAATGACTCAGCAGTTTCAACGAGTGTTCCTTATGTATGCTGTCTGTGGGACTAATCCCATAATCAACATCAGAAGACTCAGCAATATAACTACCGAACGGTTAAGGCATTGATAATTTTTGAAGGTCTGGTCTCAGACTTAACAGAAACCTATTCAGAATGGGGGGAGGCATTCTTTCTAATCTCCACTGTATCAAACCATGAATGTTAGCATATTTTCTGTAAAACACATACGACAGTATATCTATCAATATACCAATTAACATGAACACCTAAGAGAACTTTTGTGTTAAATATTAAGGTTTGCATTACCCAGATAATTGAACTGTTCCACAATTCCCTCTGGCTTTCCTCTCCCAGAGTAATATTTCATCACTTATGTCTATTATATTCAAAAAGTGTGGTTTCTTGAAAAATACCTGAAGACAGATCCCATTCACTTCAATATCAGCTCATAGAGTTGACAATATCTGAGGGCAGAAATGTGAGGGCAGGAGAACAGAACCGGTAATTAAGTTACCTGGAGATTTTAGTAAATTACATCATAATTCATATTCAATTTGCTTAAATTTATATGATTTTTATAACAGCAAAAGAAACAATTAAAAATTAGTAAGATGAAGAGAATACAAGACTTTACATGGCAACCAGCCAGCAAAGATTCCCGTTCTCAAGGCAAAAGTGAATTTTTTCAGCTTTAGAAGCAAGCAAAAATAAAACTTTTTTTTTTCCAGTCATTCCTCTTCTCAGTTATCTCTTCTCCAATATGCTAAATATTTTCAAACTTTTTTTGAACCAGAAATTCTAGGCTCTTGAGCGGATCAGATATTCATTTCAGCAGCCTGAAGAAACATTCTTAACATACAAGACATATTCATTAACAACATTAAAACCTGAAAGTTGCTTTTATTTGCCAGATATTTCAAGATACATTTCCACTGACAGATTGTAATTATCCTCATGCAGGAATTAGAGAAGATCAAACTTTTACAAATGTCACGTACTTAAACCTTATTCCAATTCATGTAATTCATTCCAAAGAATTTAGCTATATTGCATGGTAAATCCTTCATAAATCTAGTTGATCTTTTTTCAGCATTTCTATGGTAATCTGCCTTTTCTTACTTGGGAATGTTTTGTCTCAACCCTTTCACTGACAATGGAAATGACATTTTCAGGTGCCTACAAAAACTAACTTCTGGTTAAAAGAGTCAGAACAGTTGTGTTTTATTACTGATTCTTTAAGACCTTCCCTGCAAACTAGGGCAAGTCACATCAAATCTCTCTTTCCTTTTGTTTGCTCTCTTGATTTACCCGTCTGGAAGCTCCTCTGAGAACAGGCTTACCACGTACCTATCAGCATCCCATGGAGGCCTCACTCTCACTGAGGTCTTCTGGGTCTCTCATGTTAGATTCCACATATTAAATAATGAATAGGAAATACTATTTGTTTGTGGTGTACAAATGCACATGGGCAAAGTGTTCGCTTTTCTCTCCAAAACAGCCTGGATTTTCAGAATCTGATATTGCAGGACTGCCACAGACAGAAAGAGTACTCAGTGTGGAGGAAGGATACTCAAACCTGAGCAGTTAGCGTAACTGCTCTAAAGAAGAGGCCCTTGTAAGAAAATTAGAGATACAGAGAAGAAAAAAAGTAAACTTGTTTACATCTCCTCCTCCTGTCCTAAATGGTGTAAATAAACATTGCAAAGGAAGTACCAGATCTCAGATTCTGGTTATGTTTCAGCACCTGAAAAGAAATCTGCATTTAATTTTTTGCTACAATGCAATGGAGTTAATTTTTTATCAAAAAATAGGAATGCAGGCATTCCAGTTTAAAAATATGTGTACTGCTGTACAATGTTTTGATCTCAGTTATGGAATATGCTGATTGTTCAGTGAAATTGTAACAACTTCAATTTATCCTTTATTCAACCCTCAGATTACAATTTCCAAGGAAATTCTCAGCTCATCTCCATTAAGACAAACTATGTTGCTCTTTCCTTTCTCCATTTGTTTATCTCACCCAGGCTAAATGTAATTTAAGGTAGCTCTTGAGATAGTAGTGATGGGGGGAGAAGAAACACAGGCAGAGAAGTAAGAGATGAGAGAGAACCCACAATAAATTAACTCTGTCCACAGAAAACCTCTGAAAACAGTTGTATGTCCATCTAGACTGGGAAGGGAATATTATTTTTGCATATCACACAATAAAGTAGTAAAATTTTAAAATGCACTTGGCAACTCAACAGTGTATTTTCTGTTATCAGGTACAATTCAAGGAGCTGAACCATTTGCCTAAGGGACATATCAAGGTTTTTTGCACCATTCTTTGAGGTACTTTTTCCACTTAGAATTGGAGACCTGGTTCAAAAATAGTCTCAAATATTTTTTAATTCTTAGATTCAAAATAAACAAACCCTTACATATATGTTTAATTAATGGATTCAAGAACACTGAGAAAATCAATGTAATAAAAAGAAAGTACCAAAAGCAAGTTGTAAAGACAACTATTTTAAGATAATTTAAGCATAATGAAAAACTGGCAATCTTGCATATTTTCTAAAAAAAAGGAAGGCAGTTGAAAGACATTTTCAGTGAACAGCTTAGACACCAAAACTTAGCAACAATTTAAAATAGTACTTCCCCCTCCAATATAAGTTCAGTGCTCAAACTTTAAAAAAACAAGCCAGAGAAAAAAAATGGTGCTCACCTGACATTTGATGTATGAAAAGATTCGTAAAATGATACAAATGAGCAGGTCTAAAACATCTCAAAACATTGTATTGACAGTGGCATTTTTTTTAACAAATAAGTTCTGATATGAAAAGGAGGATATTCCGCAACTGTGAAGATTTTTTTATAAATCTGTGGTGAACAAAAGTAAAGAAGTGTGGCTCAGGCAACTGCTCAAAGTAAAAAGATGGAAAGGGACCGGGAAAGACTGCTTCAGAATCGAATTGTTACAAGAAAATACCTGTTGGTTTTTGCTCAGGTAGCAGAAATACGTGTTGAAGAGGCAGCAGCAAAGTTTATCCAGGGCAGACAAGACCTGGAAGAGCAAGGTGAAGCAGCACAAGCACATCGAGTGCAGGATGAAGCAGAGTCAGACTGCCCATGGGATCAGTGGCCAAGGGACTTCAAGTGCACAGCCAGCTGCTGCCAGTGTCTGTCCTGGGGTGAGCGGGCAGGGACCTGAAAATCTCAAATCAAGAGAAGATTGTGGCTGAAGCAGTGGGAAGCAAAGAGCAGCCACACTAATAGCCTTGCCAAGAAAAGGACTGTACATAATTTCAGATTTCGGGAAAGCAATTTTAGGGATGGCAAAACATCTCACTGCACTGTAAATTATTCTGTTGCCGTTCCCCCTTGATAAATTACTTTTCATCAAATCAATTGATTCATGTCTGAAAGTGAAAAAAAGCAGCTACCTTACAGAGTTTCAGACAGCCCTGTTTCATTTCCCCAAGCTTCTAGGAAAGGCTGAAGCTGGCATTTAGCAATGATCCACAAAATTTCAATTGGATATTTTTGCTGCAAATCAAGTTCTAGATTAACTTCATTTATTCTCAATTCCGCAGGTGAAAAGGAATATTTGATTCCTTCTTCAAAATAAAAATAAGGCCTTTTGACTGAAAAACAAATATTGAGGCAATCTAGGAAAAATTGCAACATTTTTACTTTTTAACCTTATTGTTCCTGGCCACTTAAATTTTCTCTTCTTTACTTGCAGCTATGCACATTGGGGTTGAAGAGCTTATGGTGTCTTCTTGCATCCAAGCTTTACTGAGATCTAAAATCAAACAGTGAGGGTTTTGTTTTTGCTTTTAACGAAAATGCTCATGCGCAGAGAAGCCCTTTTAAGCATTTTTAGACTAAGACTAAAATACCAATTCAATATTAAATACAACACAGGAGAACCTGCTACTGTTTCTCAAAACACAGGGGTACATATCCTCCTTTTAACACCTACCCTGGAAGTGAGGTGAAAAAGGTTCTCTCTTCAACTCATGGGACTTAAATACCTTGTACTTCCCTGGAGTTCACCCAGCACCCTCTCCTGACCTAGGCAGGCACTTTCCACTATTCTTTTTTAGTATTTCCCGGTGCGGATGTGAAGTTGGTGCCCCACTGGGTGCTGGTCTGATTCTCTAGCCCTTATGATTAAGAGAAAATTTTTAACTCCAGACCCCTGCATTAAATTACACGGGTAAATGAAACTAAATCAAATTACAGTAACATCAACAGGTGAAATGGAAAATGCCTCCAAAATATTTTATATTTCTCTACAAACAAGGAGTGTAATGGACTGATTAAAAAATGGACTCTACTTCTCCATTTCCTTGAGCATGGAGCTAAAAAGTCTTGATGCAACAGCTGGGCTGCTGCAGAGCTGAGCTGCTTGCAAAGCTTCAGGAAGCACTGAGCAAGCCATCAGGGGCAGGTAGACCAGCAAAAAAGACAAAAAGTTGTAACAATCAAGAGCACGGCAAGGAGTTACTCTCCCAAATAAGATATGCCAGGCAGATCTTGCTCGGATACTGAGGAACCAGACAACAGACAGTCAGGGCCCATCTTGGTGCCAGGAAAACTTTGTTTGGATGCTGGTGAACTGGCCAGTGGGCCTTCAGGATCTACCACAGCAGGGGTATTTAAGGCTGTGTCCGGGGGGACTGCTGTGGAGACTGCTGGGGAGGTACTGCTGGAGGACTGCTGCAGGAGCATTAGCCTCTCTGTTACCCTGCCTGGTGGTTGGCTCCTCAGAGGCCACAAGGTGACAGGGAAGAAGCCTGAGAGAGATCTACCAGCTTGCAAACCAGCAGCACTTCATGGTGGTGGTAACTCCCGTCCTGTGCTTCTAACAGTTACCCTTAGCTTTTCCCTGCTTTTCTATCTTCCTTCTTTCTCTCTGCTGTTTTTTGTTACAAAATGAAGTTGTATTACTGTTTTGGGATTCAGCATCTGGCCTCGTTTGTGCCTTAATCTCGCTTAGGGGAATGTTTTAGAACTTGGTTCCCCTCTGCATCTAAGCATATTGGAATAGAGGGGGGAGATTCTGCAGCAAAAGAAATCATTTTGGAACCTCTTTCTCTTGCTTGACAAGCTTTTTAATCCAGAGGACAGGGAAAGGAGAGGCAGACTGGCATTTCCACCTCTAGACATATTTTAGAAAATGATACATTCTTTTATTTGGATAATGGGGACAGTTGCTGAATTTATAGAGATATTCACAGACTGTGAGTTCTAAACATTGTGAAAATACAACTCATTGAAATATTAGTGTGATTTTAAAGCCAAAAGGAGCGAGCTTTGAAACTAATCCAAGGAAAAGCGCATGAATTGTCCTGTGGACCTTGAGCATCTCATGGGACTGGAAAACATGGGTTTCATTTCTGCCTCAGACACCGAGCAACTAGAGGCCACAGTTTTTACCTTTCATAGCGCTAAACAGTTGTTTGGTTTAGGTTTTGCTTCAGTGTGCTGGGAATTTAGGTGAGTAGGCTACTTCGCAGTGGAGGCTAAGCTGGGAGCTGACAGTGACTCAGGTGCAGGCCTTGCCCTCTCTGATGGGGCACCACCTGGGCCAGCAATGGTGGCAGAGTCTACCACCAGCAGGCAGTCAACAGCCCAAGGGCGATCACATCCCTTATTAGTGTCATTTAGGAATGAGAGAGAGAAGAATGTAGGATAAGACCCTATTCCCCAACCCAGCTCTGCTGAAGTGCTGAAGTAGCAACTGGGTGATACACATGCATGTGTACAAAATCTATATAGAAACTTCATACTGATTGGATCTGTGCTGCTGAGTGGAAGTGGAGGTGGTGTTATCTGTCCTGGCTGGATATAAGGAACTTCCAACAATTTGTCCAACAGACAAAGGCTTGAGTAGAAAATTAAGGCAGAATACATGATAACAATAGAAAATGGGGTTTGGAATAATAAGTGACTTGCTCACCTAACCATCAAAACAATCTTTTTTTCACAGCAGTTATTTGTAATGTTCTGTGAGTAATTTCAACATCTTCCATTATTTACACATTTTTTCTCATGAAAGTTAGGTATAGGAATAAACTATGGATAAAATTTAAGCCTATGGAACATTTTTCAGGCTCAGGTTTCTTCTACAGTCTCCATAGAGCACTCATAAACTGAGGAAAGCAGGTACTTTCCAGTTATTTACAAATGCCCTTATTCTAGATAACAATATTGTTCCTAAAAAAAATGGGAGGCAAAATAAGAAAATATAAAATACAGACAAAACATGAAATATAGAGAAAACACAGACAGAAAAGACAGGCATGTGAGGAAATAACAAATGTTCTCTCAATTGTATTCATTTGCAATCACGAGATGTAGAAGTGCTCTCTACTGAAAAAAAAAGAAACCAGTGAAAGTCATAATTTTAGCAGTTCTCTTCCTGAGGTTGGGGAAAAAAGCTTTCAACAGAACAGAGTCAAGCCTTGATAAATTACATAGTTCAAATGACAATCTGGAGACAATAACTCCAAAAGAAATCATCCTGGGCTGACATACAGCAGTCTTTTTAATATATATCAGACAAACAGATACAATCACCAAAATAAAAGACTACTTTGCCACTTTCATGGTCCTTTTACAGATATCTACATCAAAGAACTATGAAAATGTCTTCAAATTTTTTGAGTACAAATCACACAGTAAAGAACATAAATACAAAATGGATTTTAAAATATTTGGAGGGCCAACAAAACAAACACTGAAAAAAATAAGTGGGTTTTATATGAAAAGATGATGACTTGAAAATGGAGGAAAAGGAATGCAAAGCTTGTGTATGTCTTAATTGAAATGACAAATAGTTAATAATATTTCAGCTCTATCAGTTGAAACTTTAACAACAGTATGTTTTAGCTATAATAAAAACACTTCCTGTATTTTCTGTTATGATCACAGCTGTCTGAGTAAAATTTGCTTGTAATCTGTTAGTGGTCTTCGAGAAAATGGCCATGCTTAAGGGTATTTTCTAAATCATACACTGGATAAAGCGTGTCAAAGTTCATGGGTTACAAAAACCATAAATACCCCAGAAAGTTCTTATATTTTAGCATAGATACATTGGTAGAGAGATTCACATCCTTACTCCAAAAAAGAGGATTGAGGTTTTTGTAAGTATTAGCAACAAGCAGGCTTTGCATAACTGACTGTGCTTTGGGGGTTATCTATATGCAAACAGCACCAGTAATATTTCACGTCTTCTTGTATACCCTTTGAGGGAAAGTTTGCTAACATGTCTTTCTTTAGATCAGCAACATGCTATGGCACGTAAGGGCAGCCTGGTGGTAGTGACTGTTAGTCATTTTTACAACACAACAGTTCGGATTTAAAATCATTTCTATAACAGTAATGGACAATACACATGGAAAGCAACAATAATAAAATGAGGACATACTCCAGACATCTGATCTTTACTAAATCCCTCCCTCTGTCCCCCCAAATACTAAATGCCTAGTAAACTACATTTTTTTTCTATTTTTTTGTATCACTTTATTATAATTGTTCTTACTATGATTATATTATTAGTTGATATCATAATAACTTATCTCGAGTCCCATATCAGTATAAGCTACAAAGTTAACTTACAATGACATTTAAACCCCGCTCACCTGTACTGCCTGTATTTAATGAAAGATTAGCAAAATGAGGGTAGTTTTTACAAAATACCAGAATTTATTGAAAGGAAATTATGGCCAATTTTGAAGATTCAGAATGATTTTTTTCCTAGATTAGGTAGTTTATTCCAAATCAGTAAATAAAGATAAAAACCAAGTGGAAACTAAAAAACTGAGAGTATGATTTTTCACTAAAAAGGTAGTTATGAGGCAGATATGGCAAGCTGAATTCTGCTTACACAAAATAGGCACAGTCTTTTGTTTTAATAAAGCACTGTTCTTTCAGTGATAAACACTTTCTAATAACTCTTTTTTTTTGCACATTTATATTTAATTAATTTTTATTCAAATAGTAGCTTACTGATGTTTTTTATTTTGTTTCCATTTTCATCTTAACACAGAGTAAGAACTAAATACAACTTCTGAAAATTTGAAGCATTGGAATTCACTGATAATATAAAATACAGAAATATTTTTTAAAAATTGTTGGGTTGTTTTTACTATGTCTGTACCTATTTGAAGGAAAAATGTACCAGAATTTTTTAAAGTTTATATGCGGCTGTTCATCAATTTAGCAATAAACCCTATGTTTTCTTGGTGGAGGAAAGGGGAGCAAAAACTAAAAATAAAAAAGTTAATGTGTGAAGCAAAACTTGTGCTTGTTCACTAATCTGTGGGTAAAGTAGATGGTTTAAGCTACTTGGACTAAGTCAGTCCCTGATACGTTCTACCTGTTCTTGTTGTTTGACTATGATATTTCAGCCTCTATGGGGTAAATCCCAGGTACCCCTCTTGGTATATATAAAATAATGTGCTATGTTGCTCATTTTTTACCACTTTATTTCATATGGTAGATAATATATATATATGTATATATATATATAAATCTGTTTAGTCTTAGTTTTTCAACAAATACAAAAGTATTCCATAAAGTGGTAGAACATGCTGCTGCATATCACACTCAAATAATTCAAATTTTAGCAATCAGTCAAATATTCCTTTGACATACAGGACTTTTGATGCTTAGTTGCAAGGCTCTGTATAGAGACAACATTGCTTAGACAAGTATATATGTGAGCAGCAGGACAGCTGTCCTCAGCTGTGATTAAAATCAGTTCCTGAGAATGAATTACTCCTTGGGCTTAAAACATCTGAAATGAAAGCTACTGTGTACACTGCCTGTTTTCCTTCATGGTATTTTCTTTGCCTGGTTTCTATAATGGAAAGAAACCAGTTTCATCCGCTGAAATGAATAGCCCAGATCTCTCTGAAAGGCTAAGTTTGGATTATACTTTGGAAAGCCTAGTTTCAAACGAGCCACACCCAATACTGAAGGTACAAAAGCTTTTTACCTTCACGCAAGGTAAAGCACTTTATCGAGCGCTGGTTTTTCTTATTGTCATATGGGAAAATGCAGACGTATAGCACTATCTGTTAGGAATTTTTACAAAAGAGAAAACAGAGATTTCCCAGATGGTGACTCAGCAAAGACCTAAAAATACCTTAATTTTGAAAGATTTAATATACTTTCAGACTGGAGCATAGAAGAATTGGAGTCCAAATCAATTTTTATTAATATAAAAATAAATCTCTTTGGCAGCCCCACCCAACTTCATACTGTCTATCCGTATTCTGTGAATGCAGGAGAAACTAGCGTGTGTAAGTAAAGTGGAATAGAATGGACTTCAGTTTTATGCAGTGTCTTTCATATGTGTGTCTTTTGCTAATGGCTTCTAAATGTGCATCATCTGACAGCTTTTGCCAGTCTTCTAAAGAACTTGCCTGCAGACATTTCTAATTGTGTCATTTATATGCAGTTTTATTAAATAAAGGAAACGTAATGGCCTGCTGACCGTTTTACTTCTGTACATGTCAAAAAAAGATGTATTATAGTAATTAAATTGTACTTGTTGGGCCCAGTTCCTACCTATATTTTTGAACTGATCTAAAGGTATGTGAACAACACAGAAGAACCAAATGATAAATAATGAGATATTTGGTTTATTCTCATTAATATAATTAGAGGCTTTACCTCAACTATGTCTTTGATTTTTAAATGACTCTCTGTTACAAAGGAAATCAGCTTCCATCTCTCCATCAATTTCAAGACAACTCATCCTATTGTCATGCGACAAAGTGCCTTAATATTGATTAACTTTTCCCAGGAAATGGCTGGAATTCCCCT